>JAVXUM010000017.1:15654662-15695411 GCA_035590655.1 Pouteria glomerata | reverse complement strand
CTCCCTCCTCAACCCCTGAAATTAATAGGTATAGGTCCCCACATATATGCATTTATATTGGTGGACAGCTAATCAAAGTGATTATTGAATATAAAAAATTTTAAATATTATTTTTTTATCTCATTATATAAATTAAAAACTCATAATTTATTCCACTTTATTTCATTTTTTATCACTTTAAACTTGAGTTTGTTACGTAATGAAAAAAGCCAGCAGAGAAAGGAAAGAAACTTTCAATGTTGGTGGTGGAGGGTCATGGTTGCGACTTGACTAACTAGGTCCTCCTCCCAGTTTTTGGCCTTGCATGGACTTTTAAGACTTTTGACCTCATCAAATGATTCTTCAAAGTTTACTTCAACTGACTGATTTGGTCAATTTGAGCTTCAACACTATTTTTAACCCAAAAAACTAAAAAATAAAAAGGAAGAAAGAAAAATAAAGGAGGGGGTCCGTGTCATATTTTGTCAGCCAATTAGAGTTAGGACATTGTTAGGTTGACTTTGCGGACCAGTCTCAATAGTTTTGTAGTCTATAAGAATTTTATGTGGTCTCAAGACGCAGAGGACTCGACGTTTACAATTAATGGGGTGAGAAATATAATTTTTAAGCGAAAATATATAATTAAAAGTTAAACAAAATCGTAAAACAAAAGTATAAAAATAATAGAATAAAATTGAAAATTTTAGGTAATTGACACAAAAATAATAGAGTTTTAGGTTTGGTTTGAGTTGTAATTAAACACTGGTTTTAGGTTTTTGTATCCTATTTTCGTTTTATATTATTTTTTTCTATCAAAATTTAATTTTTATTTTTTTTTTGGTTTGATAATTTTTAAAAGTGTTAATCACATTAATATAACAAAATTACAAAAGGATTTAAAGAATTCACGTTTCCTTTAATAAAAGCTAAAAAATGCCTAAAACTACCCAACAAAAAAAATCAGATTTTGATTAAATAAGAAAAGACTATGTATGACGAAAATAAATTAAAAACAAAAAAAAAAAATAATTTGTTGGTACCAATATTACCCCTCAGGGTAATTTTTGAGATTAGTGACGACAATTATTTTCACTGCACTTCACCTTTGTTCACCTTTAAATAGACGGTTGGGATCTATCATTACAACTTAATTATACGGTATCGCTTGAGTTTTTATAAAGAAAATGACACGAAATGTATACATGTAGTCTTCTCGTGACTAGTGAGAGCAAAATAAAAGAAAATAACTTCGGCGCATAGAATTTGTGCAAAGAAATTTCAAACAAATGATCTTATAAGCACATAGATGAAATTACAAATTATGTCATGCATGCATGGCACTTTTATCATAGTCCTATAAAATTATTAATTTTATAGTTTTAATAGTTGCATTCATAATCTTGTACGTGGCTCCCACAATGTAATAGATAAGTTCTAGTGAAAAAAGATTAAGTTGATATGTGATTCGATTCGGCCCATACTTTAATTATCCCTTTCAAGTGTTTGTATTAATCTTATTTAACCGAGTCAAGGTTTGGGCCATCTTGCCTTGCCTAGAGCTCCGACCTGTGTCCACCCCATGTCTAGCCCTCCTCACCTACTAAAATATTACTAAATTATTAAAAATATTAAAAAATAAGTTAAAGTTACATTTTTTTTATGTGGGTTTAACTCGACTCGACTTAGAGTGGAGGCAAGCCAGTTGAAGCGAGGTGACTCGTTGCCAACTCAAAATCAAGTCAGGGATGGTTCAAACTTGACCCGACCCATTTTAAATCAGTAATTAAGTCCCATACAACGAGCTTGAAAAAAAATAAAAATAAAAAATAATGTCCCATACAATTCCATATATATATCTCTCTCTCTCTCTCTAGGATAAAGGGCAATGGCATTCATACACCAAAGTTTAGAGACTAATTAAAATAATAGATTTGTAACTTTTATATGTATAACTAAAAATCATAGGGATCTAGCTTAATTTGTAACACACCACACATAAGCATTCTTATTAACAAATAAAAAGATTCGCCCATCAGGATTGCATGGTTGATCACAAGATTTCCCTCCAACAAGGAAGAAAACATAAAAACATTCAAGAAAGAGGGATGGAATTAAGTAAATCTAGGTAGTTTTCCAAAAAACGACTTGCTGATATTAAATGGTTCACATGAAAACTTAAATGGGCGGAGTGAGACATGCCAGCATTCTCCCTTCTTCCAAACATTTATACAATAATAACAATAGCCAGCCAATGTGAGACTTAATTGCCCAGTTTTTTCTTTTCTTTTTTTTTTTTTAATTTATTTAGCATTTTAGTTGTACATTTGATTATGAAGAAAACTTCTAATTAAAATGTATAGAAACTTATCTACTTAATGGGCTCTAACAATTTATACATAGTTAAGTTATTTTGATAGGCATTACGTTTCGAAGCCGAGAGTAGACATAGTTCCGCATTTTAAATTTATTTTAAATAAGTTGATTTCGTTCAGATTTTTTTTATTTTATATGATTTTTTTATTAAAACTTAATTTTATTTTTTTTTGTTTGATAGAATTTTGACTTGTTATTACATTTAAAAAATTAAAAAAACAACGTTAAAAAAAAAAAAAAAATTTCATGTACAGGTAAAATGAGTTTTCTTATTTTAAGTGTTTTATTAATTTATTTTTTAAAAATATGAATAACATGTCAAAAAAATCTAACAAATAAATAATAAAAATATTTTTTTTTTGTAAAAAAAGAAAATATATAGCATACATTTTTTCGACTAGGACCAACTTGTTTGAAACAAGTAAGAAGTGCCAAATGCAAGGTGCCAAGTCACAATATTATTTTGCACAAAAATTCTATCTCCGCTTTATTTTTAACTAGTTTATTTATTTATTTATTTGAAAACTAACGATTGCGACAAGTCATTAATCTTTGGCTCTTAGATAGCAGCAGCAAATTGATGTAAGGGTTGGATATGTGCTTTTTGTATTTGCTGGCAAAACAATGACTAAGTTTTGTTAATGTGTTTGGATTTGATAAGCGTACTCTAAAAAACCATTAGGGACATTAATTACATGTAGATGATAATATTAACATTATGAAAAAGATTAATTTTTAAGATTTTATTAGGGGTGACAATTTCAACTAAAAACTCATAAGTTTATTAAAAAAACAGTTAAATAGATTGGGTCTTGTTATATTCATAGATAAGTCATTGCTGGGCTTTTCACAAAAGACTCAATTTTAATTGTGCCTTAAATAGATGAAAACCTAGATACTTATTAGGCAGGCAAGATAAAAAAATCTATTGACTATCAACTAATTTCATAAACCCACTCATGTTTGTTCAAAATGAAAATATAAGCCAAATTGAAGTCATAAAATAAGCGTTTTTCTTCTGTAAGTTATTTTTGCATGTATTCACATTTTAATCATACTAAAATGTTAAAAATATTTCTTAACAAGTTTTGTATTAGTTTGCAAAGTTTTATTTTCATCGTAAAATTATTGTTATATCCTCGGTTTGCTTTTTGGACTTATATGAACTCCGATTGTAAAATTGCTATTTTATCTCTAGGACTGTTCTTGATCATGATTTACATATTGGATATTTCAAGATGCTAAGAAAATTTTTCTTAATTAACTTGATATCAACTATTCAAATTATAGGCTGATTTTAACTAGGCCAAAATGACTATTTTATTTTTAGTTCATTTTTTGTTAAAACTCGTATTTTGAGCTTCTCTAAATGCTAAAAATTATCCATCGACACATTTCTTGTTAGCTAAGTAAATTTTTGCCCACACCAAACTCAAATCCAAAAATAAATGTTATAACTCTCAGTTCATTTTTACGTTGCTCTCATATCTTCAAAGGCTAAACTGACAATTCGATCTTTTATTTTAAACATAATTTCCAAATACTCATTATGTCCCTAAACGAAATTAATATATCTTTATATTTTTATAGAATGTTATACTTCATACAACAAAAAAACAAAAAAGAAAAAAAAAATTAAAAAAACTAGAGTCATAAACAAACGGGTTGCGTTTGGATTATTAGTTGTAATCCGTTCGAATGTAATCCACTTTCAAATGGGTAAGGCATTTTTGATCCACAATACATTTTGACCCAACTCAAACAATCTCATTTACATCCCCTAGATTTTAACAATAAATACTAAATTTTTGGGAATTGGACATATTGTGACATACAAGTTAAGAGGGTTCCTAGAGATGTAGGCTAAAAAGCAAAACCAACATGGATCAGAGAAGCCAAGATTGAATGAGCAAAAATTACATGCAAGTATCAAAAACCTTTGAGAGGATTGTTTCAAGATTAAGGTATTGATGTCCGTTACTAGGTTTCCTAAAATTATCCGAGACTTCTAAGTTTTTTTCAATAATTTTCTTTCTCCCCACGTGAATTAGGTACATTAATTTGTGCTTAATCATGTAAATTCCCCAACGTTGTTTTTTTTTTTTTTTTTTCACTCTAATAACATTGGTATATGAGCTTAAGCTGACTGCAACTTAGGTACTTTTAACTTAATAGATGTAACACTGGCTAGGTATCTTTAACTTAGTAGACTAAGTGGTGGGAGAGTTTTCTCGAATCTCATTAAAATCACAAAAATACCCCTGAGCCCAGATCAGAGCTCAGTCGTATCGTGGTCCTTGTCTCCAGATAGTCAGAGCTCGAGCCCGGTGGGTCAGAGCTTGAGCTAAGGTCCAAAAAAGTCTATGAGTTTATCTAGTCCGTGATTTACGCCTTGTTCATAGAAGGAAAACATATCAGCAAGGAACGTGTTCTAAAAACGGTTACGATATGATCAAAATCATATCAGGTAAAATATGAAAATCACCGGAGGATCCGACAAATATCTCAACTGACACTAATTTTCACACCCCAAGCGATCACTATAAAGGGAGGGACACAAAAACCATTAGAGGTACGCAATCTTTTTATCAGGCTGTTATTCTGCTCATTCTCCTTTCAGATTTTCATTATCTGACTTAAGTATCGGAGTGTCATTGGCAGGCACCACATTGGTGTTCCAGGTGAATAGGCGTATTTCGTCCAATTTGGGTAAGTTTGGTGGATATTAGGGTCGTGGTCGCTGAATCATGGGATCTTCGAAAAATCAGCATCAACACTAAGATTTCAGAAAAAAACCAAGCAATTAAAGTTTGAAAACAATTTTTGTTGTCACAGGGACATAAACAAGGTCTTCTTCATAACCAGTTACTCGTTTGGTCCTAATTTGAAAACTAACCTTTTAGCTTACCAAATTGGAGATAGATGCACGAGAATGAATTAAATTAATGTGAATCTCGAAATTAAGTTGATATGATGTAGATCAGATTGCTGTAGAATATTTGAAAGTGAGAGATTAAGACAAATTTTAATTTAATAATAATATTTCGCTAGAGTGTTTATTTTGACATTATAATATATTTATTCTAGATTTGAGACCGAACTAATTCACCATTTTCGGTTATGATTATAGGCCTCTAGAAGCATGATTTCACCCATTACATCCAGAATGTTTATTTTTTTTTCATTTTTTAGAAGATATTATACTCTTTAATTATTTTATGAATAATTTTCGTTATTTGGTCTCTTATTTTGAGGTTTTCTATTTTAGTTTTCCTTGTCTTTATTTTCTATCCAATCAATTGTAATCAATGGAAGAAAACAAACTTTGATTAATAGAAAAAAAAAAGTCATTAGAAAGTTTTTTCTTCAAATTATGTTATTTTCTCATAATTTTTAAACTAAACAAAAAAATTATAATCCATCTACTCAACTGTTGGATTTTAACTTTTACAATAAAATCAAAATCAATATTGTGTGTCCAATATACATATATATATATATGCAGTGAAGGAGGACATAATTCAATTGTTTATGCTGTCACCTTATGCTTGTGATTTTTATGAGAAATCAATACTTCTTTGTACTATATACGTCCAGGAAAAGGACGTTTGTCCCGGTCGGGCCTTCTTGTAACATTAATGTAATGTTGTTATCAAATTTCAGAGTTGGCATCGTTTTGAAATGTTGCGCGCGGAACGATATATATATATATAAAGTGGATACTAGCCTATTAATTAGAATAGCCATAGCCGATCCGAAATATTCACGAGTTGGGTAAAGGAATATCAATCAACTGTTCTTTTTTCTCCTTCAGCATGTGCCTTTCTAAGATATAGTCAAAATTATTGAGACACAGTGGTCATTTCACGACTTGTTTTTGTTAAAAAAAAAAAAATAGAATTTTTCGTAGATGGTAAAAAAAAACTGTCACCAAATCCCTAAGATCTGATGTTGCATCACCAGGAATATAATTCGCAATGTGTAAACATACCTGAATCACCCATGATAGAATCCGGTTTGAGTCTTGTGGTTGGTCTTCCAAACTTTATGTTTGTCTCTTGAGTTTCTCTAGGAGTCTTTCTATTCTTTTTGATAATGGGATATCAAAATAAATGAAACGTGCATATGATTTGGGGACCATAACCCTATATGAGTTAACTGTTTGTTAACTTCTATTATTTCTAAATTATCCTATCATAAAGTTAAAAATAACGGATTGATCTCTACATGTAATACCAACACTTAATTAAATACATTAAGGTCCAAATTACTTAAATCTTATTTGATTACTGAATTGGGCTCAACCTTTTATGATAACCTTCAATATATGATCATTAACATATTGCCCATACGTTGGATTAAAATCCAACAATTTCCCACTTGGGCTATATGGTATAATTGTATATTAAATTATCTTATGAGTACTCTGAATTTTTTTATCATTACCAAATGCATTCCCAAACAATCCGATTCATTAATTACACCTACATAAGATCAAAGCGGCTTTCATTACATTCTTTGTAACTAAACCCATCAATGGTCATATATATTGATATAATTGAATGACATGGATCAAGCATAACTGCATAGCATGAAAATTACATGCAATGTGATCTCGGCATGCATATTCCAACTAGTCCAACCATAAGCCTTAGTGAGATCATGTTAAGTAAGTTCAGATATAAACGTAAACTGAGTTCTGTATAACTAAAGATAACTGAAACATCCTTAAACTATAACTAAAATAATCGTAACAAGCATCTATGTTAGGACAAGCAAAGGCACAAACTCCCACTAAAACTTAGATGTCCTTTAAAGATATAACACCAATATGAGTGGTGTGCTCATAAAAGACCTTGGGTGGCAATCCCTTGGTGAGCAGATCCGCAATCATAGAGTTTGCACCGATATGTTCTATAGACATCTATCCATTCTGAACTTTTTCTTTCACAATTAAGAACTTGATGTCTATAAACTTTAACTTCGTCGAGCTCCTATTGTTGTTAAAATATAGCACTGCAAACTTATCGTCACAAAATAACTTGAGTGACAAGATTCTGCAGTCATATTCTTCTATTAGATGCCTCATAATATACTATAAATTCTGTTGCCATGGTAGAAGAAGCTATCAGTGTCTGCTTAGCACTCCTCCAGGAAGCAAATAGATATAGCCTAATGTGGATCTAAAAATATCTTAGCGTTCGGCTAAATCAGAATCACAATAGCTTGTGATCTTCAACTAATCTGATTTCCTATATGTGAGCATGTAATCTTTTGTTCTCTATAAATACTGTATGACCCGTTTGGCTGCTTTCCAATGATTTTTCCCATGTTACTTAATTATCTTCCTAGCACCCCAATAATATACGCAATATCCGAACGCGTACAAATCTGAGCATATATTAAACTCCCTACAGCCGAAGCATAAAGAATCTTCTACATTTCCTTAGTCTCAAAAGCATTCTTGGGGCATTGTTTTAAACTGAACTTATCTCATTTAGTAATAAAGGTCTCTGATTTACAGTCCTGCATGCTAAGTCTCTTTAGTACCTTTTCGATATAGGTCTTCTGTGATAATCCAAGAATACATTGACAACGATCTTGATGTATTTGAATCCCTAATATAAAAGTTACATCTCCAATATCTTTCATCTCAAATTTCTTTAATAGAAATCTCTTGGTTTCATGTAACAAGCCTATATTGTTACTGGTGAGTAGTATGTCATTGACATATAAAACTAGGAAAATATGGTTACTCCCACTAAATTTGTGGTATATACAATCATCTACCATATTCATCGTAAATCCAAATAAGATAATGGATTGGTGAAATTTGTAATACCATTGATGAGATGCCTGCTTAAGTCCATAAATAGATTTCTTTAATTTGTAAACCATTGACTTTGCATCACCCGACACAAAATTTTTTGGTTGCACCATATAAATTGTTTCATCAATGACCCCATTGAGAAATGTAGTCTTAACTTCCATTTAATGTAGCTCGAGATTAAAATGCACCACTAAAGTCATTATAGTCCCAAAAGAGTCTTTCGATTAAACCGAAGAGAAAGTCTCATTATAATCGATATCTTCTATCTGTGTGAAGCCCTAAGCAATAAGTTGTGCCTTATACCTCTCTACATTGCCCTTAGAATCCCTTCTAGTTTTAAATATCCATTTGTAACTAATGGGCTTTACACCTACAGATAATGGGACAAGATCTCATACTTTATTGTCTTTCATGGACTTAATCTCTTCATTTATGACATCAATCAACTTTGAGAGTTGGAACTTTCCATAGCTTGATGGAAGTTGATTGGATCATCTTCCACTATTCCAATGTTTGCATTTTGTTCTTCAAGAAACACAATGTAATCGTTCGAAATTGCATGCAACATGTGAGAAATTAGACAAACAAGACAAATGAGAGCAATCAAGGATCTTTAGTTAGTGATAACGAAAAAACCTGATTTGTAAGAGACATACAATGAGCTTTACATACAATATATGAAAATTCAAAAACAAATTGAAAAATTATCTGCAAAAGCAAAAATTGAGGAAAAAGAAAAAAAACAGTCTGAAGATAAAGATTGATGAGCTTGTTCAGAGAAATATTGAATTTGGGATGAAAGAGGCTGCTCTGCTATCAAAACTTCAAAAAAGTAAAAATACTCAAAGGCAAATTGAAGCAAGAATGTTGGACTTAAAGGTAAAATTTCATCTTTTGAAATTAAATTAAAGAATTCTAAAGTTTCGTTTGCTAAATTTGATACAAGGCTAGAGAAATTTAATAAAATTTGGCATTCATAAAGATTTACTTAAGAATTAACTGGCTTGGGATACACTAGTTGTAAAACTAAGAAAGTCTGGCACATTAACTAGTTTGTACCTTCTACTTCAAAGACACTGAAAAGTGAATCAAAAAGTGAAGTAATGCCAAAAATCACAGAAAATGTAAAGATGGTAAGTCTCTCTATTACGCATTCAAATAATTTTTTCTCTGAAAATGTTGTGCACTCAACTAATAAAATTAAAGGTAAAAGTGAAAACTTTTTCCCTGGTAAGAATTACAACGCTGAATATAGACCTAGAAAGTTCATTTCTATTTGTCATCACTGTGGCTTGAAAGGCCACATAAGACTATTTTGTCACAAACTCCATGGTTATCTTAGGGTTTATGTTGATAAAAGGAATAAGAATGTTAGGACATACCCTAATGAACAGAACTTCCTTCAAAACAAGTTTGAAATGTTGTTGCATGAAACTAAACATCTTGTTAAGGAGATACAAGACTTGAAAAAGTCAAGTACTCTCAAAATATTTGGAAATGCAAAGAGTGAGAAGGAAAGAAACTATTATAGAGAGAATAGTTTATGGAATAGACCTATAAGGGTTAGAAAATCTCCATCACCCTGTCATGTTATCCTCACTGCTCTTAGGGCTCGAAATAACAATGTGTGGTATTTAGACAGGGGTTGCTCTAGGCACATGTGTGGGGACAAGGTTATGTTTTTCACCTTTGATAATTACCATGGTGGCACTATCACTTTTTATGATTGTAACTTTGTATCGATTAAAGGTAAAGGTACTGTAAAAGGTATTGGCATTGAGAGCCTTAAAAGTGTTCTTTATGCTGAAGGGCTCAAGGCTAATCTCATCATAATTAGTCAATTATGTGATTCTAATCATCAAGTTTTCTTTACCAAAAAGTGTTGTCTTATTGTTGTTAAATCTAGTGATTGTATTTTGAATGGACTCAGGACTACTGATAATTGCTATGTTGTTAAGGGGCAAATGATGTAATAAGTAATTTTGCTACCACCAGTAAGCTAGAGTTATGGCAATAGAGACTTAGACATCTAAATTTTCATGATCTTGGTAGACTATTTAGTTTAGAAGTTGTTAAGGGGATTCTTAAGTTTGAGAAGTCACCTAAGTGTGTGTGTGGACCTTGTTATGAGGGAAAACAAAAAAAGTCATACATAAGAAAACCCTCTGAATTGCTATCTTCCAACCTCTTGAACTCATATATATTGATCTTATGGGTCCCACTCACACTGTTAGTAATGGAAGTAAGAGGTATGTTTCTGTTACTATAGATGATTTTTCAAGATACTCTTTGGTTTATTTTCTCCGTAAAAAATTTGATACTTTTGGTTTATTTAAACCTTTGTGTGCAAGAAAACTCAAAATGGCAAGGAATGCGAATTGGAAGTGCTATAAGGATTCGCACATATCATAATACAAAATTTGATAATTCTAAATTTGCTTCATACTGTGATGAACATGGCATACATCATGAGTTTTTAGCCCCCAGAGACTTCTTAACAAAATGGGGTCATGGAAAGAAATAACTGGGCTCTTTTAGAAATGCCTAGAACTATGCTTCGTAGAAAATGAGTAGCCTTAAAATTCTGAGCTGAAGCAGTAAGCGCAGATTGTTACATCATAAGTTCAATATACATTCATCCTGATACAAAGCAAACGCCTTATGAGTTATGAAAAGATAAAAAGCCAAACGTTAAATATTTCAAAGTAATTTGAAGCAAATGCTATATTCTTAAAGATGGAGAACAATTGGGTAAGTTTGACTCTTTGAGTGATGAAGGTATTTTTCTCAAATATTCACTTGATAACCATGCTTTTTGAGTTTCAATAATCGTATTTTGACTATTATAGAATCTGTAAATGTGGTGTTTGATGAAACTGGGAATAACAATTCAATCATGTAGATTGATAATGATGAGTTTATGAATGTGGAGCCACAACATGCCTTGGAGAAGAATGCTAGAAAATCCTTTGAGGAGTGCACTGAAATACCCAAAAATTTGAAAAACCTAACTAAAGAGAAAAAATATGAATCTCTTGTAAACTTTTTTATATATATAATAGATTTATTTTCAGATTAGTTCCTTTATAGACTCGAGATTTTACCTAAAAGTGATTTTAGAATTTATCTCGTTGAGATCGTGTGTCCTCTTTCTTTTTGTGGTTGATTGTGATTTATTCTCCATATCATATATATATTTTTTTTTTTTAGTTTTTCAATTAGTCATTGCACATACATATAAAGTATCATTACTTTTTCTATTAATAATCTAATAAACTAAACACAGAAAAGAAAGAATTTTAATTTTTCATTTTCATCTGTTTTCTTTTCATTAGTATCAAACAATAATGGATAAATCATACTCTCAATTTTATTTCATGCATATTTTTTTTATAATAATAGTAAGAATATAAAGGAAAGTTACTATATTAAATTGCTCAAAGTTTACTTTTTTTTTTTCTAAAGAACAAAATTAACATAGAGAGTTTAAATACACGTGTGAAATCTCTAGGGTTTATGGGTTTTCTAGACCAAAACTATAAGATAAGCAGATAAAATAAACCCTCATATGTTATTGTAAAATGGTATAAATGAACTACTGTTCACTCCACCAGATATTTTATTGTAAGATGTGATGTTAAATTGCAAGTAAAAATATCGTGTCTTGAACCTTAGTTTATGATTCAAATTTCATTTTCGAGGGCCATACCATTTTGAAGACTAATGATGTATTAAATATATGTACATATAAATTTAAATAAATTGAGTCATAAATGGATTGATTTTTTATTTAAATTTAATTTTTCATGAATTATTATCAGGTAAATTAATTAATTATTTTTAAAATTCTATTATTTTATGCTAATTATAATTATCAAATTAAATAAGGATAAAATAAGTTAAAATTTACAAATATATAATTTAGTAAGAATGATAACTTATTTATCACATAAAAAATTAATTATTTTATTTTATTTTATTTTACCTGTTTAGTCACTTTTGTGTTATAATATAATTTGATAAGAAATATCTTCCCTAAGTGGTTCTTAATGTAATGTTTAATTAAAAATTAAATAAATATATAATATGACAACTTTGTATAATGCACAAAATAATAATGTTAAATGTATAATCATTTTTTTTTACTAAATATGTAGGAGTAACCTTCATAGTTTATATATCTTATAATTAGATGATTATTAAACATTTAATATTGAATAAAGTTTAGTGTATCTTTAAAATTAATTATATTAAAAGTGACATTATTTTATATTTTACGAGAAATAATAAAAATTTCAAAATAAAATACTAAAAGTTTTTCTTTTTTTTTCTATTTTTAGAACTAATTTCGAATATAATCATTGAAAACATTTCTTGTATTATAAATCAATTCTTAAAATAGTTTTCAAAAATTTTATTTTGAATAATAATTTTTTAAAACTAAACCTAAACGCGGCTTAATTACTTTAAAAATATAATACAGAATGAAAAAAAATATATTATAAATACTGAGTCATGATTAAATATGTGTTATACAAAGGATTAAGAAAGATTAAGAAAAAATAAGAAAAAGATTTAAGATTATTTATAATTAAATATAATAGATATTCATAAATTATTCATTAATTATTCATATAGCTTTATATATTGGTTATGATTTTAAATTATTGTAAATGGTTAAAATACTTAAATAAAGTAAATATTTTATTATTTTTCTCGACCAATTGATCGAAAAAAAATGTTACTTTTAACTACTAATTGATTGTCAAAAGTAATAATAAATTATTATAAAAAAACTTAAAATAATTAATAAAAATAAGGCATACCTGAAGGATAGTTTTTCCCTGTCCGCAATCGATTTGTTGGTTAATTGTACGATGAGTAATGAGCTGTTATCATTTATAAACGCCTTTTGGGGGTACAATCAGAAAACAATGGCCAAGCATAATCAAGAGCACATGGCATTCATTATAGACCCAGGTTTGTATTACTACAACATCATGCCATTTGGCCTAAACAATGCTAAGACGACGTGCTAGAGACTAACAAGTAGAATGTTCAAAGCACAGATCGGAAAGAATGTAGAGGTGTATATGAATGACACTGAGAATCCTATTAATAAAACTGAATATATTTTGACCAGGAGTAACCACACATGTAAAGAAGTAGTGGTGGTTAAAAAGGTGGTTTGCATCGATTTTATAGGTGTCAAATGGATACTAAAAAACGTACAACCACATCCCATATTCACTCATGCAAATAACTTTGGGATATATTTGGGGTTTAAAGGTCCCCACAAAGCTATGCATTCTCCAGTGTTTCTTACCCTTGGAGCACACTTAATCTTTGAACCTCCCAAGTCAGAGGGGCATGTCATTGAGTCGATTAACATTAATTTACCTTTTGACATCACCCCATCCAAAAGTCTTATTACGGGGATTGTGAGTGACTATAATGAGACTGACTATCACTGGGGTAAGGTAGTAGACAAAGAAAAAAACTACATAGACTTTCTAGGTGTCGAGAGACTAATTGAACCTACTAAATCCATGTTCTTGCATGCATTATGGCCGCAGTTGAGATTTCGTATACCTCATTCGCAGTTTCTTCTTTCAGTGTGTTTTATATCTGAGGTGCGTTCACCTTTGATGCTTTGTAGGGCCACAGAGAATATATCTTTCCTTAAACCTTCTGTGGATGCGTGGGATAGAAAATGTGTTGGGTAAACCTTTTTATGATTTACTTTATACAAAGTAAATCAGATTTTTCTTTCTTTATTTTCTTACTTTTTGTTAGTTTAGAAAAGAAGAGGAATTTCAAGAAGAGAGTGAAGAAGAGAAGCAAGAGGAAGGAAAACCTAAGAAAAGACCAAGTTTTTGAAGCTAGTTTGCTCTTGGAACAATCTTGAATGAGGAGAAACCATCTTGAAGTTTTGAAGAGTTCTTGAAGTGTTGGAGTGAATTGAAGCTTGAATTTAAGGTAGGGAACTTCTCCTATGTAAATTTGAGTTCTCCTTCATTTCTTTTGGAATTCTAGTAGAAGTACTAGCTAGTAAGTGAAACTATGAACATTTGTTGGGGAAAACCAAACCTTTAAAATCAAAATGAGACATAGAGATGATGTTTGGGTTAAATTGCTTGATAGTGAGTGGAGGGAGGAGAGGGAAGAGAGTTAGGAGAATTTTGAGAACTTTGGGTTAGATGGATTTTGAGGGATGTAAAATTGGTCATAAAATGGAAATTGGTGCTTAAGGATGAGTAAGAGTGGAAGGTGGAAGTGAAAACCAAAAGTTGTTCAAAACCCAGAAAAACCTACTCTCGGTAAGCTCACGCCAGGAAAACAGGCCGTGCGCCCGGGCTATAGTGGCCAAATATTGCCTCTTTGCGGGCGCCCAACCTGGGTACAGGGCGTGCGCCCGAGGTCTTGGGCGCCCGACTGAGAAACCCTTGGGCGCTGGACCCCTGTTTGCTGGACCCCTGTTTTGCCTTGCACCTTGTTTGTTGAATACCAATTTCACTCTTCAACATGTGCAACATCTAGAATGAAACCTTATGATTTTTTTTCACATTCGTGCTATCTTGATTATGATATGTGCATTTGATTTGAGATAATGAAAGGAAATTGGTTAGAAATAAAAAAGGTTAAAATGAATTCCTTTAAATCACATTGTTTATGTTTACATGAATGATGCTTGAATTGAGATGAGATGCTAATTTTTATGAAGACACTTGAAATGAGAATGTTCATAGAAGGATTTGTGATGATGAATCACCAAATGACATGTGTTACACATAAACTCACGTAATTTACAAACTTAATGGAAGATAAGAAAACAAAATGATTGGTTGTTTGTCGGGGATTGTGGGGTACAAAAAATACGAATGGGGAATGATACCATCGGGTCAAAAATCCCGGAACCTGCGCAGGGTTGGTGTTTCGTACCAGTAGGTTAGTAGCTTATGAAATGAAGACAGTGTATTAGCTTAGGCATACACCTAAAGCACGCCGGTAAGGCCACGACGTCGGCCAGATAAGGACACTGGAATGGTACCCGATCCCCGATGATACGTGATTGATTGATGTGTGATATGTATACATAAATGAACAAGATAAAGGTTTAAATGTTGATCCTTGATAACGAACCACTTGATATTCATATTGGTTTATGAAACTTGTTTACATTGTGAATCATGAGTTATATGCTATCATGCCCTAACTGTTGAGTTCTTATGGTTGCATTGTATTATGATTACCACATGCATTCTTTTTATATTATGGGGAGTGTATCGTGGGCACACGCCGTCCGTACTCACGTCCCTACAGATGTCCTTGCAGGACCCACATAAGACGAGTAGGAGAAACCTCGAGGAGATGTATGTATTTTGTAAAAGTAGAGCTAGTTGCACATTGTAAATGTATTTTTTTTGGGAACATTGGCCTGTATATAATTTCTTTTACTTTCGATTTTGTAATGGCCATAAGGCCTAGACTTGTACAAAATTGTGGAGATTCATATAGTGAATGGTTATGTATCTATTTTGGTTAATGTGGGTCGGATGGATAATTATTTAGTGGTATAGTTACATGCTCTAATTGGATGACCTTGGTTAAATTATAGTCTGGCTGCATGGTTGTATGGCAGCTCATATATTGCACAGGTTGTCTACTAGGTACCCCAATTGACCAATTTTTAGGCTGTTATATAGCCGATAAAATTTTGTGGGTCCCTTGTGTGACCGGCGCGTTAGCTTTGATCGGGTGGACATGGTTATATGTTATGTATGTTTTATACTCACTCCCTAGGTCCCCGGACCCGGGGCGTGACATTTCCTCATGCTATGGGACAATTGTATGCCATTTTCAAAGATTTGGATAATATGTCTCAATAAACCAGTTGAGTTCATCTCTTACTTGGGGTTAAAATGAATGATTAGAAAAAGTAGATATGGAATTTTTGAGGTTTTTGTACTTTGTTTCACTGTGTTGATGATGATCATTGACCTCCATCTTAGGCACGTACTGCACAAATATGCAAATGAGGATGTTGCCCTTAGATTTTGGTTTATTGGCTTGATGTGCAACACGTAGATAATGTTATGGAACTCCACCAGGTAAACTTTAAATATTTGCGATAAACATTTTTCATGCCATTATGATGTCTTTATTGTGAAAACACAAAAAGAAAAAAAACAAAGGAAGATCATCAATTTTGCATCTCTTAACCAAGGGTAGGGTATTTAAGTTAGCAGGGTAACAAAAATATTTCTAAATCATCAATTAGGCAATTTTTTGTTTTTTGAGCTGGGTAGTTTAAGTATTTTTACCTCACATGAACCTTGTGAATATAGTGAAGGATTTAACTTTTGTAAGTCGTAGTTGGAGATGAGCTTTAGTCATCAACTCATCCCATTAAACCTTCCAAATTAATATGATCTATTTCTTATTTTTTTATTTTTATTTTTTACTTTCGGAGGGGGGAAGGGTGGGAACCTCCTACTAGTTTTTTGTTTTTAAGACAAGTCATTTGAGTTTTTATCTTTTTTGAACCTCTGTGAATTACTTCATAGTTATTGCAAACTCTCTCTGACCACTAATTGATAATGCTTTAGTTTCAAACTAGTTGAGCTTAATTACATGAATCATTTTCTTTCATGCATTTCTTTCAAGGCTTTTATTTTTCACTGAGTTATTTGAAATTAGTTATTTCTTAACAATTTCGGTTAATGTAGTCTTAAGTTCGTGTTTTGCATTTTTTACTCCATTGTCACATAAAATACCTATGATACTTCTCCATTTGAACCTCCATAATAAAATTCTAGTGATAACAACCTATTCACGTCATTTATTTGCATTGATCCAATATATAAAACATTATCACTCTTTGGCACTTTTTCATCCTTAATTTTGACTATGCTTTCATTCGTAGTTTTAATTTTACTAAATTCGCAATTCATATATGCTATCTTAGTCATACTTACTCAAGAACCTCCAATTCCCTGCATTTATTAGTTATAAGAAATTAGTTTTTTTTTTTTTTTTTCACAATTTTAGTCCACGCAGTCTTATATTTAAACTTTTACCCCTTTTAATTGGATCCATTTATTCTTTATTACTTGTGTATTTCTAAGTCTATCTTCGACACGACCAAATCATTTTAAATGATATTATCTCAACTTCTTTTATATCAGTGCCACCTTAACTTTCTTCTAGATATAATAATTTCTGATCCTATTTTGCTTTATATTACCGCATATCTATCTTAGCATCCTCACGCTGCAAGAAATCAAGTTAAAGGTAAGGAAATTTTTTACGAGGAAGTTATTTCTTCGCTAATAATACACTTTTAGCAACGAAAATATTAATTCCTTGCTAAATATGCTAGAAGCTTTGGTAAGAAGAATTTTCCTAGCTAAAAGTGTTATCTGTATAATAAAAATTATGTTGCTAAACTAACATATAGCATTAGGCAAGGAAATTGATTTCCCTGCTAAAGGATATGACTATAGGCAAGGAAATAGTTTCCTCACAAAAAGTGTTATTTTGAAATGAAATTAAGCTACCTAATGTATCGTAAAAAAAAAAAAAAGAAAAAATATAGACGAGGGAATGATTTCCTTGCTAAAAGATATGGCTTTAGGTGAGGACATATTTCCCTCACTAAAAGTGTTGATTGGGAATGAAATTTAAACTGACTCATCTATTGTAAAAAAAAATTATTTATGGCCATTTTTTGGTTAACGTGTAAAAATGGTAAACAAATTTAGGTAAAGAAATCATTTTCTGGCTAAAATATATAGCTTTAGGTGAGGAGGTACTTTCATTGCTAAACTTTCACTTTTAATTCCAATTTAAAAAAAAAAAAACCATACACACTCGTCCTGTTTTGCCTTCTCTCTTTATCTCCCTCGCTTAATTTGCTCTTGCTTCTTCCCTTGCTATCTTCTCTCTCTCTCCCTCAATTTACTTTAATCTACGCCTTTACCACTGCTCATTGTTGCTGCTTGCATTGCCACCTGATGAAGGATCGTATACTTACATCAACAAGGTAGACTTCTTCTCTTAATCAACACAACCCCAACCTGTGGAGAGGCACCAATCAAAAAGAGAAAGACGAAGATGAAGGCCGAGGAACTAAATCACAATAGAAACTTGTTCTAAGGCAACTTGATTATCAGAGATAAAATAGACAAGCGGTTAGATTGTCTAAGTCCAAGTTCTTTCAAAGAAACAATGGAAGAAAATCAAATCCTCACAAAAGGAATTTCTAGGGTTTCAAAACGTAAGTACGAAGTCTGACGAATGCCTTTTTATAGGCTTACAAACGTAAGGGCAAAATAGTAAATTGTTCTTTTTAAATTTACATAAGAAATAAATCAAAAAAACGTCGCGGGCACCCAAAGAGTGATCAGTCGTGCACCCGAGCCCTCTGCAGTCGAACTGGCCAAAAATCCACTCTCGGCAGGCACCCAAGAAGAGAGACAGGCGGATGCCCAAGAGGTCGTGCGCCTGAGCTTCTCTCAGGCGGGCCCCCAAACTCCTGCTGCTTATCCATTTGGTTGGTTCTTCACCTCCACTTGACAAAGGACCATGTACTTGGACTCTTCAAACTCATACTTCATGTTCTTGGTATCTCCTTGGTCAAATGCATCCATGATTAGACCTCGAAGCTTCCTCACCTTGGCTCTTGTAATGGGTCCTCGATAGTTAGGTAGTGATGGTGGTTTTTCATCACCTCTTCCTCTACCCCCTTTCTCTCATTCAATATATGTATATATATATGCTTAGGTGGAGGTCAACAAGTCAAAGTGAAAAGTGGTTTAGTCCAAATTGCAATTGCTTGGTCAAAATTTGGTGCCAAACCTATACATGGCCGGCTCCTTCACTTCCTTTCCAACTCTCAACTCTTCTTCATGCATTCTTCTAACACTCTTCCTTTAGTAAAATAGCACATGAATATTTTCTACAGCCATGCACAAACCAAGTAAGACCATCCACTCTAACTTCCCACACTTAGAAAAATTTGAAGAATATAAGCTTTCCATTCACCAAACTATACTCTCATTCCCTCTAGAAAATAATTCATGATTCTCATTCATATCAAATGTGAGGGTATCACAGTTTGCTTCTCTTCTCTTTCTCTGTTCGTTTACCCAAATTTTTTTTGTCCATTACATTCTATTGGAACAGTTTACTTTCGAACGTTAAAATGGATTGAGGGGAGTAGACTACACAACTAGTAAAGTTTGACAGTTTTGATGTAGGTCATTCATGCATGGACCACGAAATTAGTAAAATTTGAAAAAGAAATCGGTAACTTTTTGTATCTTTTGACCGCTTTTGGAAAGGTTTTTGCCGTACCAAACAAACGTGTCATCTCCTAACAATTCTTTGTTTTTTCTTAAACAAACCTTTTTTAATTGAAAACTCTTAAATCTAATAATTTTCCATCCCTTCCATGAGAAGATTGACATGTTTTTGATATCAGATAGAGATAACACAATTTAGATTAAAATTTATTGGTCTAAATATATTTACATATTTTTAATTTAATAAAAAAGATAAATATATTTAAATCGTTATCGAATTATGTTATCTGATAGCATGAGTTTAATAATAAGATGCCATGTTTGATCTCCATCAACTGAACAAGAGATGCACATCAAATTAATTAAAAATAAAATATTAGCGATCATTTTAGCAGACAATCCTAAGTTAAAAACATTTTAAATTTAAAAAATTAGATAGAATAAATCATCGAAACAAAAACAAAATGTTAGACAAAGGAGGAGACATAATTAATAGGGTAATTAAGAAGTTGTATTTCGTAAAAGGCAAGACTTGCGACATTATTTAGTTGAAAAGTATATTTTGAATCTATTATTATTTTTTATTTTTTATTTTTATCTTCATTTACTTAAAAAATATATTTTTATCTCTATTATACATTAAATTATAAATCTTGAATTTATCCCTGATAATTAAGGCAATGCCATTTCAAAGGAGAGTAAATTATATTAACCATCCATCTTGTTTAATGGAAATATACAAATTAAACGTAGTTTTTTAAATACACTTATTATCTCTATTTATGTTCATGTCTGGTTGATGTTTATTATTTAAATATTTGTTATTTTGACGATTTTGAGTTGTTTTCACTATTTTTTCATTGAATTGAATTTCTAGAATATTTGTCCAATACTCACAAATTATGATATTTAAAATAAATAATAAGATTTGACATGATTATCTAATTGAGTTAGAAGATCTTTAAATTGAAGTACTTATTAAAAATTCTAAAATGCTTGGATCTATTTAGGTTATCTTCAAGGTGTCTTGATACTATCAGAATTACTTGATATATAGTTTTTAAATGTTAGATATTTGATTTTTTTTTTTTATGATTAATGGTCAATGATCCCTATTTAAGGTATTCTAAGTTCATTCGTATGCCAGCCCTGTTATGACACATTAGTGCCGGAAGATTTATAACATAATTTAAAAAATAGGAATAATAAATATAATTTGAGAAATCACAAGAGTAGTTTATATGTTTCATCAAACATTAAGAATCACTAATGTAATTTATTGTTAAAAATATTACACAAGTTACTTTTTTTAATAATGGTAACATTATGTGAGACAATTTTACCAAGAATTTTTCTAAGAAAGTGAAAAAGAGTTATAAAGGGGTTGTTGCTAAGGCAGCCGTGAGCTGGGGTTAGCAAAGGTCCTTCCGCCGGACCACCAGAACCCCATTTGCCCTACCATCAAACAATTGAAACTTCTAAAACAATATCTGCAAATTGCTTCTCCAAACACGTGTAGCTTTCTAGTATTTCATTAAGTATTGCAGTCAAGTAAATGTTGAAACTAGAATCTACATATGTAAATTAATTGGTTTAATTCGAGTTATTTTTTTTTTTTTTTTTTGGTAATTAGATTTAATTCAAGTTCATCTTTGATTTGAAATCAATATAATCTTTATCGAGTCTAAAATTTTAGAATAAAAAATGAATCGATCATTTTATATAATAGCATTATCCTAAGGTAATCTTGAATAAGTTACAATGCCCTATTATATGCATATATATATATATATTTATATATAAAGACATCCCTACAAAATTAGGTTCAATTTATTTAATTTGGGTAAAACAAATACCAACTCAAATCTAAATCAAAATAATTTAATTAAAAACTTTTAGACCTAAAACTAAACTGAACTCTAATTAAACTAAACCAACCAAACCCGAGATGGTTAAGTTGGTTAAGATTTTTGATGATGAATTTTGTGCACCTCTAATTGATAGCCAAAAGAAAAAGAAGGTCAAAATTTAAGAGGTATGCCTTAGAAATAACAGGTTAAAAATTATAATAAATTTTTATTTACTTTATTATTATTATTATTATTATTATTATTATTATTATTATTATTTTTCAACTCCTATCTGACGACACCAATCCTTCTCGTGCCAAAAGGAGAATAGAATAAATAAAACTATAAAAATTTTAAATTTGTAAAGAGGATGGATATATATATTCAATATAACCACGTCACACACACACTAAAATTATCATTACACTAAAATTATCTTTAATTTCTTCTCTATTTTCCGCCAAATTCTTGTTAACCAAACAATCATCCAGAATAGGCAGATCCAAGGGAGGAAATAAGGGTACTCATCAATTGGTATCAGAGCCAGTTGACTCAGCCATGGCTGAAAACAACAGACTAACAGCGCAGCAAGCAGAATTGGTTAATCAGATAATGAAAGATAACCACTTCGGGGGGACCTCCCAATCTGCATTGCAGTTTGTTACAAAATTCCAGATACTAGACTCTTTTACGGGCTACTATTTATATCCCAACATATGGGCCTTATTGTAATACTGTATGACTTTTTTTTTTTAACTATATTGAATTCATGCATGACTCCACTGGGCCAAGGATTTAATCATGGGCTTTTATCTGTCTTTCACAGGTGCTCTTGATCATTGGGTCGAATGATGAGGCTATTACAATTGGGCTTGGGCTAGTTCGGATGAAGCTTTAGCACCTTTTGCTCCTACCCGTTTGTGACCCGACCCAGCTGCTTCTACTTTATTTGCTGAAGTTCCCATCTTGCCCCTTCCAGAAGGTCCTTTGGTGTTGTCCAGCTGTTACCCACATGCTTTTTCCCTTTTGGATGACAGATTGAGCTCTCGTCATGTCCTTCACCTTCTTGGATGCTGCTGGCAGTCTGGTTCATGGTCTTCTCAAACGCCGGAGAGTTGTGATTGAGTGGGTTAGAGCTTTCGTCTGAACCATCCTCATCTCCCCAGCCCAAAGCCATCTGACGGCCCTCCTTCCACCATTCCTGACAATCAAGATTAAGAACCCACAACCCCTTCTATGTATCCCTCTTCTCCCTTCCTTTCTTGCTTTCTTTATCTTTTATTGTATTGCCGTGAAGGCTGGTCACATAACAACACTTTCCCCCTTCAATGGGAACCTTGACCTCAAGGTTCGGGAATTCAAAAATGAGTCTTTTTAAGGGTTCCCAAGTAGCCTCCTCAGGAAGCTGTCCCACCCATTGTACGAGTGCTTGCTGGTATTGCCTCCTTCCACGCTTCTGGTCTCGGATCTGCAAGATGCGTTTCGGCTCCAGCAGTGTGTGCCCGTCGAAATCCACCGATGGTAATAAGGTGGAGGATAACATCTCTCTCCCAATCTTTTCCTTTAATTGAGAAATATGGAATACTGGGTGGATTTGTGACTGGCTTGGTAGATCTAATTGATATGCCACTAATCCGATAACCTTGTTGATTTTATATGGCCCATAGTACCTCGGAGATAACTTCAGATTTCTCTTCTGCTTCATAGATAACTGTCTGTAAGGTTGAAGCTTTACATGTACCCAATTCCCCACTTTGAATGTTCTGTCTGTTCTATGTTTATCTGCCTGTTGTTTCATATGATTTTGTGACATTTTTAGATGCTCTTGTAACAACTTGTAAACTCTAGCATGTGCTTGCAACATCTCCTCCACTGCTGCTACCTTAGAGATCCCTGGCACATAATCTTTAAGTGTAGGAGGTGAAACCCCGTATAAGGCCTCATATGAGGTTATTTTGATAGATGAGTGATAACTGGTGTTGTAACACCATTCGGCCAAAAATAACCAAGTAGCCCACAATTTGGGAGTTTCTGATGAAAAACATCTCAAATAAGTTTCCACATATCTATTTGTAACCTCTGTTTGTCCATCTGATTGAGGATGATAGCTTGAGCTAAAGTGCAAATTTGTCCCCATCAATTTGAATAATTCTTTCCAGAATATACTCGTAAAGGAAGAATCTCTATCAGAGATGATTGTAGTTGGCAACCCATGCAACTTAAAAATTTTCTCCATAAAAATCTGGGCTAAACTAGCAGCAGTATAAGGGTGTGATAAAGAAATAAAATGAGAGTACTTAGAGAGTCTATCAATAATAACCCAAATAGTAGTAGCACCTTTGGACTTGGGTAGCCCTTCAACAAAATCCATAGAAATGTCAGACCAATTTTTTGTAGGAATTGGAAGAGGTTGGAGCAAACCTGGAGAGGATATAGCTTCATATTTACACCTCTGACACACCTCACATTCCTTCACCCATTGCTTGATTTCTGATTTCATTCGTGGCCAGTAGAATTCTTTAATAGCCTTCTGTAATGTCTTTTGATAACCCCCATGTCCAGCCATTGGATCACTGTGCACATACTGAAAAATCTGGTTTTTTATGCTTTGCTCATTAGGAATATACAACCTGTCCTTGTAAAATAATATGTCTTGCTTGAATGAAAATTTCAAAACACTCAAAACCTCTTCTTTCAGTTTCTGCAAAATAGACTGTACTTCTGCATCTTTGCTGTAGGCCTGTTTAAGATCAGTGAAAATAGTAGGATAGGGTTTACTAACCGAAAGAGCTAGTATGACTGCTTTATCTTTGTCCTGCCCCTCTGATTCATGAACTCTAGAAAGTGCATCTGCAACTCGATTCTCCACTCCTTTTTTATACTCAATCTTAAAAGTGTAACCAATTAGTTTAGCTAACCATCTCTGCTGACTAGGAGTCCCAATTTTCTGTTCCAACAAAAACTTCAAGCTATGATGATCTGTTTTTACAATAAAAGCTTGCCCCAAAAGATACGGTCTCCACTTCTTAACAGCTTGCACCAAAGCAAATAATTCTTTCTCATATGTAGACAAATGCAGTAATTTCCCCTTTAATGCTTGACTATAAAAAGCAATAGGTTTCTTTTCTTGCATCAGCACAGCCCCAATTCCAATTCCAGAAGCATCACACTCAATAATGAAAATCTTGTTAAAGTCAGGGAGGGCCAGAACAGGTGGTTGAGTTATTGCTTCTTTCAATTCCCTAAATGCCTTCTCGGCTAACTCAGACCACCTAAAAGAATTCTTCTTCAATAATTCTGTCAAAGGTCTAGCAATGCCTCCATAACCTCTTATAAACCTTCGGTAGTATCCCGTAAGACCCAAAAATCCTCTTAAGGACTTAATGTTGCTGGGAATTGGCCAATCTAACATGACTTGGATTTTCCGGGGGTCAGCCTTCACTCCTTGTTTTGAAATTAAGTGTCCTAAGTAATCTACCTCCAAGTAAGCAAACCGGCACTTTGATTCCTTAGCATACAGTTTGTGCTTCCTCAGAATCTCCAGAGTAATCCTCAAATGCTCCCAATGTTCTTTCTCACTTTTACTATAAATGAGGATGTCATCAAAAAAAACTAAAATGAATCTTCTCAAGTAAGGTCTAAATACCTTATTCATCAAATTTTGGAAGGTGGCTGGTGCATTGGTTAATCCAAATGGCATCACAAGAAACTCATAATGCCCCGCATGAGTTCTAAAAGCTGTTTTCTCTCTATCATCCTCCGCCATTCTTATTTGATGATAACCTGATCTCAAATCCAGTTTGGAAAATATATTGGCCCCATGAAGTTCATCTAACAATTCATCCACCACTGGAATTGGATACTTGTCTTTAATTGTCACCTGATTTAAAGCCCTATAGTCCACACACATTCTCCATGTTCCGTCTGTCTTTCTGACCAATATAACAGGTGAAGAGAATGGGGATTGACTGGGTTTGATCAAACCAGACTGCAACAAATCTTGTACTATCCTTTCTATCTCCTCCTTTTGATAGTGTGGATATCGGTAAGGTCTTACAGATATGGGATTGGTCCCTTTTTCTAATACAATTTTATGCTCATAACCCCTCAGAGGTGGTAATCCCATAGGCTCCTGAAAAACATCTGAATAAGCTGTTAATAATGCACTCAGCTCTTCTTTCTCTTTTAGATTCCTTGCTTCTAGTCCCTCCTCATTTAAGTTGATAATCTGCAGTAATAGTCCTTTCAATGGTGTTGCTTTCAGCTGCTTAAACTCAATTTCTTCAACTATACTCGTTTGCTTTCCCAAACCTTTTAAACAAACTGGCCCCCTGTCTCCTTGGAATTTCATAATCAATTTCTGAAAATCAAAACAAATAGTTCCAACTGTTCTCATCCACTGCACCCCCAAAACTATGTCACATCCCACTAAAGGCAGTAACACAAAATCAACAACAAATCTGTGACCCTGAACTTTGATGGGAACTCCCTTGCTAACTCCCAAACTTTCTAATTTTGCACCATTAGCTACCTTAACAGACAATGGAGACCCTCCTTCATCTTTTAAGTGACTAATTCTAGCCATCTTGGGGTCCATAAAATTGTGAGTACTACCAGTATCTATAAGTATGGACCATGTTTTACCATTAATAACACCAATTAATCTGAGGGTTTGGGGCTGTGGAGTACCTGTAATAGCATGGAGAGTGATGCTCATTTCCTGATCTGATTCATTCTCTTGAACCTCTTGATAAGTAGATTCCTCTATGGTCTCTTCCACTTCCTGCATCTCTGGTTCAAACAGTACATCCAATACAAATAAACTAGGATTTTTGCACTTATGATTCTTGTTCCATTTCTCATCACAATGGAAACAAAGACCCTTAGCCTTCCGAGACTCCAACTCCTCAGCACTCAATTTTTTAACTGGAAGTTTTTTAACTTGAGAAATTGCTGGTTTACCAGGGACTTCTTGTTTCTGCACAGATTTAGGTACTTCTTTCCAGGGAATAATTTTGGAAGAGCCCACAGTTACAGGGCTCTTAATGTTAGTAACCGTGGTACTAACAGTGCTTGGCCTTGGTTGAGATCTTCTTAATACTGCCAGATTTTCCTCCTGTAATCGAGCTAATCCAAAAGCTGCTGTGAGATCTCTTGGATTGAACATTTTAACTGCATACCTTAATTCTTCCTTTAATCCAGTCAAAAAAAAACTCAACTTATGTTCCTCACTAAGACCAGAGATCCTGTTAGTTAGGACTTCAAATTTAGACTTGTAATCCTCTACAGTTGACCTTTGTTTCAACTGAATCAAAAGATCCATCGGGTCTTCATATGGATTTTCACCAAACCGAATCAGCAAGGACTTAGTGAATTCATCCCATCTTCTCATCTGGCCAGAATTTGTAAGATCTTGAAACCACACTAGGGCCTTGCCCTCCATATGCATGGAAGCTATCATAAGCTTTTGAGCCTCTTGCACATTATAGTGAGTGAAGAACTGTTTAGCTTTGTATATCCATTCACTTGGATTTTCCCCATTGAACTTGGGAAATTCCAATGTGATGGATCGAGCCTGGATTCCCTGGAATACATTGTCACTATTTTCACTATATTCGACACCATTAACAGCCTGTGAGTTACCTTCGTCGCCTTCTACTCGATTTCCTCCACTATTGCTTGAAAGTGTGGTTACATGTTGGGTTAACTCTCCAATTTTCTAATCCTGTTCTGAAAACTTAACTTCGAAGAATTTCTGCATCTTCATTATCTGATTAACCAATTCTGCTTGCTGCGCTGCTAGTTTGTTGTTTTCAGCCATGGCTGAGTCAACTGGCTCTGATACCAATTGATGAGTACCCTTACTTCCTCCCTTGGATCTGCCTATTCTGGATGATTGTTTGGTTAACAAGAATTTAGCAGGAAATAGAGAAGAAATTAAAGAAAATTGATGAAACTGTATTTAATTCAAAAATGAAAGATAACCACTTCGAGGGGGGACCTCCCAATCTGCATTGCAGTTTGTTACAAAATTCCAGACACTAGACTCTTCTACGGGCTACTATTTATATCCCAACACATGGGCCTTATTGTAATACTGTATGACTTTTGTTTTTAACTATATTGAATTCATGTATGACTCCACTGGGCTAAGGATTTAATCATAGGCTTTTATCTGTCTTTCATAGGTGCTCTTGATCATTGGGCCGAATGATGAGGCTATTACAATTGGGCTTGGGCTGGTTCGGATGAAGCTTTAGCACCTCTTGCTCCTACCCGTTTGTGACCCGACCCAGCTGCTTCTTCTTTATTTGTTGAAGTTCCCATCTTGCCCCTTCTAGAAGGTCCTTTGGTGTTGTCTAGCTGTTACCCACATGCTTTTTCCCTTTTGGATGACAGATTGAGCTTTCGTCATGTCCTTCACCTTCTTGGATGCTGCTAGCAGTCTGGTTCATGGTCTTCTCAAACGCCAGAGAGTTGTGATTGAGTGGGTTAGAGCTTTCGTCTGAACCATCCTCATCTCCCCAGCGCAAAGCCATCTGACGGCCCTCTTTCCACCATTCCTGACAATCAAGATTAAGAACCCACAGCTACTTCTGTGTATCCCTTTTCTCCATTCCTTTCTTGCTTTCTTTATCTTCTATTGTATTGCTGTGAAGGCTGGCCACATAACATAATTTAGTACTTTAAATACCTAAAGTTTTACTTCTTTAGGAATTATTGGTGAATTTAATCAAGGAACAAGGAGATTGAAAAAAAAAAAGGGATAGAAATTGCCAACCTAGGTTGGAGGAAGTTATTTGTATGATTTAGGGTGTTATGATGTTATTTGGATGGATTATGGTGGCTTGAAGTAGTTGTGATGATTTATGGTGGTTTAAGGATGGTCTAAATGCCTTAAGGTTCTTGAAGAGGGTTGGTTGGCAATATGTAGTGTTGATGCTCTAAATTGAGGTAGGGAGATACCTCAACTTCCTTTAATATGTATTTGGTTGTAAATAATCCTTCTTGAAGCAAATCTTATATTGTGATGTGTTGGTGACCTAGAAATGAATTATTTGATGACCTAGGGTGGTTTGAGATGTGTTAACAACCTAAGATTAATTAATGTTAAACTGGTGACCTAGAATTGGTAGAAGTGAATTGAGTAACCTAGGTATGTTGAAAGTGGTGTTGGTGACTTGAAAATCCAATAACTTATTTCAATTAGCCCTAATTGGAAATCTGGAAATTTTGGAAATATATGACATATTGGACCTTAATTTAAGCTTAAAAACTTTGTTCAAATGTGTATGGAAAGTGCCATAATTATTCTTCCAAAATTGCTAAGTTGTTATGGCTTAAAGTAGATCATGGAGCGTAAAAATGTAGAAAAATGCTGCAGATTTTTCCTCTAGTAAAACTGATTTTTTTTATGTTTAAAGTGATGTATTTGAGTTGAAATTGATGTGGTTAAAGTGGCATTGCATTTGGAGTCCATTTGCTATTTCTAAGTTAATATTGTAAACTAGTGCGTGGTATATGGCACTAGTTGAGTTAAGTGATAATTGGTGAACGTAAGTGTCGTAAAAAGATAAAATTTGTTGATTTTTGGCCGGGGGTAGTGGGGTACGGAAAATAGGGAGGGTCTTGAGATACCCTTGGGTTGAAAGTCCCGGAACCTACGCAGGGTTGGTGTTCATACCAGTGGGTTAGTAGCTCACGAAATGATTCATGTACTATGGCGTATCATCGCCCTGGACCACGATCCTAAAGAACGATTAAGTGATATAACTGTAATGCTTATGGCGTATCATCGCCCTGGGCCGAGATCCTAAAGCCCGATTAAGTTGTACCCAATCCCCAATAAATGTGTGAAAGTATGGTAAAATGGAAAGTGGTTAAGACATGGACGTGTATAAAGTGAAAACCTTGAACTCTTGCCTGATATTGATATTTGGTAAATTCTACATTTTCCATGGCTTATGCTACTGGCTTTTAACATACTTGAAGTGTCTGTTGCCCTACCGGTTCATTGTTTTCCATTGTGAGCATTGTGCATACATCATATACACATATTATTGTGAAGTGTCGTGAGCACACGCCGTTAGTGCTCACGTCCCTATGGATTTCCATTGCAGGACCCACACGGGGGATTAGACGAATCTTGAGTCCGGCTAGGAGACTTGCAGGACACGCAGCGAAAGTTTAGCTAGTTTATGTATTTTGATTGATGTAATGTTACAAGGAAAATGGAAAGTTAACAAAAAAAAAAAAAAATTGGATTAATGTACATGTATGTTGGTTATGGGATTGTAATGGCCCTACGGCCGTGTGATGTATATTTATTTTGATTGGAGGAGGATATTATTGTTTTTGAGTTTGGGGAATGTAATGGCCTTAAGGCTCGTTTATGTAATTTATGCCCTTATTTCCACTTTAAGCTCTTGGCTATTAGCTTATATTACCTAGAGTTGGTATGAAGGTATGGTCTTGTGGATGTTAGTGTTATTAGTTTGGGAGTCGTTGCATACATGTTAGGTAGCGTGCATATTATGGGCAGGTTTATTTGTTACAGGTCCGGGTTTTAAAACACTTAGGCCTTTATATAATAGGGGAGGTTTTGTAGGTCCATTTCGTGACCGTGGCGTGGCTCTAATATTGTTAACCCAGTTTATCATGTTATATGTGTTTATCACTCACCCTTCGGGTTCTCGGATCCGGGGCGTGACAGCTAGGATTGCTTTCAGTGAAGTCTTCAAGAAAATATTTAGTATTTAGAGTTTATTTGAGGCAAGAATTATGATAATCAAGAAGTAAATTTCTTCGGGATGGAGTTTTTCAAGAACGGTATTGATAATATGGATAAGGGTGGTTATGGTTTTGATTTGATTTAATATTGCTTATATTCCCTGGATAGCTAGTTCACTTTGTTTCATCCCAATTTGTGGCTACCATAATTCTGATTCCGTAATTAAGGAGTGTTATCAGGTGTTGTTTGACATTTATGAATTAGTCTTTTAGATAGTTCATAATGGTTTATGATCTTAAGTGTTAAGGTGTTTTACCTGATGGATTGGTGCCTAATTGTGGAGAATTCTTTTAGTTGAATGGTTATAAACGTCATTGAATATCAAGAGTATGTCCCGTCAGCAATATAAATATAGGGTTAAGGGGTTCCAACTGTGGAACCAGTTTTATCAGAAAATATAATATTGTCAATCTTTGGGTTAAAGCGTTAAGTAAAGAAGTATAACCATAAATGGGTAATTTGGACTCAAGAACAAAGTGAGTGTGCAAGATGTGGACGAACTTTGAGGAGAAGAGGTCTGAAAGTTTCATTATTCAAGATTGTGGTGCACCTTAATGGTACTAATAGATATGGTGAAATAAAATGTAAGGTGATGATTATGAGTTTTTGAAAATGTTCTAACGGAATATTTCTGACTTACTGCCTGAAATGGAAGAGAGAAAATATATATTGGAAACCGTAACAAGTTAAAGAATTTATTAAGAGAATACTAATAAAATTTAAAGATTGATTTATGTACTCGTAATATTGGTAGATGATTGAAAATTGATGTAATGAGTGAAAGCTAACATTTGTACGTTTGGGTGACAAGTTATGAAACTTAAATTTGTTGATTAATTTGGTTATGTTTGGTCAGGTTAGTTATTATACAGTAGATATTAAGGTTTCATATAGTTAATAGAAATTTTATGGAATTTTAGTCGTGAGATAAAGGATAGTAGAAAAAAATTGAAAATGAAGGATTTTGGGGAATTCTTGAAAGTTATAATAAAGAAACTAGAGAATGTTTGAAAGTAGTAATTATACAAGATTTATCATATCGGGACTTAAGGCGATTAATATGTATCCTTAAAAAAATTTACTTGATTAGATGTTCTAATATGATCAATTTAAGATTAATGGTGCTATAATTTACCTTGAGTATAATTATAATTAAGAATTTTTCGCCAAACATGCAGATAAGTAGAGGGTTGTGACAAATAAGGAAGAAATTAGAATTGATAAAAGAGAGGTTTGTGTTTTAAATTAGTCTACCTGCTTATTGTATAATGTCTAAAGATTATGGCTATGTCTGAGGGATTATAAAGTCTAGTTTCGATTATTTGATTGGTAAGTCTGATTTTAGTTAAGATAATCATTAGTATTTTCAAAAGAGTGATTTAAAATTTATATACCAATAATTGAGGATAAGGTAGAAAGATATTTCTAAGGCAAAGTTCTATGAGATCCTGCTAATGCCAATTAGGTTAACTATTGCCCGTATAGTGTTTTATAGATTAGATGATTAGGAGGTTTAATTATTATCTGAATAAGTTGTAGAATATTCTTAAATTACTGGTATGTTAGGCATTTATTAGAATTTTGATTAATAAAGAGTTAATTGTTGAAGTTTATGATAAAGTCGAAGTGGTGTGTAGACATATATGTGTACATAACTAAAATGCAGAAAATGGTATTGAATAATGATGTTAAGGAGTTTCAGATGCTTGATTATTTATAAATTATATTGGAACTTATAGTGGTGATGGTGTATGCTTTGATAAGTTGAAATATTAGTTTACCAACCGGTTTTATGATGCACAAGTGTATACATGGGAATATGAAGCTAAGGAAAAGAGATGACTTCCTGTGGAAAGGAATATTTCAGTTTAACTTGGTAAAGGTCAAAAGTTAACAAGTGAATTTGGCCATAATTGGAGGTAGACAAGAAAATAAATATGTGGATGAGGTTTTGAAATGAAATAAACTGCCTACCAAATTATCTGATAGTTTTCCTACTTTACAATAAATCATGTTGTGGAATTTAATTTTAATCAGTATCTAAGTAGTTGTATTAGATTAGAAGATTGATAATTTAATGGAGTTAATATAAGTGTGTAAAGATGGAAAAAATTGATATGGAACTAGTATTTGAGAATAGATGATGTAAGAATAGAAAAGAAAGTCATAAAGTTAGGATTGATAGAAGATTTGTGGTTTAATTTGGTTAGTAGTTATACTTAGCTTGATATTTATTATACTTAAGTGAGGTACACTTGGTGCTGTGTTTTTATGTGATTATTATAATTTTATGGTGACTTGTGATATTTAATATTAACTACACATTTGGAATAACTTTAATGTAACCTATTTAGTTTACAGGATACTTTTGACAAGGTAGATTCAGCATTTTAATTGGAAGGAGTAAATATTAAGGCCAGGTGTTTTAGGTTTAGACTTATGGAGAGAAATTAAAAAGAAAATAGAAAAATAATCTTTTTAGGATAATGATAAATCTAGTACAGGATATGTTGTACCATTAGTAAATAAAGTATGCTAAGATTGTTATCTGAAATTAATTAAAAGATATTGATAAAATGGCTAATAATGGCAGATGATGACTTAAGACTAAAATTATCGATGAAATAAGAAGATACTAAATAGTATGATAAAGTGAAAATATGTGTGTCCTTATTATCCTAACTATACGATCAAGAGATAATAGAGTGTGTGTGGTGAATGGGTGCATCAATATGTTGAAATGAATCTGTGGAAAGAATGATTTTTGAAAAAGAAATGTAATTATAAATAAGATGATTTAATTGAAGAAAAAAGAATCCTAAATTACTTATGTGGGAAATATTATAGAATTTGAATAAGAGAATATCGATATTGTGGTACGAAGAAAGTAATAAGTTCGATTTGTTGAGAAAAAGACTTTGAATTAGAAGACAGTGGTTTAGTATGGTAGAAACTCGAATTAGAATATATTGATAATGTGATATAGGATAAAGGTTGCAATTTGGTGTTATTAAGATAGGGATTCAAACGTGAGTTGCTGTTATAATTTATTTAAGGAACCAATAGAATGGTTATTGGATTCAAAGTGGTACAGTAGAAGCGTGGATGTTTATGCCCTTGATTTGTTAGGATTTGATTACACTTGAAAAGTGTAATTAGAAACTTCACATTTTAGTTTAGAATTACACATTTTTCTTATAAATTCTATTAGTTATGCTATTTTTATTACTTATTAGATTTATTTTCTATAATGTAGGAAAAGGGGTGAAATAATGATGATTTGTAGCAAAGAAAATGATTCTAAGCTCAAAATAGTCGAAAAAGTGTGCAGCAGAATGCTGAACATCCTGTAGTGTTTTAAACATAACTTTTCACTCAGAACTTTGATTGATGCAATTCTTTTTGGGTTAGAAATAAGACTTAAAGGGTTACAACTTTCATGTTTTAGCAGAAGCCTGAATTACTCGTCTTCAAGGTCAACATTGCATTAGAAGTTCAGGACAGAAATCTGTGCAGTAGAACATCCAAGCTGAGCAAAAGTGAAGAAGAGACTCTCGGCCGTCCGGACACCCAAGGCTAGGGTCCGGACAGTCAGGACGCCAGAAGACTTTGAACTTCATTATTTTTAGGATTTTTTGTAATGCTATAAAAGCTAAACCCTTAGAGACTTTAGGGCTTCTTTCATACATTTTTCCAGCCATTTTCTATATTTTCTTAGGGTTTAGTTTAGGATTTAGATTAGTTTTTATTCTATTTTATTTTTGAAGATGTTTCTGAAGTTTTCTAGTGCCTTCGTTAATTCCGTTTCAGCTTTGGTTACTTTTGTTTCGCATCTACAAAGTACGATACTATTTTATTTTAAGTTTAATATAAAGTTTGCTACTTTTTCTTATTCATTTAATAGTCATGTTTAAATCTTGATTTTCTTGGAATGCTTGAATGTTCTTGAATGTTTAGTTGAAACCTAGGGCTTAGTCTTGCGTTGTTTACGTTTTCTTGCTTTCTTGCATAATAGTCTTATTTTATTTTCCTTCTTGATTGATGATTTCTCTTACAAGCATGCTAGGTTAGAAACTTAAAATCTTAGTTTGGTGTTTCAAAGTAAGGTAAGGAAATTGAGTTAACTTAAAACCCTAATCTGCATTTGAATTAAATTTTACTTGTGAAAAAGATTTTTGGAAACAAAATGTTTTGTTCAAATTCCATAAATCACTGAAAAAACTTTTTTGCACTTTAAACCATCTTTGGGAATTTTGACATAATTAAAATTTATTCAAAAATCACGAATTTAATAACGAAATATTTTACGGCTTTGTAATTCGGTTCACGTGAATACAAAGTTGAGTGTGATAACTAAGATGCTTCAATGAATTATTTTCCGATTCAAATTTCCACTTATTTTAATAAGAAACGTAAGATTTGAATTGTAGTTATAAAAGAGGGCTTTGATTACTAAACTTCACTTTACCTGAAACTTGAATACCAAACTAAGATCTTTATTAATCTTTGAAGTTAGAAATTTATTATTTCCCTGCTTTCTCTTTACTTTAAAAATACTTGAGTTCATATTCACTGCTTAGGAGAATTAGAAAAACCTTTTGATCACCAAAACTTTATCTAATTTACTTTTCAGCACCAGCGAAAGTAGATAAACTTAGAAATAACTTAGAAACTAGACCCTTAGGATTCCCTGTGGATTCGACCCTAGGCTCACTAGGTAAAGTTACACCACACATCCTTATATTTGAGAGTTATTTTCAGACTCACTTTCTAAATGCGGTCAGAAGGCTAAGTAATTTATTCTAAAAGTTAAAATCAATAACAATTTTATTTTAAAAATAAAGATAAATATAAAAAAACAAAACCAAACACATCTTGAATTTCAATTCAAATATCATTGTTAACTTATTTATCTTCAAGAGGAGAAAAAAAATTTGACAAGATTATAACCATTTGACTATAAGTTATAAATAAACATGTACGGTGATAATATTTGTCTGTTGTGCGAAAAAAGATCTAATATTCTGAAATATATTTAGCATGCGCTCTATCAATTAAAATTAAGTCTTTGTTTGCTTAAAAAATATATTTTTTTAGCTTTATTTCATCTTATGTGATTTTTTCTCCACAATTTAATCTTTATTAGAAACTATAATTTTTTAGTTATGTAAATCGCATTTGTAAAAATAAAATAAAACATTCACGTCTGCTTAGATTAAAGTTAAAAAATTAAAAAAAAATAATTTTTTATTACTTTTTTTTATCTAAACAAATAACTTTTATCTTAATGAACGTAAAGTTTTTGAATTTTTTTTTTTTACAAATGCTATTAATATATTTAAAAGTTACAATTTCTAAAAAAATTAAAATTTTTTGAGTTCATACAAGATGAAAACAATAAAAAGGACATTTTGTTGTCGCCAAACAAAAATTAATCATAGTGAATTAGCATGAATCATAAGATCTTTGTGTTATACAAACAATGAAAAATAGCATATATTTCGAGAAAATGGAATAATTCCTCCCGTTGCTTGGGTTCAACCCCTCACCCTACCAGAAAAGGATTTTCAGGCGAAAAAGTATGCGGCCAACAAAGAGAAAACGCATTGACTCCACCCGCCCATAATGAAATTATTTTGGTTGTAAAAGTTAACGGGTAATTTACATTTATATTTATTTCTCTTTTAATATTTGAGTAATTATACTTAATACTTATTGTTGATATCACCGTCCATATCGGTTAGAGTCGGAGATTGAAACACCTAATAATAACCTTTACCCTCTCTCTTTAGCAACGATTGGTTTTTCCAAGAGAAGCAAAACCGTAAGGGTACCGGTTCGCCGGACGGGTATGGCTATGGCTATGGTAGGCGGAGCCACTGAACCGTGACAATATCGGTTAGTGAGACCTACTGTGAGGTACAAAAAATGTACATCAACAGCCTTTCCCAAGGGAAGTAAAACCGTAAGAGTACCAGTACGCTGGGCGGGTACGACTACGACCGACAGGACCACTGAACCCTGACAAGACCCCCAAAGCGAATCTTCCAATAAAATCATCTATTAAAACTTAATAGAAAATATTAAAATAATTAAAATTTTGGATTTTTTTTATTTTATCTCCCTCTTTCTCATATTTTCGTCAGTTTTCTTTAAAAAAAATTTCAAAAATAACTAAAAACAGAAAGTTTTTGAAAATTTTTGTAAAAAAATGACAAAATATGAGAGGGGGAGGAGTAAAATAAGAAAAATATTTAAAATTTTGATTAATTTGACATTTTATGTTAAGTTTTAATAAATAAATTTATTAAAAGGGGTTGAATATTAACAACATTTCAAAATAAAAAAATAAATATAACTTTTAAATATTACAAATGTTAAGTGTTATTATTCAAATGTCAAGAAAAAGCAACTTAAACTTACCCAAGTTGATTAAAAGTTAACTTTGGATGCAAATAAAAACTACACATCCAAAGTTAAAAGTTTAGAACCCATTTGTTAAAATTATTAGGTCTTATTTGTTTTGTTTTTTTATTTTTTATTTTTAGTTTTTGTTTTTTATTTTCTATTTTGAGCTCATTTTTCATTTTAAACTTTTAAAAATAAAGAAAACAGTTTAAACATATTTGGTCACTTGTATTTTCAAATTTTGTTTTAAAAAACAGAAAATGAGTTTACACATAAAATGAAAAGGAAAAAAAATTATTTTGAGTATTTTTAACTCAAAATAAAGAAAATATATTTTTTGTTTCTATGTTTTGAAATTTTTAGAACATAAAACATATAAAATAAAAAATAAAAAATAAAAGACAAAAAATCAAACCAAATACCACCTTAATTTTTAATTTTTGTATTCAGTTATTATTTTTCAATTTTCATTTTCATGGTTTAGAAAAAAAACAAAAGCCTAAAAATGTATTTGGTAGTGATAGTTGTTAGTTGGTAGTTAAAGTTGTTTATTCATTAAATTCAATAAATTTAATTTATTTAATTATATTAATTACTAAAAAAATTTAATCTACTAAAAATAAAATATATTAAACATAATTTATTATAATTATTTTTTTAAAAACAATTTAATATAATATATTTCATGTTAATTAAATTAATTTGATTAATTAGATTAAATTATTATAATTATATTATTTTCTCAAAATAATTTAATTTAATAAAAATAAAATATATTCAATATAATTTAATTATATTATTTATTAAAATAATTTATATTAAATTATTTGTTATATTAATATAATTAATTAATTTTAAATGTGCTTATTTTAATTATATTTTAATAAAAATAATATAATTTAATAAAAATAAAATATATTAAATATAAATTATTTTATTATTTATTAAAAATAATTTAATAAAATATTTTTATAATAATTTAACTAATGAAATTTGATTATAATTAACATAATTTAGTTAATTAATATATTTGATATATTAAATTAAATATTGTCAAAATTAATTATTAATTAAATTATATTTAATATAATTTTATATAAATATAAATAATATGTTATTAATTTAATTTGTTAATATATTTTAACATATTAATTAAATATTTTTATATTAAATAATAATATATTTGGCCATGATCGAAGATGGGTGGAATTAGTGGCGACAGAGAAAGGGGGTGAGTGGATGTTAATGGTGACCAACGAATGTTGGTGGTCGATAGTTGTAACTAATAGTGGCTGTGTAAAAAAATAAAAACTTAAAAAAATATCTTTTCTATATTTTCATAATTCTTAAAAATTTTGAAAACAGTTTTTATTTTTTTGAACACAAAAAACTGAAAATAAATTTGTCAAATAAATTCATGTTTAATTTAAAAAAAAAATAAAAATAAAAACAGAAAATTAAAAATGAATTAGTTACCAAACGGGCCACTAACGCAAAAAAGTTACCTTTGTTTACCTCTAAAGTTTGTATGCAAAATAGTTATTTCTAATTGTGGAAAAACATTATGACATAAATAGTAAAAAAAATTAATTTATACAAAAAAAAAAAAGAAAATAGGCTAAAAACTGGATGCTATTTGTTTATTTTAAGACATCAATTAGTTTTTAAGCTATTTAAAGTAAATTTGAGAAAATTTTCAAGCACAATTTTTAAAATCAGGTCAAGATTAGAAAAAAAAGTTGTATGAAATTCAACCCGAAAATATAAAAATGTACAAGCATAATTAATTAAGAACGCAAAGTTAGCTTATTTTGGACGTAAATTTTAGATACAAAAAAGTTCTATTATTTTGCATCAAAATTTTGGATGCAAATTAGTTATTTTTAGTTGTGAAAAAAATTATTGCATAAATGGTAAAAAGTTAATTTATAAAAATAAAAAAAATAAACTTAATTGGGTGAGTTTAGTATTTAAAAATTAAAATAGTGTTAGTCTTGAAATAAAATAATAAGCTTAATAAATAAATATTGGGCTTGAGTACTTAACCATCATTCATGTAACCTAAATATTGTCCCCTCCGTACAGGTAAAGGTAACAATTTTAGGGGCAGGCCCACTCGATTATCCATACTTTCATGTCATATATTTTTATGATATGTGCTCTAATCTTAAATTTTGCCGTGGATTATATGTTACTTCATTGACATGGCACCATTTTAGGCATTTTCCTGATGTTTGATTACCGGATAAAAAGAGTGGGAGCCTACACTCTTCCGTTCGGTGTTGAACCAAAAATAAATAAATAAATAAAAAATATAACTATTGATTCCAAGTCTATAGCCCCAAATGGGATATACACTACACCAAAAGGTTGTGTTTATTTACAAAATATAAATGGACGATTGGAAATGCAACCCACATTTTTTTATATGTCTGACTTCATCCCTTAAAATATGCGATATGGCATCCCATAGGGGTGAGACGATGGATCGTTTGGAGTAATAAAAAAGTTAAAAAAAAAATCAAAAGTTGGTATTAATTTGATTTAAAAATGATAGATAACTAAATATGATTAAAAAAATTTGAAATTTTTGAAGTTTTTTTAACTTTTTTTGAAAAAATTAAAGCTCCAAACAGACCCGATATTTCTCCATTTCGCATTTATTTTCTATTAAAAATTAAAAATTAAAAATTTTAAATTACTTTTTAACACATCTTAATCAAATCATACTTTTTATCCTATTTTGTGATCTCTCATTTACATTGTCCTCTTGTGGTTTATATCCTACTTCATAGATAAAAGGAACAGCATTGCAGGGCCTGAGCTACTGATTTAACATCAAAAGCAATTGGGGCTGTTGCAGGTTCCATCTTCCTAAAGCCCATATTTCTTTAAATAGAATTCTTTTTATTATTCAAATATTTTTAACGATCACCTTTTATTATCATCCTGAAAAGTAATGATACTTGAGTTTTAAGATTTTATAATATTTCAAATTTTTCCAGTCCCAGTAAATATAGAAGTACTCCAAATCCTAAAACCTATAATTTTTTAATACATTTTTCTTGTTGAAAAAAAAAAGGTGGGGGGATCAAAATCTCAACTCTTTTGGTAAAACTCAGCAATGGAATTTTCATACTCAATGTGTAGTAAAGTAAATCACTAGGAAGGTGGTACAAAAACCCACAAAAGTTTGCGCTTCTAAGCCTTTTTCTATATAACAGATTCAGTTACTCAAATCAGTCGTACAACTTCTTAGCAGATTCTGTTCTCGCCGTCTTGCTTTCATTCTTCAAAATTTTCTCCAAGGATTTCTCAGTTTGAGATACAGCTTTGGCTATGGCTTTCATCTTCCGAACGTTCTTTGATCTCTTCATCTGTACACCCCTTTTTGTCTTTCTACAATGTGATAAAGAGAGTAATTAGAGGAAGAGAAATAAGGAAGTGGGTAAGGCATAAAAAGGGCAAGCAGATAAAACAAATTTATAGACAGTATTTAAAAAAAAAAAAAAAAAAAGAGAAGAAAAGAAATTCCAATGGATGAGCTGCAGTAGATTTTTTAAGCAATAAACATATAGAAGTTGGATTTCACATTGTCAGAGGGGTTTGAAATTTACAGTAAAATTCTTCTTGCTCAAAAACTAGAAGGATCAAAGGAAAACAATATAGGCTTGCACGTGAATTCTTACAATATTCAATTTAGCACACTAGATAGCTCTAAAAAAAAAGGTGCAAATTCTATTCAAAAAAATGCTTGTCTGCTTGCAATCATTGTAACCACTTATAATTTGATCTCTATTCCCCATCCAGATGTGTTATAATGGTATCCCAACGTCAATACATATTACTGAATCAGTTCAAGCAGCAAAGTCAGCAGAGCAGACCATTTGTTGGCAAACCACCAACCATAACCACTGCTGGATTTCTATTAGAAGAACTCCAAACCAAGTAACCTTCAAATATCTGAAAAGTAACTAATAATTACAACAAACTGGATCTATGAACCAATGTCATCCAGATATATTGACCCAAGAAAATAGATTGCTCACTACATTCTGAAGATTCTCCGATGATAGAACCTCTGATTCTCAGAAATTCAATAAAGGAATTTTACAGAACTTTGTAACAGAGAAACATAATATCATTATTTAAAGCAGTAAAAGATACACAATTGAGGAAAGCCCCACCATTTCAAAAGCTCCCTAGAAGCTA
>JAVXUM010000017.1:15627107-15637551 GCA_035590655.1 Pouteria glomerata | reverse complement strand
AATAAGTTTATAATGAGAGGTATGTATGGTAATAATATACACTAAAATAAAGGTAACTACTTAATTAATATTAAAATATAAAGTATTATAATATAGGTAATATATATAAATAATATATCATAACCTAATATAAAATATTTTAATATCCTCCCTTAAACTCAAAATAGTAAACCATCTTAAGTTTGAAAATAAGAATATTCTGAGAACAATTGAATCAGATAACAGAAAAGTCGTGAGCATAGTATCTGAAGCTATGTAATTGCTAATGGTAATGAAGTTTTAATAGTAAGTTCCAAAAGAATTTCACTGCTATTGGTATAATTATTTTTCTAAATTGGAGAAGAAAAATAATTTACTAGAATATACGGTATACGAAGATGAAGCAAGAATAACAAAACTGTAAAAACATCAAAGAATAAAAGAGCAATATCTTAACCTTCAGAGTTTATGGTTAGTAAAAAAAGACTGACATCTGTTGATGTATAATAATCGATTCCATCAACAACAATACTATGAATAAGAAGAAAATATAATGTTAAAATTTCATCTTAAATAAAAAAATATACTAAGATAATGAAATACAAAAATATAGATGTTAAAATCAAAATAAAAAGGGTTAAAAAAACCCTAGAATCAGTTTAGATTACGGAAGAAAAATATTTTATGGTGGTCAAAAATAGTGTAGTAGAATGATATTATACTAGAAAAATTAAAAATACGGAATATAGCTTTAATATCATGTTGAAAATAAAAATAAAAGACAAGAAACTATAAAATTGGAGAGAGAAAATTAAAGTCGACATCTAGTCATATGTATCATAAAGGTAAAAAAGAAACCTCTAAATAGGTTTATAATGAGAGATATGTATAATAATGATGTACATAATAAAATAAAAATAACTACTTACTAAATACTAAAATATAAAAAATTTTAAAATAGGAAATATATATAAATAATATATCATTACCTAGTATAAAATATTCTAACATAAATTTTTAAGAATTTTTTAAATTTTGAAAGGCTAGGTAGAATACTTGCCCAGGATATAAAAAACCAAAATTTGTTCACTCTAATTAATTTTTTAAATTTCTTAGTCCCAAGTCCTGTTTCTCATATCATAGCGAGCTACGATTATCAATTTCTTTGGCAAAAATGAATTTCAATTTTAGAAATTTTTGTGCTAAATACATAGAAACCTAATTTGAGGCATCTTGGATTCCTGTTTTTGGTCAATTTGCGGGGCGTAAAAATATCCTCCGCTCGTGATCACACATTCACAGTTTTCTCCCTCAACAATGTACAATTAAAAAAAAAAATAATCAAAGAATAGATCAAGAAGGTTTTCCGACCAAAGAGTTTACAATGTTCTAGTTAGTAAGGAGTTATGAAAATATTTAGAGAGAGAAAGTTTAGTTAGAAGTTATGAAAATATTTAGAGAGAGAAAATTTTGTGAACAGTGCTAAATATATCTTACTTAATGATTATATTAAACTATATATATATAGGTTAAGATAAAGTAAAAATTAGTGAGATTAACAATTACCTCTCCTCATCAACTGTTATCTTTTGATTGTAAATTATCGAGGGAGAAAACTGTGTTAGATTTTTACACCTCACATAGTCTCAACAAAATCGTGATATGTATACTACTTTTGTGCTTCATTTATCTGAAAGTTATGGCATTCTATGAGCTAAGAAGTCAAACATTAGTTAATTGAAGAAATTTACTAATGGCTGAAGATTACCCAAATATTAGAAGACAAGCAAACTTGGGAGATTATTCTCTAGGTTGCTTAGAATTGAAAAGGGAATAATTTGTGTAGGCAATAAGCATCTATGTTGTTTGGAAGGAAGGAAATGTACCTTCGGGATCTCAAATCTATGGACAATGAAACCGTTGATAAGTGTCCAGACAAAAATTTCCCAACTAGGAAAGTTGAAGCAATCCTAGAGTGATATGTGGTTTCGTGGGGTTAGAGCGAAATTGCCCATGTTGGAATTTTTTTATTATTATTATTATTATTATTATTATTATTATTATTATTATTATTTCTTTCTATTCAATTTGTTAGCGATTTAACAGCAGCTATTATTTCTTTTTATATAATCAAGTTTTTATGCTCGATATATATATATATATATTTAGGAACGGTTCCTGTATTTGTCAATATTGTAGCAGTAAATTAGTAAATGTGGTGCATCTAACTAAATCTTATCTAAATTTTAAATATGAATTTATACATCAATTTTCATTATAATAATGGCTCGTTTTAGTTTGAAAACAAGAAAGTATTTAAGAAAAAAAAAATACTGACAATCATTATGGTGTTTCGGTCGAATATAAAGTAGGCAATGAACTTGTGGTTTCAACCAATTCATTCTACTTGTGATTTATAGTTACAAAAATTTTCTTTAAGTTCAACGTATATGATGAATTTCTATAATATATATATATATAAACTTGCTTATGAGAATTATTCAACATATGTTAATCAAATTAGAATGAATATATATGTACATTCACCAAATAGATATCAATGCTTGAAAACTTAAGTGAGTTAATAAATAAAAAAAAAATATTTTAATTGATGAACAAGTTGTAATGTTCTTATATAACCTAGGTCATCATGTTAAAACCAAATGATAAAATATCGACTCAAATGATTGAGTGAAATTATTAGTTGTCATTTTTATGATACGTTGTTTGCTTTCGTAAAACCTTTAAAAAGAATTATTTAAATTTCAAAACTTGTTCCTACAAATTCAAAATATAAAAATATGAGAATCGAAAATGATTTGAGGCACTTACATATTTTATATTCATATATGTATTTATACTCTATATACAACATTTGCATATTTATATTTTTTTCTTTTTTTACTTTTAGGTAACAATAGAATTGTCTTGAAATTATTGATGGAACATACATTAAGATGAGAAAATCTAGTAAAAATAGATCTAAGTATAGAGAAATTAAGAAGCTGAACTTGTTACAAATATTTTTAAGTGCAAGTTAACAAGACATGCGATTCATCTACATATTATTAAATTGAGAACGGTCTGCTGTTAATATAGTACAATTACAATTTTCATTTAATCATGTGGCAATGATAATTTTTTAAAATGAAAATCAATGAGCAACTCAATAATGAATTATAAATGTTTTTATTTATAAATAAACAAACTTGTTCATAATTCATTACTTATCTAAAATGTTCATTTCAGTCTAACGTATTGAAAAGCATAACCAAACAATGAATAAAGTAATCATTACATTATAACCAAACAATGAATAAGATAATCATTGCATTCTTGCTTCAGTTCTTATTGTCAACCAAACAGTAAAATATACCATTTCATTCCATTTCACCTTTGATGTTATTACTATTTCTTATTTCATCTCATTCCACCAAAAAATGGTCCGAGTGCCTTAAGAGAAATGGAGATTACTTGAAAAATCTTCAAAATATAGCACAATTATAATTTTTATTTAATTATATAATAAAAAACATTTCTTAAAATAAAATCAAAATAAAGAGTACAATGAATTATGTAATGAATAATAAATGTTCTTATTTATAAATAAATCAATAAACTCATTCGTAATTCATTGCTTTTCTAAAATGTTCATTTCGTTCCAACATATTAAAAGAATAGCCAAATAATGGAATGAGATGTTTATTGCGTCTTGCTTCAATTTCTTCTTATCAACCAAATAATAGAATAAACTATTCCATTCTATTTAACTTTCGATTCCATTCTCACTTTTTATTTTATTTCATTCTATTCCATTCTTGTTTGTTTCTTTTTTTTTTTTTTTTTACATTATCTAAAAAGAATTTAAAATTATTAATGCATTTAAGATTATTACCTTTAGCTTTAAATATGCAAGAGTTAATTGCATGCAATATGGATCAAAATTTCAAAACTTAGACACTAAACTACTTTAATAACTTAACCAATTGGAACCTCATGCTCTTTTTTTTATTTATTGAATTATGTCTTAAATTTCAAATATTTAAATATTTGCGTGAAATTACATAGCTCTAAATCTTGAAAGCCCAAAACATTCAAAACTCCAATGATTTTCATTTACTTTAATGTCCACATAATATCTAAATTTTAAATTAAATTTAGATTTTAGTATTTACTCAAGTACCTAACGAGTTTGATATTAAAGTTCAATATTTAATTTTTAAATCTTTCATACTTCAATATATTAACTCAACACAATAATAATGAATTTCAAACAAATCCATAAATTGAGTTCAAACATAATTTATAATTCACAACTTTACCCATAACCACCATTAATTTACTTATTTCAACAAAGACGAACAAAACAAAAGAGATCAGTTATCAAAAAAGCAAATAAGATGGAGAGAAAAAAAAGTTACAGTGATTTTATATCGGTTGAGTCAATTCAATTATAGGTAATGATATGTTGAGGGTGTTTAGAGTGTTAAAAAATAAGAAAAAAATAAGAAAAAATAAGATTTTGGTTGATTTTAAGTGTTTGGTATTTGATGTTTGAAATGAAATTTTTGGAGAAGAATAGTTATACTTTTGGACTTTTGTGATAAAAAGTAAGAGAGAGAAACCTTGGTAATGGTTTTTGGGGTCTGTTCCCACGAATTTCTGTTAAAAATCTTAAACTTTTGCATACTTCTGTTAAAACTGTTAAAACGGTTTAATAAATCCGTTGTAAGGGATTTAAAAAAAATTAATATAAAACAATGACAGCGGTATTCGTTTGGAAGTTTTCAACTCAAAAAATATTATTGTCAAAAATTTTGCACTTTCGGTTAACTTTTTTCAGATTTTTTATCTTTTTTTAGTGAAATGTTAAAATTTTTTGAATATAAAAAGGTGAGAATGTGTAATAAAGAGTTTTAGTGATTTATAAAGATTATTAGAGATTTATTTTATTTTTTGTAGTTTAAAGGCAAACCAAACGACCTGTGTAGGAAAACTTTTGGGATAAAGAAAAAAAAAAAGAATTTAAAACTTGATTAATTAACAGTATGAGTCAATTTGTTACAAAATTTTAAAATAAGAGTTATAAGAAATGTTTTGTACCTTAATAGAAAAAAAAAAAAATGTAGTAATAGCAAAATTAAAAAGAGAGATTCATGTAATTTGCTCAATTCCTAAATATAAAGTTTGTCCTGAACCAGCAACCGTGGAGAAATAATAATAATTAAAAAAACATGCATACGCATGCGGCAAATTGCCAAGTTTTTGCGTGCGCAATTTTATAAAAAAAAAAAAGGGGGGATTGGTATTAGTTTTAACGCCAACCCCAAATAACAAAGTCGGGTAATCTAATGATTAAGATATATTTATTTATTTTTAATTTAAAAAAATAAATATATTTAAACTTTTAAATTTTAATCTAACGCTTCGTACATGCTTATTCAAGAACTGACACTGATTTCAACGTGAATCCCTCTAATCCAATTTTGGGTGCATTTGGTATCAAATAAAATAAAATAAAATAAAATTTTACAAATCTGTATAAATATGAATTACGAGATTATAAAATATTATCTTTTTATTCATAACACAAAAAATAAGACACTAATTTTTAAATTTTATACAATTTTATACTCACTACATAAAATTCGAAATATTAACTTTTTATTTTATACAACTCCAAACACACCTTTGTATAGCTGCTCTAGTAATTTTCAAAAGAAAATAATATACAGTTTCACTCTACCAACAGAAGGGCCTGTAATAGCATCCTGAAGCAATCATGCGGACATGATATTCCAATTCAACCGATCTTTTTTTTTTTTTTGGTTTTCAACTGAACTTACATGCTTCCAAAACAAAACCACTGCAGAGAGATTGTCAAGAGGTTCGTAATTAAGATGAATAAACATGTTAACAATCAAAGCTCCAACATATATATTTCCTAACAGTTCATAGTGACCGCTCTAAACCAAAACCCCTGACGAGAAAATAAAATATGAAAGAGAAAGAACAAAATCTTATATTAGACCATCATTTTATGAATTTTTTCACAATTGTGTTTTCATAATAAAAGGAGGAGACTGAGGTCACGTGCGAGACAACTTACTCCATAACCATTAAGGCATCGTTTGGTTTAAAAAAAATAAAAAAAAAAATTCAAAAAATCTCTAAAACTTATTTCACTGCACGCGTTACAAACTCATAACTTATCTCAAAAAATTTTAATATTTCACTAAATAAAAATAAAAAATCTGAAAAAATATTAACCGAATGAGTAAATTTTTTTGAGAATCATATTCTTCGAGTTGAAAGTTTTTAAATAAATATCATTGTCGTTATTTTATACTAATTTTTTAAAATCCGTGAGAACGAATTTGGAAAACCGTTCCTACGGTTTTGCTCTGGTAATATAAAACTGTCACTATTCTTCTCCAAATAATTCTGTTAGATGCCAACCGTTCCTACAATTTTGCTCTAACAGTACAAAAATGTCACTATTCTTCTCCAAAAAATTCTGTTAGATACCAAACGCCTAAAATCAATTCAAATTACATTTTTTTCTTATTTTTTCTTTTTTTTTTTATTACTTCAAACACTGCCTAAATTAAAATTCAACACTTCAAATTAAAAATAAATGAATGTGCTTGAACCGTTATATTTTAATCTAATGAGCTCAAGCTCGAGCTTGTCAGTTCAGTACTATCAACTACCCAAATCCTTCCAAATCCGTTCATAATGGCTAAAAGGGATCTAGTTTGGAAACAAAAAAAACTGGTAAAAACTCAGCCAACCCAAAATATCAAATGAAACCGCCAAAAAAATGCAAAATCCCAGCATTACAGTCCAAAGATCTCAAGCCCTCTTTTTCTTGGTCAATGCAGTCCTTCTCCCAGCTGAAATAGCCTTGCCAGAGTGTGGAAGCAGGCCTCGCAAAATGGCCAAAACGGCAAAACCCATGAACGGAAAGTACATCTTCAACAGCTTCGCCGATGTCTTAGGAGACCCCATCAATTCAGCTAATATGGCAACCTGGAAATGCATAATAGTTAACAAGAAACTAGAAAAGTATACAACCCATTTTACTGCTATTTTGGATGCACAAACTGCATTGATCCTTACCCTTCATGCGAACCAATTATGTCGAATATAAATCAAATGCACAAAAAAGAGTACAGCCAAAGACATCAAGGTAGTTCAACCATGCAGAACTTTGAAAGGACCCAAGCAACTTGCAATTTACCTATAGGACCAATTGAAATGCTCCATTACATATAGGTCCAATTGAAATGCTCCAATGAACTCGTGAAGTTTAATTGATGTATATAAATTATTTGTGATCCATCTTCCCAGTATGAAGCTTTTGGCAGATTTTGGAATAATTGCATAACCTAGAAATTTCCACCCTTTAGAGCACTTGTTGGTTTTTTTCAATCATTTCATTTTAAAGGAAGAATCAAACATTTTGCTCTACAGTAAATAAAATAATTTTGTCACCTTTTGGAAAAATTAAATCATCTAGGCACCTACTCATTTCATGCCTTTCTAAGCACACAATCAATTATTTGTTTCTTTCAGTCATTGGTTTCAAAGGAGGACACAAGCATTGTGAACTGTGATCCAAAGAAACGCTCTTTTAACCTCAAAAACTTTACTACGTTTATACATGTGCAAAGCCAGTCCATCTCCAAAATATGTAAAAGAGATTTATTTGTCACATTATCGAACAACTAGATCACTTACTCATTTCTCCCATTGTGACCAATGCTATTATTGGTTTCTACCAGTTTAAGGTAATGCAGATGTTATGAGAGTATACCCATAGCCATAGCCACGGGAGTAAGAAACAGGAGAGTAGACAAAGAGGAGACAGATGCTAAGAGGAATTGAATGCTCTAGAAGAGGGGAACCTTTTTCTATCCAGGGTCAATGACTTTAATCTCAACTGTGCAAAATGCTCAAGAATGGAAGACTCAAATGTGGCAACCGAGGATCCTCAGATCACTACCCAATTCGGAAATGTGGACAGCCCAGATCAGTCTCGTAGCCTTCTTGGTCTCAGCCACATAATCAATTTGAATCAAAGGTCCAAATGCAACCCAACAAAAAAGTTGGTAGCTGAAGAGAGAGCTCTTGCAGCAGCTCAACGGGCAAAAGTCAAGGGTTAGTCAATTCAATTGTCAGATGGCAGGTTTAACAGTGACCGTGGATCTACCAAAAGAAGATCCGATGGACAAGTTGAATAGGGAGAGTATCAGCAACAAAGGCCTTCTAGAAGGAGCTTGACAATGGATTAGAATATGGATATTAAGGTGGGTTGGGCCATGAGTCTCGAGTTGGCCCAACAAGTTTAAAAATACAACCTGTAGTCAATCACTGCTGAGAGATGCCAAAGAGTAATGCAGGCGCAAGATCATTGTCTGCATCAGCCTGCCATCTACGGTCTAGCTGTAATAATTAGTTAATTCTACCAAGCTGTCAATAGCTGTTAGTTAAAATTGTAATGAACACGCATGTATCAATAGGGAGAACATGGCAGAATAATGAGTGGAGGATTTAAGTGACTTAGAAGACTCCGGTCGTCCGATAACAATGTTGGTCATCATCGATAGTGGAATCTCACCAGATAGAAGCGGGGGAAAGTTAGGGAGACCTATAGCAAGATAGGGATAACAAAACTTGGGAGGTGAGGTAATGAATGTCCTTAAATGTATGGAGGGTTGAAGTATTTATAGTTCTCGAGACCTAGCGGGAGAGTAGGTTAATGATTGTTGGATTTTAGGGGTTGAGTGTGTCAGCTGGCATAAACGTCCATGATGAAAGTGACTATATCTCAGGGATCAATCCGAGGTAAAGACATTTGGGCTAAGGGTGATAGATCCTCAAATTGACATCTAAGGTATTCTTCAAAGTACTGGGATTTGTAGTCAAATAAGAGGGTGCCACCTAGTTGTGCTAGTTGAGGGTATTAAATGTTGGTTTGGAGGCATTAAATGCGTGGATAGGTCTCTCTCTTCTGGGGCCAATCAAGAAGGAATCTCAATCAATCCCCTAAATCTAGCTATCAATCTGCTTGTCCCTAATGATCCCGTTACAAGCTACTACCTTTGGTGTTTCCCTTGGAAGGGAACCTCAAAGGAGGATGGGAAGGTGAAGTCGTTGGGCCTTACTACTTGCCCAAGGAGTTGATTCCCACTAATGTCGATGGTATAAATTGGGATGACCTCGTGTGCCATGCTCTTCGCAAGAAAGGGTGTCAATAGGGAGGGTCCCAGCCCATGAGACCCCTAGTTGTGGGAAGGGGGTATCCCTTGGTGCACCACGTCGTTGTCGCGGCAGGATCCCAATCACCAGTGTATGATGGATATGACACCTTGTCACCTACAGAATGTGTGTAAGAGGATATTCAAAAATTCCTCTCTCTTCTAGGAGGTTGGATCACCCTTCAAGCTGATTCCATTTTCTTGCACTTTCTTTCATTTTCTTTCCATCTAAACAACACCATAGGCCGTTCTAGGGTTGAGTCCTTGATAACAAATCTAGAGTTCAGTCTTAGATTGGCCTAGGCCTACAAAACTTAAGTCACTAAGGGGTGTTTTTTAGGTCTTACTATAGGAGGTTTATAGAAGCATATATGCTGGGTTGGCTAGATCATTAACAAATTTACTTGGGAAGAATGCCTATGCATGGCCTTCTATAGCAGAGCAAGCCCTCAATAAGCATAAGAAAGTAGTTAATCAACCACCAATACTAACACTGTCTAATTTTTCAAAAACTTTGGCAATAGAATGTGATGCCTCAGGTTTCGGAATTGGAGTTGTGCTTGTGCAAGAAAAGAAACCTATTCCTTACTTTAGCCAAGCTCCAAAAGGAAGAATTTTACATACGTCAACCTATGAGAAAGAACATATACCTTAATTCAGGCAGTAAAGAAGTGGAAAGCCTATATCTCCTTGGCCATGTATTTACCATCAAGACTAATTATTAGTGTCTCAAGTTTTTGTTAGAACAGAAAATTGGCACAACCATAGTTGTCAAATCGTTTATCATAAATCACATCAATTTTTTAATTTTTATCTGTTGTAACGTATCGTATTGTATCATTGATTGTAAGTTTTTTTACTATTTGACAACTCTACATCAAAAAATTTTAAGTATTGTTAAAAAACATTTAAATACATAATATAAATAGAATATTACTAAATAATTAATTTTTTACAAAAATCACTTTAATTATAATTTGCTTAGTTAATTTTAAGAAATGTGACTTGTATACAAACAATGAAAATTTTAAACAAAATTTTATTGTTGATTAAAGCTCCGTTTGGCACATTGAAAGTCGCTAAAAAACACAGAAAATCTCTAAAAGTTATACACTTTTTATCTTACTACACGAGTTACGAACCATCAACTTTTATCAAATTGTATCACTTTTTGTCACTCCAAACACACCCTAAGTAAAAAA
>JAVXUM010000017.1:15601172-15613461 GCA_035590655.1 Pouteria glomerata | reverse complement strand
CCCCCCCCCCCCCCCCCAAAAAAAAAAAAATACCTCACCCAAATTTTGGTGCAGATAGAACACAAGCAGTTCATCTATGTAGCACAAAATTTTACAACTGAGTTAACACATTGTTGATCAATATCTTAAAGCAACTCTTAGAATGCAATGTTTGCCTTGTTACTGCAAGTCTGCAAACTAGGTCTTGGAATAGACTTTAATATCTTTGCAGGTTAACTTCCAGTTGCATGCAAGGTTTTGCCTCTACCATAGATATGAAGTTATATCTTTTTTGCACTATGGCTGGTAGTGCATCTTAAATTACACGTCCTTGTTGGAAGACAGTAGGCTGAGAATGCATTCTCACACGGCTTGATTTATATGCACAGAGTAAATTTTTTTTTTTTACTGTAGATTTTGTGTGCGCTTCCATCATGTCCTTACCGTGAATTCTTTATCATAGGAATGGCTTTGTGCAATCAATTATGTAGTTAATATTACAGACTGCTTGCACCCTGATGAAGTACTCAACATTCATGAAGATTCCAGTGGCACAAAATCGCTCACTGATCAGCTCCATTGCCACCTCCAATATCACTGCAACCATCTTGAGAACCACTCTTAATCTCCATTGCCATTTTTGCTGCTCCTACATCTTTGACACTGTGTATTGCCAACTCGCTTTCAGACAGAGTTGGCAAACATCAATTACACTGACTTTTAGTACTCAAAATCTCAAACACAACCGTGTTAATCAACATTAGTGCTGTTATTACTTTCACACTGCCATTTGTTTAAAGTTACCAATTTACCAGAACTCATGCTTGTAAATCTTCTGCTGAAGTGATTGGAGCAAAAGGTCGTCCTTGCATTCCAACCTGTGTGCCTTTGTATGAAATTCAAATTTATAAATGTTCTCTTGACCACACATTTCATTATCATGCAGAATCTGGATTTTTTTTTTTAATTTATTTACAAAAAACATAAACGAATCAGTAAACTTGTTTGTTTCATAATGAAGCATCTTCTATCAACTCTGGATTTTAACAGTGCTTCTCCACTGCAACATAAGTTTGTCTACAATGTTAAATGCTGACTGCTTCTTGGAGAATAGCTGTATGCGTGTGGATATTTTGTTTCCCTGGTTGTCACTCTCTATTGCCTACTTGACCAGAACCTGTCTGTTCGGCCTAATTGTTTTAACTGGGATCGTTTTTTTTTCTCTGTTTTGCAGATCAGTTTATTGCCTGTGGCAAATCACGAGACAAGGCCCATGAGCTTGCTTCACAGATCTGGTTAGCTGTTATTGACAAAATGGATGAAAAGGAGCAGACCTTTCTTTTACTTAAACGGCTGGCATTAGAGGGAGATGTAAGCAAGAATTTATATCATTCAACCTTTCTATTATTAACTAGCTAATAGTACTTAATTACTTTGAGATGCTGATATCTTTTTTAATGCATGATCTTAAATGGATGTATATATGTATACATGATTGATTTGAAGGAGAGCAAGTTAAACTTGAAATAGGGAAGACCATTATGGCTTTTGCATATTATGCAATACATGAATATCACCAGCCTGGTAACTTATTGGCTCATGACAAGAAGCTAACTTGTCTGCCTACTGAATCACTCCTCTATTTTGTTTAAGAGAACAAAAGTTATATAAATACCCTTCAATTCAAACCTATGACGAACTTACATTTTGAGAATCAGCATATGAGCGCTTTGTTGGGTATGGTATTTTCTATTGAATTATTATGATTTTTTCTATTGACTGGCCATTTGAAGAGAGAGACGAGCAGATACTGCTGTCTTGAATACTGCACAAAGTTGAACTTGACCTCAGGCGTTCTCTTTCTTTTTTCCCCATCCTGTTTCTGATGTCATTTTCTTACTTTCCCCCCTCCATTCTTTTGCAGAGTGCTTTTCCTTGTCAATACTAATCACAGTGGAAATCATTCTCATCATTTGCAGGTTTTTCTACCATATCCATACTCCAGATCACACAAAGTACAGTGGAGGGTGTTTGAGAAGCTATTCACAGATTTCCGTGATTGCTTCAATCAGGAGGATTATTACAATGTATTGGCATGTGCGAAGCACAAATTTCAGCCAATACCACCTGCTTGGTTAGCTTCTTACTAGCTTGTATCGGACTCATGCATACAACAGTAATTGTATACACACACACATATATATATGCATATATATAGAAGCAGATACAAGCCCAAACTCTGCTAGATTGTTTCATGTGGCAGGGTCAAAGGACAAAGGAGCTTGTACATTTTGTGTAATTCCAAGTGTTTGGTGTTTTAAAGATGAAACTCAATTTACCCATTTTCATGTGATAAAAACTTATTTGAGGCTTGTACTTTAGTTCTTCTATCATCTTTGTTGATGTTAAAGTATTCAATTCAAAATCAATTAGTAATTGAGAAATTTATTAAGATTTTACATCATTTTGATAGACACTATTTATTGATGTCAGATAAATTTCTATATATTCTTTTTACGTGTGATTCTCACTTACATGTAGAGAGACAAATTAGTACATCATGCATGAAAAGTGCACAAATAGTACAAGTGAAAGGCGGAACAAGCTAGTTTTGGTACAATATTATTAAGGTATTCAAATTTAATTAATTGGTAAGGAATAGAGAGGTTGATTAAGGCTTTGTTTGGTATTTATAGCTAATAGCTGAAGCTATTAGCTTTTGTTTTTTAAAATGATTAAACTTACCTTCTTACATTTTATACAATTTTTAAACATTAAATAGCAAAATTGTCAAATTAATAAAAAACTAAAAAGCTAACTATTAAAAAGCAAACCTATAGATCACTGGCATAAAAGCATCTGGTTTCTCAGTTGCATCCATCGACACAGTTTCATTTCACGGTTGGCTATTCAAAATAGACTTAACACTTTGGACAAACTTATTAAATGGGGCATTACAAATCACAAAAAAATATGTCATGTGATAGAGAAGATAAAACTATAGATCATCTATTCTTTTCATGCTCTTATTTTAACGAGGTGTGGAGCTCAATATGTTAACTATGCAGCATCCAAAGCTAGAAGAAAAGTTGGGAGGAAGAGATCCATTGGGTCTTGGGCATATTTAGCAAGAAAACTTTTACAAACAGTATATGCAACCTAGCTTGATCTGCATCTATCTACTACATCTGATTGAGAGAAATGCTAGAATATTTGAAGGAGTCTCATCTTCAAGTAGTAGCGTAATTATAGTCATAAGGCTTGAAATATGAGTTTGTGCAATGTATAAACCTAAAACTAAGTGTACTTTTTATGATAATGATTTATATTTGAAATGGGAGATTTCAATTAATGTAAATAGATAATAATAAATTTTTTTGTATATCGAGAGTATGTCTCTTAAATATCTGTAAATTTATCCCTATCAATCTAAATTATCTTACTTATCCAAAAAAAAAAAAATACTAGAAAGCTAACTTTTTTTTTTTCTTCCTAAACACAAAAAAGTTAGCTTTTTAATAAATAGTCATTAGTCAGTCACAAAAAAAATTAATTTTTTTACTTTTCAAACTAAGCCTAAAATTAATTGGTAAAGAATGGAGAGGTTGATTAAAAATTTTATACTGACTCGGAGGAGAGAGAATAGAGAGGTTTATTGGAAATTTTATACTGACTTGGAGAATATTTCATTGATTGAGGGGTTTTTTACCTAAATAATACAAATAATATGAATATATACGGAAATAGGCTCGGTTGGCAAAAATTTCAAAAAGAGTCAAGGTGTCGGCAGTAGAGTTGTCGGCTGGGTGTCGGCAATACAGTTACCAACTGGGTGTCACCCATTTTGCTGTTCGGCTGGCACTCATTTCGCTGTTCTGTATAACTAAACTAAAGGGCTGTCTCTCTCTCTCTCTTCCTCTGTCTGTGTGCCTGGTTTTCATTTTGTAGTAGAAGGGGGATCTCGAAGAATTTGAAGCAGGGCAGGTCTTGGCCGGGGTCAAATCCTTTGTTTTCTTTTGGAAAATTTGAAGTCGGGTTTGACGAACACAGAATTGGTGAGGTAAACGAGAACAAACATGCCGAATCGTGAGATTCGAGTCGGATCTTCGGTCACCTTGACCCGGCCAAGACCTGCCCCGCTTGCGACTCGTTGTTCCACCCATTAAAATATTAAAAAAATAAGCCACAAACCAATCCAATCCAAACAAAAGTGGGTTAATCGGGGCGATCCGATCCGACCCATTTCTCCATAATTGATAAATTTAATGAAATTTATGTTGAAAACTCATATTTAATTGTGAAAAAAATATTATTAGCAAAAATAAAGATAAATTTGTTTACAGATTTTGTATTAAATTTATTTAAAAAATAAAAAATTATATTTATTATAACATAAAAATGAATAAAAGTGTACTTTATTTATCTATTTTTGCATATATTTTATGCAATTAATTTTGATTAATAAACTAAAAATTTAATTAAATTTAAGATTCTATCAATTTTGTATTTAATTCAAATCACAAAAAAAAAAAATATATGAGTTAATTTTTAAATCAAATGGGAATATGTGTTTGGCAAGAACCTTAGAGGGAGATAAAGTGTAATAGATAGTTCCAATATTTAAAAAAAAAAAAGTTAATAGATAGCTCCAAGAAAATAAAATAGCTTCTTTTTTTAACGAGTTTTTTATTTTGTTAAAAAATTAATTTTTTGTGGCAAATTAAAATTCAAAATTAAACCATGGAAAAAAAAGTCAAAATAAATTTAGGGTCAAGAAAACCCATAAAAAAAGTAATATCTAAAATCTAAAATAGCATAAAATTTGCTGAAAAATTAGAGAAGAGAGAAAGGAGAATTGATGAATTGATTACAGGGAAAAGATGTAATCTCTTGCATGAGCCCAATAGCCTATTGTAACTATCGAATAACTAGCTAATCCCTAATTAACGTTATCAATACTTCGTGTTCAACTACACCGCACTATCATGTATAGTTAGGGTGAGTCCCCAAACAGGGATTTGGATCTTTTTTATTATTCTGCCGTATTACAATGTCATTTAATAGTATAAGAAGTTACTTTTCAGTATTGTGTATCTAGCAAATTTTATAATCAAATTCTCTATATTAGTAGATTTTATAAATTAACAAATTTAATAATTTTTTTTAATTTTTGTTAAAATTAAAATGTCAAATGAACATTTTTTGCAATTTGAATTCAAACATGCATTTTTTGAAAATATAAAATTTAATAAATTTTTTTGAATTTTTAAAATTTAGTAAGTATTTTTTAAAAATAAAAATACTAATAAATATTTTCAAATTTTAAATTAATAAATATTTTAATGAATTTTAATAAATATTTTTTGAATTTGTAAATTTTAATAAATATTTTTTGAAAATATAAATTTGAATAAATACTTTTTGAATTTTTGAATATTTTAATGAATTTTAATAAATATTTTTGAATTTTTAAATTTTAATAAATATTTTTTGAAAATAAAAATTTTAATAAATATTTTTTGAATTTCTAAATACTTTAATGAATTTTAATTAATTAATTTTAATAAATATTTTTAAAATTTTTAAATTTTAATAATATTTTTAAATTTTAAATTACAACATATACTTTTTTAAAATTTGAACCCAACAGTCACATTTTTTAAATTGAGAGTAACTTGATAAAGAGAGGATATATAAAGAGCTTGTTTTTCATTCCTTAAATATTGAGAATCAAATATATTATTAAAAATAAAATAGGAAAGAGGTATATGGATATAAATACTGCTGAGTAGTGGCTTTTGTTGATAATTTTTATATTTAAAAATAAAAATTAAGATAGAAAAATTACTGACAATGCCCTTGGAATAATATGAGCAAAGCACGAAAAGCTTGTTTCACCGTGTGACAAGACTCTTTCGGAAGAGGAAGGTGGGGCATTGTGATACAAGGGAAAGTTGACAATGGAGTCTAACGCCCTAAAAAAATATCAAGTTTTAATTTTTATCAATTCTTCTATTTTCTTTTTCAACTTTCTCCATCAAAATTTATTCCAAAAAGAAATACCACAAACAAAATCACTAATTTTTTTTTTTATTGTCTTCAGCTTTTACAAGTTTTTATCAAATATATAATTTTTAATAAAAGTGACACATGTTAATATCAAAAAAAAAAAAGTACAAAAAAATTTAAGCTTTTGGTGGCTTGTTTTGGGAAGTGTAGTAGTTGGTTACGAAAAAGTTAACTTTTTTTGTGTTTGAAAAAAAAAAAAAAAAACTAACTTTATAATAATTAGTTTTTTAATTTTTTGTTAATTTGACAGCTTTATCTTTCATAGTTTAAAAGAAATTTAAAATATAAGAGGATAAATTTAGTCATTTTAAAAAAAGATAAAAAAAATTAATTAACCAATTAAAGATTAGCTAGCCACTTCCCAAACACAGCCTAAATACAATTTGAGTCCTGAGACCACCTTGCCAACAACGATGTTACGAATTGCCTTATCAAACTCAAATAATTTACAACAAAAGTACATTTTAAAATTTTTTAAATTGTAAATTTAAAAATTTTTTTAATTCTTATCTAAAAATTTTAAATTTACTTTTTTTTGTTGTGAGTCATTAAATTTTAATCAACGATTCACAAATTCTATGTGAGGGAACTTAGTATCAATGTCAGCCCCTAAATGACTGAGGTGATGACTAGTGCGTTCGTGAAAAACAAATTGGTAATAATTTAAAGAGCAACCTCATTGTCAGAGACAATCAAGGTAGATATAAGGGCGAGTAATGAAAAGGTCACGAACAAGACTAGGTCAATTGAGCTCACCAGAAGTAAAAGTAAGAGTCCGACATTCAGCCCCAGTTGTCTTCGCGATATGTTGTGTTGTTTTTTAGGCTTCCAAAAAATCAACAAGAAAGGCACAATAGTCAGTGGCTGATCTACAAGTAACTTGGAAAAGCAGCGCAATCAGAATAATTTAAAAAAAAAAAAAAAAAAAAACGAGGGGCTATGCTTCGCATACTTGAGAACTCTGAGTTACACTTGGGTGAGAATTAGTTGGCTGACTAAGAACCTGACTCAAAATATGAACCGAGTAATTTGCCTTGGACTGCACAAATCCTTGAGGAATAATTTTGCAAACAATTGTCTAGAGGCTTGCTTCAAACCATACACACAACTAAGATTGTGCAATTCACAATTTAACAAATAAATCCAAATAAATTGCAACAAACCCAAAAAATATATATATATATATATTGTTCTCCAAAATTCCAAAAAAAAACTTGTTAACCTTCCACAAAAATCAAAACAAAGGGAATCACAAAAACAATCTTTTTATCAGTACCATCCATATGACAAAACTCTTTGATGTTTGCTTTGGCAAAACCTACTGATGAGAAATAGAAATCGGACTCTTAAGAAAGAGAGACTACAAAATTGTGTAAACAGGAACAAAACAGTTTGATTCAACATCCTGGTCCCAGAATCTCCAAGCAGAGTCCACATAAGAATGCCTGCCTTCATGGCATGGTATAATCCAGACTCTAAATAGTCTTGCCAACACTTCGGGTATCACCCTTCCCTACAAGAGAGGCATTGCAAATATAGTTAGAAAGGACATCGAGATTTCATTCCCCTAAACCGAAAGTCAACTATTGGTAGTTTATGACCGGTGCATATTTTGATAAAAGGGTCTGCAAAAATTCTACCAGCTTATTATCTGCTAAAAATTCTGGATTTTTAGGCCCAAGATGGAAGATTTATTATAACATGTAATGCATCAACTATTTTACATCCAGTATCAAAGATGGAACAATGGATAAAAAGCTTGGCAGATAAGTTTATGAATACCTTGTTTTATAAGTCATTAATCAACCAGGATGAAAACAATATATGTTCTAGTGCATGAAGTGGAGAAGGGTATCAGTTTCATAACAGGAAAATTACCCACAAAATTATACAAATAAATAAATTGTATCTGAGAAGAGGATACAAATACCAACAACATTATTTAGAAAATCAATGAAAGCGAAGTAGAAGTAATTAATTCTCTATATGAAAACCAAAATTAAAACCACTAACCAGCATATGCCTGCTATACAAGAAATATTAACATTCCCAATATTGAAAAATAAAATGTTCTAATAATATACAGCTGAAAAATTAAAAATGAAATGAAAAAGGAAAGGGGTAACAACAAAAGGCAAAGATAAACAGCAAAGGAAGAGAATAAAACAACAAATACGAGAAGCTGAAGAAAACATGGAACAAGAATCCCGACTCCCAAGAGATGCAAACAGAAACAAGTTAGATAAACATAGAACAAAAAATCAAAAATTTCCAAATTAATACAATTTATCCAAAAATAAAAGTGAAAGTTGGAGTGTAAGTTGCACCTTAATTTCATCAGCGTCTACTAGTTTTTCCAATGGAGCGCTTCCCTGAGAACAAATGCTTTGGTTTCAAAGAAGGAATAACTCTATCTGCCTCTCCCCTTCGAGCATCCTTGTTTCTCTTCTTGACAGATTTCTTAGCCATTTTTAGAGCCTTCACCTTTTGAGCAGAATCTTTGAAGCCCTCACCCGGGACAACCTCGCTTGGTGGCCGAGACATCGACCTTGACCGAGATCTAGACCTTAACCGAAGCTTCTTGTGAGGTTGGTCGACATCCAGATCCATGGCATCACCCCTATCACTTTCTCCTTGGTCAATTGATCTGTCCCTCTTACGACCCCTGGACCAACTACGGGCCCTATTAATTGCCAAAGTTGGATCAAGCCCCAGACCTGATAACTGCCTTCCCATTCTCTCTGATGTGAACTTCTTGTCTTTATCAAATTTCCTTGGTACAGTTGGTCTGCTCTCTGCGGTGCTTTTCTTGATCCTATGTTGTTGAATAAGCAAACTTTTCTTTTTACGAATCTCAGCGAGTGCTTCTTGCTCTTCTGGGGTCAGTTCCTGGCCATCCATATCAATATCATCATCTGCCTCCCCCTCCTGCCGAAGACCTTCTTCCTGCTCCAATTCCTCGAGTCTTTGTAAGATATCAGGATCAACAAAATCATACACATTATGCCCATCAAGAATTTCTGGCATTATATCTTCTTTCCATTCATGATTTTTTAAAATATAATGCTTCCTCAAGCTAGCAGAATATACACCTGCGCCACCATTCTCATTCTCTAAATCCTTCTCAAGTTTTTTCTTCCCCTTCTCCATTTCTTTTTTAGCTCTAGCTTCCAACACTGCCTGAGGTATACAAGGTGGCCTTTCCCTTTGATCACGAGGCTTTGGCATTGCAACATGGAAGCGATTCAGACAATCACTTATCTTTTTAGACTTCAATTTCAATTCCACTCTTTGATTCAATAACCTTTCACAAGCCGCATTCTTCACTGAAATTACCCCCTCTTCAGTCAAAGTACTCATGGTCAACAGCACCCCCTGATCATCTGAAGGATCTCCCCCTTGGCCTATCACAGTCTTCATAGCCTCAGCTTTCATCTCCATGACCAACTTCATGTCTTCTTCAGATATAGCATACAACGGCTGCAAATCAGTTTTATTGCAAACTATAATCAATGGTTTGTTCATGAACAATGACTTAATGCTGTGGAAAAGAGCTGCCTGTTGAGCAATACTGTATCCACACGAGCCGGAAATATCCAAAAAGAATAGCACAGCAGCTCTTAAATGTGCCAAAGCTGTGATGCTACACATCTCGATAATGTTTCGATCTTCAAATGGCCTATCCAAGATCCCTGGTGTATCTATTACCTGATATCTTAGGTATTTATAATCCGTATGACCTACAAATAGAGACTTTGTGGTGAAAGCATAGGGTTGTACATCCACATCAGCCCTTGTGATCTTGTTGATAAATGAACTCTTGCCGACATTCGGATACCCACAAATCAAGATTGTCCTTGTATTTGGATCAATTGAGGGCAGCCTTGCCATGTGCTGCCTGATCTGTTCAAGGTACGCCAAACTAGGGCCCACCCTCTTTATTACGGTACACATACGACCAAGAGCTGCAACTTTCAGAGACTTGCATCGATAAAGTGAGTCACCATACTTTAACAATTTCACATAGTCCTTCGCAATCTTACCAATGAGATTCCTTGCAGTATTGATTTGCCCAAGGGCAAGCTTGTAGTGATCTTTGTTGTAGAGAACATGAAGAAGGTCCATATAGAAGGGGTGGATATCATCAAGCCGAGGGAACTCCTCAATAATGGTGGAAAGCTTCTCATGAAAGTTCTGTTGTGTGTATTTTACTTTGCGCATGTAGAATTGACGAACGCGGGAGATGGCATAACCCTTGTGTACAACAGTTGGTGTTTGACGTTGGGTGCGGGAAAGGATGATATCAATGAAATCATCCCTAGTGGGAACAATTGTTATCTTCTTGAAGTTGTACTGCACCATAATTTATGATTTATGTTTCCTGGTGCAATGCAAACATGAAAAAAATATAAGGATTACAAAATAATAAAGAAAGCATAAAAAAAAGTCCAAATTAAATACGAGCATCAATTATCCAACAATCAATGAACGTGAATCGAATATTAAAAAAAAAAAAAAAATAGAACTGTAACAGATATATGAGCCTGAACCCAAACACATTCAGAAAAAGCCTCTCGGTTGCAACACATACATTCACTCACATGTACCAGTCAAAGGAGCAAATGTACGCCAAAATGAAGCCATACTTTTTGAGGAATCTGTATCCCAAGACAATCGAGTCTCCTTTATGCTCCCAAATTTTTCTTTGCACCCTTTCATCTTCTTCCAAATTTACCTTTTCTTATCATAATTTTTTTTTCTCTCTCCCCTCTTCAAAAAGAGGATTACTTGAAAATTCAAAATATGAGATTTAATGGATCTGTGAAGCAAACTTGCAATTGTTGGTGAAGTGGCTAACTTAAAACCTTCAGGTTCAGAGCATGCATATTGTCTAACAGACTAATACACACTTGTGTGTGTATGTATGTCTTACACCTAAGAAGCACGAGCACTTCTAGGATGGTGCCATATCTGTATCTGCATACACAATCGTATCGTGTCCACATTAATTTTTGAATTAAATAATACAATAAAATAACAAGAACTTATATATATTAATTCTTCATTTTTTTTAATTTAGGGATTTTAAAACCCAAAACTTATCATATGTTTAGGAATAGAATTTTCTAAAATACTATAAATAAAAATAAATGTTTATATGATATAAAAATAAATAAATAAATAGTTGTTTCTCACGATCTCATCTACATATATAAAATATATATATATATATATAAATTACTAAACCAACTTAAACGTGTCCCTGTGGTACCATGTCTAGATATTTTTGAAACTAGCGTGCCAGCATATCCATATTATGTGTCTGTATTAGCATGTCCTAGTCTTACACATGCATAGTCTTTATAGATTTCATTGACCACAAAGCAATTCCACTTTCAATTGGACAACTAAAATTAGCACACCCCAGTAAGCATTTGATTTATTATAATTCCAGTAGGTTATTATCCAAATAAAATACCAGTATGTCAAGCATGAATCTTAGAAAAAAAACCATTGGGATAGAATATTCAATCCTCCACCCACATGTGCATAATTCAATTGTTTATACTCTCAATTTAATATAAAAAAATACCACTCAAATAAAAATTACCCACCACCTAGACTCCAAACAGGGAGGGCAACTGTGTCATGTTTCCGGTGTTCATAATTTGTGTGTATTCATGTTATCACAGAATTTAATGAACATGTTAAATACTGAATTTATTTCAAAATACCGTCAAATAATGTCAATTTTGAGAAAATGTATTCATATCATGTTTGTGTTTTCACCTAATAATTTCATGTCTGTATCTTGTTCGGAATTGTGTTTTTGTATCATATCGAATATTGTCATCCGTAGCTCCAAATCACAATTTCATCCACAATGAAAAAATTTATGATTGCCTTTCATGCATGGGATATATTACATCATGAGAGAGAGAGAGAGAGAGAGAGAGAGAGAGTAAAGTAAAGACCCACCATTTTTAACATAGGACTAGGAGTCAGTTCTTAAATGTTCAAACAAGGTCAAATCACATATTGACAACAAATTTAAACCCTTAAAAGCAGTTCACAACAACAAACTACAAATTACTAAATTTTCTATTTATATTTTGCGTAAAAAAGTTTTCCTGATCACTTTTTGGGACTAAATTTTCAAACAGGTCAACCAAACAAGTGTTTATTGCAATTTTCAAAATTTTGAAAACGTGAAAAAAAAAAAAAAAAAAAATAACAGCAA
>JAVXUM010000017.1:15531381-15554074 GCA_035590655.1 Pouteria glomerata | reverse complement strand
GCAGGTATATGGATCTGGTTTGAATTTTGTAAATTGGATCCGATTACTTTTTGATTTAGATTAGATCCACTATAATTGGATTTAGATCTAATGGATCTAATTCAAATCTAATCCAGATCTGCCCCATTGACATACCTACCTGTAAACTTATGTTATAAAATTCATATTAGTCCAACTTATTGAATCGATAAAAATATGATTCAATCTAAAAAAATCATTTAATTATTTATGTAATACCAATGTCTTTATTTTAAAGGTAATTTCAACTTGTAATGACATTATAATTTATAAAAATAAAAAATATTAAAAAATAATTTAAATTATTCAAACTCGATAATTAAATCACTGACTTTTAATTTAATATTTTTTAATTCACTTAACAATTCAAATTTCTAAATATTACTATAAACGATGCTATCATATTATAAAAACATAATTTTTGTTACTCTCTTAATTTAAGCTTGCAATTCAAAAGAATTACAAAATAATTCTTTCTATTATAATTATAATTTTATTTCTTATTTTCTAAAGTTATTTTTAATCATATAATAATAAATATTATTTTGGCAGCCAATTGAGGCTTCAAATCCGACCCCTTGCTCTAGTCACTGTTGTATTAGCATTTAAGTTGTAGCTGAAAGCCTGAAATGGTAAAAATCAGTGGCGCAGCTTGTGTTTGAACTTCTAGGGTTTGTATTTGTTCTTTGGCGAGTGTGGGAATTCGAGTCACCTCACTCATCGCTCTTTCTTCATTCTTCCCTCTTACGCTTGCCGAGTTGCTCCCGCTCAGTCATCGCTCCGTCACCATCTCAGACCGATTCCCCCTCTCGAGTTGAAGTGCGCGTCCCATTCAGCGGGAACATGTAATTTTTTATATTTCGATATATATATTTATACACACTTATAGACAGTGAGAGGATAAGAAACCATTAAGCTCTGTGTTTTTATTTATTTTTTATTTTTTCAACTTCAATTTGAACTCAACCCTGCAAATTAGTAGGTGTTAGAAATTTTGTCTTGTTGAGCATCTCCAGTGCCACTGGTTTTGATTTGTGTTGTTAAGTGTACATGTAAAAAAATCTTGAAGGTGCTGCTTTTCAAATTCTCAATTAATATTATTATTATTATTTTATTTTTATTTTTATTTATTTAATTTTTTTTTGTCTTTGTAGTAGTCTAAGGAAGATATCAAGGAAATTGCCTTATCTTATAGGAACAGTATACTTAACAAGGAGGTAAAGGTATGTACTGTTTTTCATTTTAGTAACTTAGTTGCCATGTAAGGTCCCATCCGCTCTGCCACAGTAACTGTTACTACTAAAACAATACTTGATTTTGTTGAGTAATTTCCCTCTATCATGGACTCATTACAATAGTTTTGACAATAAATACACTTCAACTTTGAACCCATCTGCAAATAATATAAGAGATTGAGAAGGTGTAGAATTGTAATGGTTCCTGTCGTTGCTGCAATCCGTTAATACAAGCAATTGTGTATTGAGAGAAGAAGTGGGATTGGAATTTGGAAGCTGCAGAATCAAAACCTAATACAGTGGTGTGACATTTATGTAGGGTTTTGAACATGTAACTTAGCTAGCTATATGTTGCGTTGGGGAGGGGGCCCTGTATGTGAATTCCTTAATTTTTAGTGGTCTATTATTTTAAAAAAGTGCATCACATTATATTTGTAATTTGTCTTTAAGAGGTCAACTTGCTTGCATTTTCTAGCTAGATTTCTTACCTGGCAGTCAAGTGGACAAAATAACTTATTTAAATGTCATTTGGGATTATTTGACTTAAACTTCATAGGTTTACATTGTCATTCTTAAAAATTTTAGAGAGTTGCCACCAGAGACGAAGCTAAGATTTTGAGTCCAGGGGGGTCAAAAAAATTATAACTGATATTATAAATTATATTAAGTAAATAAAAATAAATTAATATATGTATAGATTGTACAATCAATTGACCTTCTATTTTTGGATTATATATAACAATTAAGGGAAAAAAATTAAATTTTAGGAACATTGGTCTATAACTTAAATATATGGGTAAATTTTTTTAAACTAAAAATTTATATGCACTATTGGTGGTCTTATCTTCAGTAAGATCTATCATTTTTTAAAATTTTAATGGGGCCTGAACCATATATAATTTTTTTAGTCAAAAATTCATATATACAAGTGGTATTTTTCAAAACTTAGGAGGGGTCATGGCCCTTGCTAACCCCCCTAGCTCTGTCCCTGGATGCCACATATATTTGATTAGTTTTTATTTATTTCTGGATCAATTATGAGCAAAGTGGGACACTTCACACTTAGACTGTGGTCTATGGATAACAGGAAGAATTGTGCTCAAACTTCTATTGTCACATGATTAAAGAAACAACCAACACACAATTAATCAGCTCTCCCTTATCCCTATTGGTAAATGTAGAGTCTCAATACCCAAATGTTACTGAAGTCATTTTTCTAACTTAGATTATCACATTAGTTCCATAATTCTATGGCAAACGCAAAATTTCGTTTAGTTTTTTGTATTGTCTTGAAAGTTTTTGTCCAAAATATAGGTAGACATTTTCACATATAGAACAAAATTTTCGTGGTTGGTCTTACAATTTAATTACTTTTTATTAGTATAGCATCATTTCTAATGGCACCATTAGTTTAACGAAGGTTATTAACAATCTCATTGGTCACTGGAACAAAGATTTTGCATAAACTATATCAAAATAGAGATGTCATGATTGATAGATGAAAAAGGTAATTTGAGATGACGCTAGGATAATGAATTTCATTACATACAACCTAGAGAGAGGAACTTGGAAAATGGATGCTAGTCCTTGAACAACGGAATTAAATTTCTCCAAGTCTTATGTCATGACACACCACCTTAGATCACTCTGGGTGCTTGAAGATGCTAATTTGGATAACAGTGTGGCATGATTGGGGAGTTACTTAGGGTGTTCTGGAGTATCCTATAGTAGTCTAGATTGTTCTAGAGGGTTCCAAAATATTCTAGTATGGTTTGGAATTTTCTAGAAGCCATTGAATTTCTCTAGGCTATAGTAGTCTATATTGTTTTAAAGGGTTCTAGAATAATCTATTATAGTCTAGAATTTTCTAAAAGCCACTGGAGTACTCTAGGCTTCTCTAGAATATCCTAGAAAGTAATAGAGCTTCTAGGAAATATCATGAGTATTCTAAAATATTCTACACATTTGTATACGTGTAAGGAAGTAGGAAGACTTCTAGAAAGGGAGGAAGCTTCCTTGTAAGTTTTGTAAATGTGTAGGAATTAGGGATATTCTAGAGGATGGATTACCACCATCCATTTTGGTGGTGTTTGGATGACAAACAAATTGAAAAAGTTGATGTAAAATTGAAAAAGTTGATATAAAAGTAACATTGAGCAAAATTTGATTGGAGAAAGTTGAATAAAGTTTGTAATTTTTCTTGTAACTTTTTGTAACTTTTCGTGGATTTTGGTCATCCAAACAGGGCCTTAAAATAATCCGCCATTTATTGTGGAGGACTATAAATAGGGATGTGTAGAGCTCATTTAAGTTAGTGGACTGTTTCTTCTAAACACTCGTGTACATTCCTCGCTTCCTAGCAAGTGTTTTGCTTTGTGAGTGTTTTGCTTTCTAGTAAGGAATTAGGCTGGCTTAGCACTACAATAAGGGTTTGAGTGTCTAAGTGCTACATAGGTTGAGATTAGGAAAATTTAAGCTTGTGACAATTGATACTAGAGCCAAGATTATGTAGGGTTGTGACAAGGCGATGGCGCCTAAGTGAAACATCATCAATGTGAGCATGGAGCAAGTGGAGGAAGAGCGAAATCTTGCTGGAAGCAAGGTTTGAAGGGACAAGTCAGGGGACATGATGATCATGATCGAAGCTAGTCGAAGCCAAGCTTGCTAGTGGGGAGCATGCCGTGGCAAACAGTCAGGACAAGTTCGAGGAGTTGAGTATTTTAGTGTCGCACAGGTTGAGGTTAGGAATATATAAGCTCGTGGCACTTTGCACTGTTGTATTTTCTTATTTAAATACTAGAACCGAGTAGTTTGGTTCAACGTTAGACTATAGTGGGTTGTGCTTGACCCTAGTTCATGCTAACCAGGTTTATAACCCAAACCTATTTGGCCTCTCCCTTTAAGAAAAAAAAGAATTGGATGAACCAAAGAAAAGGGAAAGTTGGATCAAAGCGGTTTACCAAGCTAGTGTAAGCTTTAATTGCTTTAGCGGGAGCTGCTGCTAGTAAAAGAAGAGACAGGCTTGTTTGCAAGACAAATGTGACAAATGGTAGCAAAGGAAGAGAGGAAGGAAGAGCTTGTCAAGCAAGAAAGGACTTTTTCTACCTGTAGAAGGAAGAACTTGTTATGCAAGAAGGGACTTTTTCCTTTGTTATTGGTTGTGGCATTTCTTCCTTCTTGCCTGACTAGTTCTTCCTTCTTTTCCTGCTTTGTTATTGTCTATGGCATTTGTCTTGCTAACAAGCCTTTTTTTTTTTTCCTTAACTAGCGGCAGTTCTCGCTAAAGCAATTGCAACTTTCACTAGATCGGTGAACTCTCTCTCTCTCTAATTCAGTTATTTCTCTTTTTGCCTTCCATTTCCTCTGGTTCATCCTACTCTTTTTTTTTTTTTTTTCTTCGAGAGTGAGGCCAAACAAGTTTTGGTTGGAAACCTAGTTACCTTGAACTGGGCTTAGGCACGACCCAGTACAGTCTAATGCTAAATTTGATAGCTTACTTTTCAGTATGCATAAAAAAAAAAAAATAGCAGTGCTAGGGCTTGGAGAAATTTACTTCTGTTGATCAAAGACTAGCATTTTGGATGTCAAAAAATCCTCATCCCTGACAGATACCCATTTATCCGCCTTGCTTAATTGGATATGGAGATGTTCTTAGCGGGGATGAGCATAGGGATGGAGATTTTTTATAATTCCTGAATAGGAACGGGGACAGTAGTCCCCAGCTAGCTTCATATCCATTTATATAACAATCTATATATTAATTATATTTATATAACAATTTATTTCAATAGATAATATTATTTAATTTAAAATATGTATAATCTTTATTTTTATAACATTGTTTTGATTAAATAAATAATTTTTACTCTTAAACCGGGAGTGGGATCGGGGACGGGGAACCTGTGGATAAGTGCGGATGGGGATGGGGACGAATATTCTAAATGGTAGGGAAGCCATAGCACCCCTAGGTGCCTCATTGTCATCCCTCACTAGCACCCATTTCCCAAGGGGATCACGAACTGGTGCTATCTTTTTATATATTAGTATAGATGGTGTAGTTGTGTAGGCAACATTTTCCCAAGGGGATCGCGAACTAGTGCTATCTTTTTATATATTAATATAGATGGTGTAGTTGTGTAGGCAGCATTTTTCTAGTTACATCTTTCAGTTACTAATACAAATATGTAGGGACTAATAAAAAATGTATTTTATATTTGTACAAATATAGCATGTACATGTAGGGTTGCCCATTGCACTAGGTTTCCGCGGCCTATGTGGGGTTTGGGGAGGGAAAAATGTATGTTTACATAATTACCAAAATGGATAATATAACTATATATCTTTTTTAGTCAGTAAAATATTTATATATATGATATATTTGTTTACATTGACATGTCCACGTCCTACTCTCTTTAGAAGTTTTCCTGTCAGCATTTTTCTGTGTCATTTTATTTACTGTATCCTCTCTTTCTATGTAGCTATTAATTCATGATACTGATTCTATCTAGTTTGTTATTGTTTTGCCCCTTCCAGACTGTTTTGTGGTTATTAACTGATATGTTCCGTGTTTTAGCAGTTGGTGGTGGTGAATGTCAAACTGGCTCAACAATTCTACCAGCCAACAGGTAGGGATATTGTAGCACATGGATATAATTGAATCCATCCACAATATTCCTGTGCAAGACCCACCAGGGGAGGAATTTTCTTCTGCTGACTTGAATTGGTCCAAGTTTGGAACTGCTGAGCATCATGACGATGTAGCCCTTATTCCTTATGCAAGGGTCGATGCATTCATAATTGGAGAGTGCTCTAACGTGGAATGCCCAACACGTTTCCATATTGAGAGGGGAAGGAAACGATCAAAAGGAAGCTTGAAGGAGTACAAAAGCGATGAATATTTGGAGTATAAGCTGTAAGTTCACCAGTTTGCATATTATTTATATCCATTATACTCCTTTCTTTTAAGTTGACATTTTTATCTTGCCTTGTAACTAGAAGTGTGAAATATGTTTGCAAGAGACACCAAGGTAGATACCACTGGCCTTGTAGGTTGTGATACCCATTTTGGTCCCTCAACACTGATATTGCGGGCTTAAGTCCCCTTGACTTGCCAAGGGAGGGCGGGGAGCGCTAAAGTAGATGTCATATGGCAAGGAGGCCATCCAATTTATTAATTTACTCAATCAATGTAATTTTCATGCAATTCATAATGAAATTAAAGGAATTTTGATGATGCATTTTGATTTTATTAATTTCAATTGTCCTTAATTTTTTTTAAGCCATAGTGATATCAACTTAACATCACTTACACTATGACAAGTATTCAGAAAAAAATTTAAATTTGGTTTTATTTTACTTAGATTGGGGATTGATGCCTGAACCAAACCATTGAACTTAATACATTTGAGCGGTGGTCTACCACTAAAGCCATCTGGTTCAGTTGACAAATAGATCCTGGAGATCTGGACTATGAGGTTTTATTTATGGATACAACTCAACTTAAGCATTTTCCAGCTAAATGAGCTTGGCTATGTGGATCTTTTTTCCTTTCATTCCACTTGGGGTAAGGGCTATTTCCTCTGTTCAGCTACATCGAACCATACCTCTATTATTTCTAACGATTTTGGTTTTGGTCTACCCCCTCACATTACTCATGATTTGGATGCTATTATTCTTGCATTTACGTATCTCCATTTTATATGGCCAGACCACCTGAACCAATTTATCTCAATTTATCTTCAATTGTTGCTAATTTAGTCATTTCACCATTTCCTTCTGTGTACACATTTTATTTCAATCATTCTTGTATCATTCATTTCTTGTTTTAATTAATCATCTTTTTGTTTCTTCTTTGTGAAGGTATTGGTGTTCCTTTGGTCCTGAAAATTATGGGGAAGGTGGAGGTATTTTACCAAGCCGAAGATATCGACTTAACACCAGAAATCGTGCTGCTAGACCTCAGTCCATGAGGGGATGCACATGCCATTTTGTAGTGAAGCGTCTCTATGCCCATCCATCACTTGCACTGGTTGTGTATAATGATAGACGCCATGTAAACAAGTCTGGTTTTGTGTGTCATGGCCCACTTGACAGAGATGCGATTGGCCCTGGTGCCAAGAAAATTCCATATATATGCAATGAGATTCAACAGCAAACTATGTCTATGATCTATCTTGGAATTCCAGAGGAAAATGTGTTGGAGAAACATATTGAGGGAATACAGCGGTATTGTGGTTCAAATGCAAAAGTAAATAGCCTTGCTTCTCAGTATGTCCACAAACTTGGGATGATTATCAAACGTTCTACCCATGAATTGGATCTAGATGATCAAGCTAGTATCCGAATGTGGGTTGAACGTAATAAGAAATCTATTTTCTTTTATCAGGACACTTCCGAAGCCAATCCTTTTATTTTGGGGATTCAAACAGAATGGCAATTGCAACAAATGATTCGTTTTGGCCATCGCAGTCTCATGGCTGCTGATTCAACGTTTGGAATAAAGAGACTTAAGGTAGTGAATTTAGATATGCCCATTTGCATAAGCTTTAAAAGAATTATTACCACGTAGGGTTCTTATGTCAATTTGTGAATGGCAGTACCCTCTGTGTACTCTTCTAGTGTTTGATTCACGGCAACATGCACTCCCTGTTGCATGGGTCATCACACGTAGCATTGCTAAGCTGGATGTATCAAAATGGATGAAAGCGCTGCTAGATCGTGTCCATGCTGTTGACCCTGGATGGAAGATCAATGGGTTTTTAATTGATGATGCAGCAGCTGAGACTGATCCGATAAGGTATATTAATTTTACTCTAATGATTTTCTGCTTCAATTTGTCAATAGTTTGAATGCAGTTCACTTAACTGGTGACTGGTCTTTCAGGGAGACATTTTCTTGTCCTATCCTATTTTCCCTTTGGCGGGTTCGTAGATCATGGCTGCGGAATATCGTTAAGCGGTGTAACAACATTGAAGTTCAACGAGAGATTTTTAAACGCCTTGGAAAAATAGTATATAGCATTTGGGATGGAGTGGAATCTTTGGTTGCTTTGGATGAATTAATCCAAGATTTTGTTGATCAAACTGCATTTGTGCAGTATTTCAAGGCCTCCTGGGTGCCTAAGATTGGTTAGATGATCTCTCTTGCTATAGAAAACCTTCAAACACCCCCCTTTCTCCCAACACAGCACAAAGAAAAAATTAAAAATTAGAAAGAAAAATAACCAATATATTGTAATACATACAAAATAAATTAAATAAAGAAATAAATCGTAGTTTATGAAATTGTCATTTTCTCTTTTTGCTCTGCAGAAATGTGGCTTATGACAATGAGAACCTATCCTCTTGCAAGCCAGGAGGCATCTGGTGCCATAGAAGCATATCATGTGAAGCTGAAAATCAAACTCTATGATGATTCACATCTTGGTGCACTCCAAAGAGTAGATTGGTTGGTGCACAAGCTGACAACGGAGTTGCATTCAAGCTACTGGCTTGACCGGTTTGCAGATGAAAGTGATTCCTTCCAAAATGTGAAGGAGGAATATATTGAATCTACATCATGGCACCGGGCAATGCAAATTCCTAATTCTGCAGTTGTCTTGGATGATAAGGACCGCCTCTTTGCCAAGGTAGTGAGCCGAAAGGATAGCAGCTTGACTCATACAGTTTGGAATCCTGGATCAGAATTTGCTTTTTGTGATTGCTCTTGGTCAATGCAGGGGAACCTTTGCAAGCATGTCATTAAGGTCAATTTGATCTGTGAAAATTGTCAAGGCTATCAATCTTCAATGTCATATCAGTCATTTAAAGAGATATTAATGAATCTGTGGAAAAAACCGATGGATGACTCAGTTGCACTCGATCTATCAATGGCCTGGACGCAACAGATGCTTGACCAAATTCGGAAACTGGTTGAGCTGAACAGTTCAAATGACATTGGCGGTGTAGTAAATAATCTACCACTGAAATGGGTTGCTAAGAGAGGTAGAACATCTGTTGGCAAGCCCCTTTCCACTCTGGCTTTGCCATCCAGTTCAAAGAGCAATACTCCTGCACAGAAAAAGAATCGGAAGCGGAAGAGATTGTCTCGATTGAACTGACTACTTGAGTTGGTAAATGTAGTAGGATTGAGACTTGGACAGATCAGACCGTGTATTTTCAAGTTCATCTCACAAACTCAGTTAAACTCACTTTTATGAAGTCATTCTGATTTTGTAGCTGGAGATCTTGCTATGTTCGTCAATTGGAGACATGCCATCAACAAAAAAGTTGTAGAATGCTATCGAACAAAAAGTTGTAGATGAAAGGCAACACTAGGATTTATATTCACAAACCTTGTGTTGGAAAGTATCATGATCATGGATGCATGGCCAAGCTTGTGCTTCTTACACATTCATGTGCAGACTCAATGTCCAATGCTTTGTTAAGGGAGGTAGCTATTGAGACTTGTTGGGGTTTATGTAATCTCTCTGTTATTGCGCCCCTGGATTTGTTTAGGCTCTTATCATTTATTTTGCAGTCTTAGGTCAGTACTCATACAAAGTTTTTGTTAGAAGCATAGTGGGAAATTACATTCAGAAGTTGCATGATGCAATTTATCTTAGCCATGTTTTATAGTCTCCAATAATTAATTCATAATACACACTTCTGTAAAGTGTATTCAAATGATTAATTGGAATTATGTAGCAGATTTATTAGATCAAGTTGAAATGTTGACTTGAAGATTTGAGTTGTACCTATCTATTGCTTCATAATCTGGGACAGAATATTTGCATAGTCTTGTGCCTGCTGTACATTTTTGTACTGGTGCTTGGAAGTCTGGGTATGCCTGTTTTTTTATTCAAACTGATATACGTTTACATATTCTGTATCTGCCAGAATGACCCTTGCATCTGTCTGTGTATAGATTTATGCATAGTGATCTATTTGGTAGAACCATCTAAGATATCTGCCTTCCTCGATGAATCAATGATTTTCATAATTCATCAAATTTTATGCTCTGTGTAAAAGTAGATGCATAAAAGAATTAGGGGCAATGCAGTTGTTATTAGTGTCTTTTTGAGGATGAAAACTGTAGAAAGCAAAATTTTTTGTTTGTGTTCATTTTAGAGTTGCCTGTTTTACATGCTGGACAGCATCGGTTTATCTCTTTCTTTGGGGCAAATTTCGCTTCCTTGAGATTTATCCGAAATTTCCTCTTCAAGACTTGTTTTTGATATATTTTTAAAACTAAAGGAAACAAAATTGAACGTGTGTTAAATTAAGAGGGCTACCGGCAAATGTTATTCTTCAAACTTGAAGGACTAGAAATACTAATAGGCTTTGTTTGTTTCTCGGATAAAGAACTCGGGATTGGCTTTGTTGTCTGAGAGGTCCACTTAGTGATAAGTTTGGGTTGCAATCTGGCAACGCTGGACTTCTAATGGCTGGACTAACAATCCGGCTTTTAGCCGGACAAGAAATCCCACGAGGGTGGTGGGATAATTAATCTTCTACCTCCGGATTTAGTTCCCGCCAAGACTTAAAGGTTCAAAATTATTTTCTTTCACATTACATATCAAATTACATTTTTTATCTCACTTTATATCCCACCAACCAAATATCAAAAAAAATAATCTCACATAAAAAATAATTTCATTTTTTATCTAGTTTCACATATTATTTTTATGGGTCTCACGGTATTATTTATCTCTCATCATCCAATCCTCAAAACAAACACAGTCATGAAATTTGCAAATGCACTGTCTTAAAAGTAAAAATTTTGGACATTTATTTATTTATTACTATTATTATTATTTTCAAGGTAAGATTTTGAAGAACCACCCCCCGGGGCGAGAGAAAAAAGTGGTTCTACCAAGCCTGCAAAAAGTAAAGCACGTCCAATCATGGCCGTGTGGTGTGGCGGCGATTCCGTAGGGTTCACATTTGGGTTATAATTTTTGGGTTCGTTTGATAAATTACCAAAAAATTTTAATTTTTAATTATTTTTATTAAAATTTATTAAATACGTAACTTCTTTGTTACATACAAAATCATAAACTTTTATTATTTTTTCTAACTTTTAATAATATTTTTTAATTTTCTCCAAATTTTTTTAATTTTATAAATTTTTACTAAACACATAAAATGAAACTTGTCAATATTAAGATAAAAATTATTAAAAATTGACAAAATTTGTATGCCAAACAGGCTCTATATTGATTTTAGAGTTTATTTTCTTATTAACATTTTAAATATTTTAAAATTAAGTAAATATATTAAATAATTAATTTTTTAAATTAAATTATATCAATTTATATTTATCTCTACCATTCCATACGGTTATATGGATAAAATACTAGGAGCATTTGATGAAACTTCAAATTTAATGAAGCCCTAAATTCCATGAAACTTTTTTTTTTTTTTTCATTGATATCCTTCAGTTTCCCACAAGATTTAATACTTTTCTTTGAAATAATTTTTTTAATAATTACCTGTTAATTAAGTAAATTTAATTTTATATATTTTAATATTCCTTAAATATCTTTTTTAACCATTCATCACCTTTATATTTCTTTATCTTTTCTAAATGTCTTTTAAAACTAATTTTCTATTATTTTACTAATGTTTTAATAATTTTTAATTTTAAATTTATTTGATAATTTATATAAAATTAAAAAAATTACACAGATAATATGTACACCTGAAATTAATTATGTTCGTGTTAAATTTAGACTCTTTTTGAAAAATTTTATAAGTTTTTTCTCAAGTTAATATATTGACTTTTACAGGTTATATCAGTAAAAAAGATATACACATATATAACTATGATATATATATATATATATTAATTAATATCACTAGACCAAACAGAAGTAGGGGAATATTTTATTAGGATCCACCCATTAATACGTTATTTCAAATAATTTTATCTCTGGTCTCGTGAAGATACATGTCTCTCTCTTTCTCTATTATTCTAGAGTTCTGTATATACTTGAATATATGTCTCTCTCTCTTTCTATTATTTCATAGTTTTGTATATATTTGATTCCTTTCTCAATTATGTTTATAGTATGCTACATGTATAAACATCCCATTAATTGTTATATTTTATCAAATAGACATTTGTATAACTTAATCGGAGCAACTGAATTATTCAAACACCTTATTTCTATTCAGTTCTAATTGTAACCGAATTAGAATAGTAAGTAATTATCAGTATAGAAATGGTCGGCACTCTTCTGGGAAATCTTATCAGGCTCTTCTTTTCCATCACCTCTGTATTCCAATAACACATCCAGAAAGGAACACAAGCATGTAAATTTGCTCCAAATCTCCTCCATTTTCCTATCTCAAAAAGCTTTCCTCTTGGTTCGCATTTAACTACTTGTGCATGTCGTGTGTCCACTTAAATATTTAACATAATTGATTAAAAAAATAAAAGTAAATAAAAAGAGTTATATAATAATTAAGGAAATTAATATTAGAAACATAAGAATATATTATCATATGAAAATACTAAAATTACATTTTAATGTATTCTTGACATTGAGTTCAAAAAATTTACTATATCAATTCTAAATACTATAAAATTAAGTTTAAATTATAATCGATCATCAAAAATAATTTTTATTATATTAATAATGTATTAATTAAAAAATGACTTTACTTTTTAATATATTAAAACTGTAATAATTTTTTACACAAATAAATTTTAAAAAATAACATCTATATATAATTATTATTCTTCATATTTTATTAAATTATAAAATATGTCTAAAAAGATAACACACTACAAAAATATTATAAAAAAAAGTTCAATGCAAATAATATAGTAGTAATAGTATTTTTATAATAAAAAATGTTTTAATAATTTTTATTCTAAATTATTATAATAAAAACTAAAAACAAGTCCAAATTTTTAAATAGTATAATTTTAGACTTGTAAAATTTTTATGATCTATTGAAGTTCACCTATATATTTTATAATTTAAGCTTAATTTATTAATATTTACAAGGTGTCTAGAACTTGAGTCATGAAAATATTAAAATATAAATTTATTATTTTCATATTATATAATCTTAAGAATATAACCTTAAAATTAAGTATACAACACAAAAATGTTAATAATAGATATTTTTTTATTTGTTAGATAATTAATTAGATATTTTAATTTTGTTTAGTTTTTAATTATAGGAGTGTTTGATTGCCCAAATTTAACAAAAAACCATATTAAAAAGTAAAAATTTGACTTAAAAGTGAAATGTGACAAAATTTGGTCGGAAGAATGTACAAAAAGTTAATAAAAATTAGTGAATTTTAATTAATTTTGACCATCAAACAACCCATGTAAACTATGAAAAAATATGGGATAAATAGTAAAAAAAAAAAAAAAACACTGTTTATAAGTTAAATAACCTAATTGAATGAATTTTAGATTTAAAAATTAAATAGGGACTAGATGAGCCTTATGGGAGAAAAATAGGTTGAGTCTTTATTTCAGAGAGAGAGAGAGAAGATAGATAAGTGTTTATTAAAAAGAGAGAAAAAAATAAAGATGAATACATAATGACTAAAAAATTAATAATGGAGAAATAATCTAAAATAGGAAATAAGAATAATTTTGTTAATTTTGAAATTTTAAAAAATTAATATAAGAGTCAAAAAAATTTTTACTATTTATCTCAAAAAAATGTGATTTGCACACATTTAGTTTGCTGATAAGTGTTGAAAATTTCTGAAAATTTTTAAAAATTTTTAAAAATTATTTATTTTTTATCTTATTACAGAAATCATGAAATTACAATTTATCTCATTCTATCTAATTTTATCTCACTTTTTATTACTCTAAATGCACTTTTAATATATTAAGTTTTGCCGCCATGTTATACTAATAAAAAAAACACACAAATATAACTATGATATAAAAAAAAAAGCGCACACACATAATTATGATATATATATATTAACTAATATCATCAAACCAAACAAGGAATATTTGCTTAAGATCCACCCATTAATATACCAGTTCAGGTAATCTTACCTTTCACCCTCATAAAGATACATATCTCTCTCTCTCTCTCTCTCTCTCTCTCTCTCATTTCAGAGTTCTATGTATGCTTGTTTTGTCTATCAATTATTTTTATGATATATCATGTACATAAACTCCATCAATTATTATATTTTATCGGGTTAGCTTTTCAGTCGGTCCCCCAATCACTCACCCGAGCCTGCCCGCTTATTTTCGCCAAACTGAACAGACCTACAAATGATCATCCCAACAACATAAAGTGACCGCGGTGCGTGGGTTCCTCATCATCATGAAATCATCCGTGGGACTTCAGTCCAGAGTGTCTCTCTTTAAATCGCTTCAGGCAAAGGCATCTCAGAGAGAGAGAGAGGGAGATGGAGGGCGACGGTGCTAAGGCGGAGCAGACGGTTGTGGAAAGCAGAGAATGGTATTTGTCGGCGTATGCGCCAGAAGGAGTACCAAGTTCGGATCATCTCAAACTCCGGACGGTGAGTTTATCACTCCATTCCGATTCTATTCCGGATAAACACGTCGCCATTCAGCTGATCTGGATCTCCGTAGATCCATATCTACGGTCCAGAATGACCGGTCACGACGACGGCCTATACACCTCCCAGTTTGAACTCAATCAGGTTTGAATGTTGCAACTCCACCTTCGCATTTTATTTAGGGTTTGTTAATTTTGTTGGTAAATATTAAAAATTTTTAAAAATTATTTATTTTTTTATTTCATTATATAAATTATAAATTCATAATTTATTTCTCTTTATCTCATTTTATTTTATTTTTTTTAGTTACTCCAATCACATCCTTAGCCAAGTTCTAGAGCATGTATTAAATATTTTCTCACCTTTACTATACTCGTAAAGTTATTTTGAGAAAGTAAAAAAAAAAAAAAGAGTTCATTTTAAAAGAAAAAAAAAGAGTTCATTTTAGTATTTATAATTTCATTAAAAAAATAAAAATTGGATAACAGTTGTTTAGGCAAATTGTCCTTTTTCTCACTCATTTAACCAATGCTTCCATGAGCAGAGAGATTCACGGTCCCAAAGAGCGTTTGGCGATTAAAAAATATAAATTTTGATAAAAATCATATGTTCATGTATTTATACAATAAAATAAATAATTTTTATAAATTTTTAGTATTATTCAAAGTTTCAAACAGAGTTTAAATCACTTATTTATTATAAATATGCATTAATTAACAGCTTAAATAGTCTCGTTATTAACTAATTCTTTTTTATTTATATTTGGGAAAAAATTAATTTTTTAACAGTTAGTTTCTTAATTTTTTTTGTTTATTTAATATTTTTATTTTTCATAATTTAAATGAAGATTAAAAAATAAATTTAATTATTTTAAAAAAATTAAAAAAAATTAAAGAGTTAGAAGCTGAAAGGGTGAAAAACTTTCTTAACGGAACCTAATTGTTTGGTCCCAAAAAAATATTATTCTGTCTAATTTAAAAGTGTACACGTATGTAATCATTTGTGATTTAAATTAAGGTTTCAATTTAGAGTAAGAAAAAATTTTGAAACCGGTGAAAAATATTAAAAAATTTTAAAAGTTATTCATTTTATTTCATTGCATGGATTAAAAGTTTATAATTTATTTTATTTTATCTTATTTTTTATTATTCTAAATATAAAATATAAAATTAATTTGTTATATTAAATTTAATTAAATTTATATCACGTGTATGTCATAGAGATTAATTGGTGGTCGTTCAAAAATAATTATTAAAAAGATATGTAAATTGAGTATATTTTAAAATAATGTTTTAATTTAACATAAAAATAAGTTTCAATGTATTTTTATATATCTATTTTATGTATAATTTTTTAATTAATTTAATTTATGAGATAAAAATTTAATTAAATTTAACAGATTTGATTAATTTTATAATTTAATCTAAATTATGAAGATTGTATTTTACTTTTAAACTAGAAAAGATATTTATGAGTTGAACTTATGGGGTGTTTGATGTGATAAAAAATAAGATAAAATGAGATAATTTGTAAATTTGTAATTTGTGTACTGATATAAATTTTTAAAGATTTTTAAAAATTTTTTAAATTTTTTAATAAAATTTATTATACCAACCACCCTTAAAAAGTGTAATTATCCTTTTATGTTTGGATTATTTTGTTTTATTACAAAATGCAGGTTATTGTGGCGTTTGGAATAGGGAGGGTAGTTGGATCCAAAGACAGTAATTTTGCGGAGGGTGACGTTGTCTCCAACCCTTTTTCTCCCGTTGCTGAATATTGTGTTGTACCAATTGCTTTCCTTAGAAAAATTGAACCAACGGTTGGGATTCCACTGCCAGATTATCTCAGTTCTCTTGGTGATTTCAACCTCCCGGTGAAGTTATCGCGTTCACTTGTTTCCTTCACATTCACACTGTCATTTACTTGTTTTGCTTCATGCTTGGGATTAACCTTTTTTTATTTTTTTCCTCACTTTTCACCATTTGGAATGTCAAAATCGCCCCCCCCCCCCTCCCCAAAATAATAATAATAATAAACAAATAAAATAAAAAGTAGATAAATTTTAAATTTAAGTATATGGTGTATTTTTAAAAAGTATGAAAAAATTGGTAAAAACTTAGAGATTTAGAGTCCGTTTGGAAGTAGAAAAAAGTGTAACTTTTGATAGTTTTTTGTGTTTTTTTTTGTGAGTTGTAATTTTTGGTGTGTTTGGTGAATAAAATGTAATTTTTAGCAATTTTTGTAACTCTTAAGTATTTGGTAAAATTATTATTGTAACAGGGAAAAAAATAACAACTTTTGTGTGTTTGATAAAATTTTTTAGTGTAACAGAATAGAAAAATAAAAAAAGTGAGACTCGCTGTAATAATGATTTACTGTAACAGAGTAGAAAAGTGAAAAAAATTATGCTTTTACTAAACAAGAAATTACTGTAGTAACTTAACTTTTGATATTTTTTTTATGTTTTATTTGGGTTCCAAACAAGCTCTTATGGTGTAGAGAAAGTTGATCCCCAAGTGGTGCGAGTGGTATAATACTTATACTACTGGGTGAGCGGCCCTTAATATTACAGGGCCGCTCCCACTCGCTTATCTACTGCCACGTGGACGATTGAGATCTCCTCTTAGCCGCTATTGTTGCTCTGCATGGTAATAGTACCCAGCCGTATAAGTGCACAGTGACGGACAATACAGTAACTGATTTGATAGTGTAATCCGTGTGAAAGGTAGGGACGCACACGGTCGTTGTTTTAGTTACATGTGGACGACTGAGATCTCCTCTTAGCCGATACTGTTACTCCATGTGGTAACATGATCCTGCCGCATAAGTGCACAGTGTCGAACAACACATTATCTGATATGACAATATGATCTTCGTCAAGGATTAATATTACCTGTTCGATACACGATGGATCAATTGACACACGTACGGTGGATATTCACAGTTGGAATAAACTCTTCTCTCGTAAGTTATAAGTGTGATCAGGTAGTTGTGCACAGTCAAGCACAAAACGTCGTCGTTTTGGTGATAAATTATTTATAATACAGACAGTGATCTATGTCTGTATTCTAATTGCGGGTCTTGGATTGGTAATCTGTTATGGATTTCGCGGACGAGGTCGCGCTATTTTTTATCTGGAGGAGATACGGTTTGAAGGCGCTTTTACAGCGCTTGGCCGGTTTTGCGGTTAATACGTCGGCGGAAGCCGTTATAGATCATTTGAACACGTTGACAGGAGAATAATCGAGAATATATGCGGCGTTGCACGCGGCTAGTCAGGTTACTGGTACGCCATCTGATGGTGGGGAGAAACAAAGTTAGGTCATCGTGCAATTGTGGTTGGCACACGACCGGTAAAACAAAAGTTGTATAGGAGTGCCTTCCTTTTGCATATTGTGTAACGCTCTTGCTGGCGGGTATGGATATGCTAATAAAAAAACGATAGATGTATTTCTGTAATTGCGTTTGTATGTAAATGATGCTGTTAATATCATTAATAGGAGAAATATTCCGTTTAAACTATTTAATTATATTTATAATTAAAGTGGGACATGCATAATGAAATTGACAATGGAAATTTAAACAAATATTTTATTCATAAAAAATTACATATTGTTCTGGGGACATTCAATCGTCTATTCAGGAAATTAAATTAAATAAAATTCCGAGAGATTTGACTACAATGGTGGGAGAAATCGCCCCATAGTTCTTCAAAGAAAGATGGAGACGGTGGTTCAAGTTCCTCGATAGGTATTCTAGAGATGAGCTGCTGACTACATTCTCAGAGACCCAGATCCGGTAGATCAGCGAAAATGTCTTTATCGCCAGTGCTTTCCGGATCTCGTAGTTCATCAGTATGCGGATGGTGTAGCAGCGGGGGTTGATGGTTGTGTGCGCTTTCATCCACAGAATCTTTGCTTTGTTGGTCAAGGATTCGTAGAAGATCCCGCAGTTTGTTCTCGTCTTCTAGACGGTGTCGTCTTGTACATCCGTCCACTCTCCGAAGTGTGCAACTGCACGGGAAGTTAATTTCCGTCCTAGGGGTCTTCTTGGACTTCTTCGGATCCCGTTGTTGTCTCTTGATGGACAAATAGGGGTTCCTGCAGGGTGAAGAATTGTGCGTTAAGGATTGTCCAAGACTTGAGGTGACGTTTTAATGCTTTTCGAGGAATGATGTGTAGGATGATGGGCCGCTGGGGTTGCACAAAATTATGGAGGGTATTCCGCCTTTTATCATTCAGAGTTTGACATATTTACAGTTACTCTTCCAATCTTTCTGGGCCCTAATGAATTGTTTCCAATGTTTTAAAAATTTGGGTTCCACGTCATCAATGATATTAAAGAGTGCGTCGTCATCGTGGTCTTTTAAGTCCACGTGTCCCGAATAATAATTGTGGCGGCCGAGAGATCTTGCCCAGCAAGTTTTACCACATCTGGACGGGCCCTCTAGAATTAACGAGATGGGCCGCCTCCGCCTATGGTCCTTTTCTCGGATATTATCTAAGGCCCATTCGGACAGATCAACGGGTACATTATTAAAAACAGGTAAATCGTTTACATAAGGGTCGGGTGATTTTTAAAAAATCCGACCTAAATTGGAAACTAACTTATCGTAACAACGTACCCCTTGGTATCTTCCTTTCTAATAATGGTAAGCACAGCGGCAAGCTCTCCCGTTTCCAGAGCTTCTGCGTAAGCTCTGTTGGCGGAGGTGTGCTGGTTTGTTCTCTGTTCGACGAAAACGCCGTGGTCTACGTAATCGCCATATTTGGAGATGTAATCCCGGACGTCGGTGGCGTTACAGGCACCGAGTACGTTCGGGTGGAAGGAATTTGAATTATTGGGATGAGAAATGTCGAAAAAACGGCAATTTTCGGTACGGAACTTGTAAGGGAATTGTATTAGGCAGTGAAATGTGGTTCGCCGTTTTTGTGGGACTCGGACGAGACTCGGACTTTGTTTCTCCCCAAAATTGCACGACGACCTAACTTTGTTTCTGCCCACCATCAGATGGCGTACCAGTAGCCTGACTAGCTGCGTGCAACGCCGCATATATTCTCGACTCTTCTCCCGTCAACGTGTTCAAATGATCTATAACAGCTTCTGCCGACGTGTTAACCGCAAAACCAGCCAAGCGCTGTAAAAGTGCCTTCAAACTGTATCTCCTCCAGATAAAAAATAGCACGACCTCGTCCGCGAAATCCATAACAGATTACCAATCCAAGACCCGCAATTAGAATACAGACATAGATCATTGTCTGTATTATAAATAACTTATCACCAAAACGACGACGTTTTGTCCTTGACTGTGCACAACTGCCTGATCATACTTATAGCTTACGGGAGAAGAGTTCATGCCAACTGTGAATATCCACCGTACGTTTGTCAATTGATCCGTCGTGTATCGAACGACTAATATTAATTCTTGACGAAGATCCTATTGTCATATTAGATACTGTGTTTTCCGACACTGTGCACTTATGCGACAGGGTCTTGTTACCACACGGAGCAACAGTATCGGCTGAGAGGAGATCTCAGTCGTCCACATGTAACTAGAACAACATGTAACTAGAACAACGATCGTATGCGTCCCTGCTTTTCACACGGATTACACTATCAAATCAGTTACTGTGTTGTTCACCACTGTACACTTATGCGACTGGGTATTGTTATCATGTGAAGCAACAGTAGTTGCTGAGAGGAGATCTCAATCGTCGACGTGGCAGTAGATAAGCGGGTGGGAGCGGCCCTGTAATATTAAGGGCTGCTCACCCAGTAGTATAAGTATTGTACCACTCGCACCACTTGGAGATAGTTTTTCTCGCCCCGTGCTAACGTCAGCAGAGAACGATAAAAAATATTTGCAAAAATACTCCGTCAGCCAGGTAAATTCCGTGTTTCTGCCAGAAATATTTTCATTACATACCCCAAATGTCTACTTTCTAAGGATTTTGTTCTCCAAAATCTACTTTCATTATTTACATCTAAACCCCCTATTTTCGTCCGAGTCTCGTCCGAGTCCCACAAAAACGGCTAACCATATTTACACTGCCTAATACAGTTCCCTTACAAGTTATGTACCGAAAATTGCCATTTTTTCGATATTTTTCATCCCAATAATTCAAATTCCTTCCACCTGAACGTACTCGGTGCCCGTAACTCTACCGACGTTCGGGATTGCATCTCCAAATACGGCGATTACGTAGACCACGGCATTTTCGTCGAACAGAAAACAAACCAGCACACCTCCGCCAACAGAGTTTACGCAGAAGCTTTGGAAACGAGAGAGCTTGCCGCTGCGCTTACCATTATTAGAAAGGAAGATGCTAAGGGGTACGTTGTTAATTTCGATAAGTTAGTTTCCAATTTGGGTCAGATTTTTCAAAAATTACCCGACCCTTATGTAAACGATTTACCCATTTTTAATAATGTACCCGTTGATCTGTCCGAATGGGCCTTAGATAATATCTGAGAAAAGGCCCATAGGCCGAGGCAGCCCATCTCGTTAATTATAGAGGGCCCGTTCAGATGTGGTAAAACTTGCTGGGCAAGATCCCTCGGCCTTTTAAGTTCACGTGTCCGGAATAATAATTGTGGCGGCCTAGGGATCTTGTCCAGCAAGTTTTATCACATCTGGACGGGCTCTTTAGAATTAACGAGATCGGCCGCCTCGGCCTATGGGCATTTTCTCAGATATTATCTACGGCCCATTCGGACAGATCAACGGATACATTATTAAAAACGGGTAAATCGTTTACATAAGGGTCGGGTGATTTTTGGAAAATCCGACCTAAATTTGAAACTAACTTATCGTAATTAACAACGTACCATTTGACATCTTCCTTTCTAATAATGGTAAGCGCAGCGGCAAGCTCTCCCATTTCTAGAGCTTCTGCGTAAGCTCTGTTGGCGGAGGTGTGCTGGTTTGTTCTCTGTTCGACGAAAACACTGTTGTCTACGTAATCACCGTATTTGGAAATGTAATCCCGGATGTTGATGGCATTATGGGCGCAGAGTACGTTTGGGTGGAAGGAATTTGAATTATTGGGATGAGAAATGTCGAAAAAACGACAATTTTCGGTACAGAACTTGTAAGGGAACTGTGTTAGGCGGTGTAATTTGTGGGACTCGAATGAGACTCGGACGAAAACAGGGAGTTTAGATGTAAATAATGAAAGTAGATTTTAGAGTTCAAAAGTTTTAGAAAGTGGATATTTGGGTTATGTAATGAAAATATTTATGTTAGAAACACGGAATTTACCTGGCTGACGAGGCATTTTTGCAAATATTATTGATCGCTCTCTGCTGACATCAGCACGGGGCGAGAAAAACTCTATCCCTAAGTGGTGCGAGTGGTACAATACTTATATTACTGAGCGAGCGGCCATTAATATTACAGGGCCGCTCCCACCTGCTTATCTACTACCATGTGTACGATTGAGATCTCCTCTCAGCCGCTACTGTTGCTCCGTACGGTAATAGTACCCAGCCGCATAAGTGTACAATGGCGAACAACACAGTAACTGATTTGATAGTGTAATCCGTATGAACGGCAGGGATGCACACGGTCGTTGTTCTAGTTACATGTGGACGACTGAGATCTCCTTTCAGCTGATACTGTTGCTCCGTGTGGTAACAGGACCCTGCCGCATAAGTGCACAGTGTCGAACAACACAGTATCTGATATGACAATAGGATATTCGTCAAGGATTAATATTAGCCGTTCGATACACGACGGATCAATTGACAAACGTACGGTGGATTTTCACAGTTGGAATGAACTTTTCTCCCGTAAGATATAAGTGTGATCAGGCAGTTGTGCACAGTCAAGTACAAAACGTCGTCGTTTTGGTGATAAGTTATTTATAATAAAGACAGTGATCTATGTCTGTATTCTAATTTCGCGTCTTGGATTAGTAATCTGTTATAGATTTAGCGGA
>JAVXUM010000017.1:15485945-15503913 GCA_035590655.1 Pouteria glomerata | reverse complement strand
TGGTTAGTGCTCACGCCCCTACAGTTGACCCTGCAGGACCCACACAGGAGGACCGAGGTGCCACCTAGCTATTTGGAGCCTTACCTATGCCATTGGGAGCTTTTATGGATTTTTGATTACATTGTACTCATGTAATATAATTTTTGGGAAAATGTTGTAAAGATTATAAGTTTATTTTACATTTTGGTTTGTAATGGCCTTAAGGCCTATTTTGGTAATATAATGTTGGCAATGTAATATAAATTTAAAGTTTACAGTTATTTACTTTACTATGCTTCCAATGGAATTGAATGGATGTTAATGGGTCCGGCTATGTGGCCCGTAGCTTAGATGCTTATAAATTTATGATTTCGCTGCGTTAGTGTTTTGGCAGCGCATATATAAACTGTTACAGGTTCAGGTTATAAACCCTTAGAACCACGTATAATAGGGGGAGTTTTTTGTGGGTCCATTTCGTGACCGTTGTCTTTACTCTGGTACGAGGACCTTAGAATCATGTTATGTATGCTTATCACTCACTCCCCGGGTCCCCGGGCTTGAGGCGTGACACAACTTACTTATTACTAGTCTCTAGCAATGAAATAAGTAAAACTTAAAAAAAAAACACCAAAATCTATATTCTTTTTTTGTTAGAAACACGAATACATTTAGCTACGTGCAGCAAGTCTTTTAAACCTCTAGGTTCCCCTTAGTCAACGAGTGAAGTCTTGTGAGAATTTACAGTGAATTTACCCATAAAATTCTTAAATTAGCTCCAAAGTTAGTTATTAAATGATCAAAAGACTCCTGGTTCAGCTTTAGTAACAAATGAGTTATATTTTTCAAAAATCATGCAGACTCTTTTTAGCACTGATCCATGTAATTATTCTCAATTTCCTTAACTCAAATGTATCAACTAACATCATCCATGCAAACTAAATGTCAAGTGAAATCTAAAACTATGGTTTCGACTCCATATCTCAGCTTAAGTTGCTTACTTAACAAAAAAATCCACTCTAGAATAGGTTTCACTCGTGGTTTATGCAAAGATGCAATAAAATTAAGCATTGAACCTATTTAGAACGTGGATGAAAGAATTTAAAATGTTTAAGTGTAGCTCCATGGAAGAATGTATTCATGCTTTTATTAAGGTAATTTTACTCAACATATATACAAGTCTCATCAGCATCTGTAAGAATGTTGATAAGATATTTACCCAAAAAAAAAAGTCTCATCAACATTCTTACAGATGCTCTTTACCTAAATCAATTAGGTCTTTGACAAAGTTGTAACTTGGCCATGGGATATTAGGCTAACAAATGAAAGATAGGAAATTAAAGTGCAATATCATGGGATTAAAATGATGGTGTAATGAAATACTCTTCAACTTTTCTCCTTTCAACACTGTGAATGCCAAACATTAAAACTTTTTATATATATATATACACATATATTTTTCTTTTCCTTCTTTTCTTATTTTTATTTATTTTTATTCATGGGACTGATAAAAATAAACTCATCAAATACTATGTCCCATAATTTTTTTTTTTTTTTTTTTTTTTTTTAACAGATGAATCCCTTTTGTTTTACCATAATTTTTTCAATTACAAGCTATTTTCTTACAACACCTTATTACAAAGCTTGCATAAGTATCCCATAACATGCAAGGGCTGGCCTACCTATATAACTATGGTGAAAAGGGTTATTGATGTGGCTTAGCAAAAACTTTTCATTATAAAAATTTTAAAGGGTTCAAGTTGGCTCTTAAGACAATGTAATGAAAGAAAGGATCCAGGCTACGAAAAGTTCAATGATAGCCTAATATCACTCTAAAGGTTAAAAGCATCCTTCAAAGATATTAATTTAACTGTGTGTGTCAACCAAAATACCTTGTGCATTCAATACGAAAACAATCAAATGTTGATGAAGCTAAACAAAATAATATGATGAAAGAAAAGTAAAGATTTCAAATCATCTCTCATATCAAGAAGATAAAGCTAAAAGATCATTGAATTTCAGGTTTGTGAATCTCCCCCTATGTTTTGACACATTTAGACAACTAATTCTTAAAAGTTCTATTATTTAACACACTTTCATTTTAACAATGTCAAATGTCAAGTTCTTAATGCGATTTAAAAAGGCTTATTTTCATTTTAAATCTTATTTCTTATCTGAAACTAAAACCGAACCATTCATTCTTTTAGTTTTAAATGTAGCAATATATGTAGCAAAGGATAAGTAAAAGATGAGTGAAATTCTTCCTATTCTTCATCTATGGGGTGAAATTCTAGGGTGTCACATCAAGATAAGGTGTCAAACTTAATAGGGTTTTTACCCTCCTCGTTGGACTCAGAGTCTGTCTCATAAAGCCCATAAATTTCATGTAGGAGCTTAAAGAATTAACAAGAGCAGTTTGTTAACATATGATATCTATTTGTGATTCTATGCATGCCTGTGTTATTTATGATTCAAGCTTGCCTAAATTTGCTAGACTTGCTGATATTATTATGGATGGGCCATGGACTTGGCTAGGGGTGAATACCAATAAATTGATGGATTTTCGTTCAACTACATGTGATATGCCTTAGCCAGATTTTTCCGCCTGTGATAAGTTTATGTGGAAGTTAGTTTATGGGAATATTTTCTCAATTAGAGCAGCTTGGGAAGTTATCAGAGATCATTTTGATGAGGTGGGTTGGCATTCTATTATGTGGTTCAAATAACATGTGCTTTGTTATTCATTTAAAAGTGTAATTAGCTATCTGGCATCGTTTATCCACCTAAGATAAACTTATTTCCCATGAAGTTATGCAACCTTCTCATTGTTCCTTTTGTAAGACTAATTTAATCTCATTCTCACTTATTTTTCAACTGTTTTTACTGTAAGATTATGGTATGAGCTACTTTGGAAACTTGGATTACAGTGTTCAGCGTTATCATGGGAAGGGATTATTTCATGGTGTGTTGCTTCCTTCTCTGGTAATACTCTATGTCATCTATTGGGTTGTTTATCATTTGTGGCTTTGGTGTACTTTATTTGGCAGGAGCGTAATGCTAGACTCTTTGATACTTCTTTTCTTAAGGCTCTTTCTTTGTGGAAGCATGTTGAGACTACAGTTCAGCTGAGAGTTGTCTTATAAGCCTTTTTCTCGGAATGAGGTAAATAGACATTTAATTCAAGTTTGGTCAATTCCTTCCTTAGTTTTGAAGGAATGATATCTCTTTTCGTGTTCTTTGGTGTTCACTCTAGTTCGTAGTTAAATTACTAGTGGGTGAGTGATTTTGTTCGGCTGGGGATATGCTTTCGTGTATTTGTACATTAATACTTATCCTTTAATTTATATTTATTTTACCTTTCAAAAAAATAAATTAAAAACAACTATAACTTGCACTCGAGTGTTTATGCTTCTAAATTAAAAACTCAATTAGAGTGATAGTTTTCTTCATGTCTTATATTTTTTTATGATTAACACTTCTGACTTAAAAATCTCTATAACTTAATGCTCAACTGTCCGATTAGAGTGATATTTTTTTCATTGCATGTATTTTTACATAATATACGCATCTAAATTAAAAACGTCTATAAATTGGTGCTCGAGTGTCTAATTACAATGATATTTTCTGCATTTCGTGTATTCTTACATTCTTTATGTTTTTGAATTAAAAATAGTTATGACTTGCCACTCAAGTGTCCGATTAAAGTGATATTTTTCTTTATTTCACGTACTTTCACTAGTTTAGTGCATCTAAATTAAAAATGACTATAACTTAATGCTTGAGATTTTGATTAGAGCAATATATTTATTTATTTTGTTTATTTTTACGTGATTGACACATCCAAATTAAAACAGCTATAAGTTTGCACTTAAACGTCCAATTACAGTGAAATTTTTCTTCATTCGTGTATTTTTACATGATTTAAGTATTCAATTTATAAAAAGCTATAACTTGGCACTTAGATGCCTTTTTCTTCATTTTGTATTTTTTTATGTAATCTACACCACAAATTCGGTGTCTAATTAGAGTCATATTCTTTATTAGTGTATTTTTACGTGATTTACGCATCCAAATTAAAAACGGCTATCCTTTGGTGCTCAGGTGTTTGATTAAAGTGATATTTTTTTCCTCATTTTATGTTTTTAAAATGATTTAAACATCAAAAATAAAAGTGGCTATAACTTGGCGCTCAAGTGTTTAATTATAGTGATATTTTTTTTTATTTTGTGTATTTTTACGTGATTTACATTTTCAAATTAAAAATGGTTATAACTTGGTGCCCTATAAAAGTGATATTTTTCTTAATTTCGTATATTTTTACGTGATTTATGTGTCCAAAATAAAAAGGGGAATAACTTGACACTCGGATGTTTTACTAGAGTCATATTTTTCTTCATTTGAGGTATTTTTACGTAATTTACACATCGAAATTAAATATGGTTTTACCTTGGCTCTCAGGTGTCTGATTGAAGTGACATTTTTTTTTATTCTATGTATTTTTAAGTAATTTATGCTTCCAAAGTAAAAACAACTATAACTTGGCGCTCAGATGTCTGATTATAATGATGTTTTTTTTTTTTCATTTCGTGTATTTTTATGTGATTTGCGCTTCCAAATAAAAAACGCTATAACTTGGCACTCAGGGTGTTTGATTAGAGTGATATTTTTATTAATTTTATGTATTTATACATTATTTTTAAGTGATTTACGATCCAAAATAAGAAAATCTATAATTTGGCGTTCGGGTGTTTGATTAGAGGCATATTTTTCTCTATTTCGTGTATTTTTACGTAATTTATGCATCAAAATTAAAAACAAATATACCTTGGTTTTTGTGTTCGATTAAGGTGATATTTTTCTTTAGTTTGTGCATATTTACGTGATTTACACTTTCAAATTAAAAACAGTGATAATTTGGTACTTGAGTGTTCGATTACTGCGATATTTTTCTTCATTTCGTGTATTTTTATAGGATTTACACTTTTAAATTAAAAACGGCTATAACTTGGCCTCAGTGTGTAATTACAGCGATATTTTTTTTTTCAGTTTGTGTATTTTTATGCGATTTATGCATCCAAATTATAAAAGCTTACGACTCGGCACTCGGGTATCCAATTACAGTGATATTTTTCTTCATTTTGTGTATTTTTATGTGATTTACATATCTAATTAAAATAGTTATATCTTGGCAGTAGGTTGTCCGATTATAGTAATATTTTTCTTTATTTTGTCTATTTTTACGTGATTTACACATCTAAATTAAAAACGGTTATAATTCGGCGTTTGTGTGTTCGATTACAGTAATATTTTTTTTTCTCATTTCATACACTTTTTTGCGATTTATGCATCCAAATTAAAAATAGTTATAACTAGCGCTCCCATGTCTGATCAAAGTGATTTTCCTCTTCATTTTATGTGTTTTTACCAGATTAATGCATGCAAATTAAAAACGGTTATAACTTGGTGCTCGAGTGTTTAATTCATTTTGTGTATTTTTAGGTGATTTACACATTGAAATTAAAAATGACTATAACTTGGTGCTCGCATATCCGATTAGAGTGATATTTTCTTTATTTCTTGTATTTTTATGTGATCAACGTGTCGAAATTAAAAAGGGCTATAACTTGTCATTCGCATGCCTATTAGAGTGATATTTTTCTTCATTTTGAGTATTTTTACCCGATTAATGTGTTAAAATTAAAAATGGCTACAACTTTGCACTCGAATGTTTGATTACAATGATATTTTTTCTTTATTTTGTGTATTTTTAAATGATTTACATTCCCAAATTAAAAATGTCTATAATTTGGCAATTAGTGTCCAATTAGAGTAATATTTTTTTGCGATTTCGTGTATTTTTATGTGATTTATGATCCAAAATAAAAATGCCATAACTTAGCATTCGGGTGTTTGATTAGAGCTATATTTTTTTTTATTTCGTGTATTTTTATGTGATTTATGCATCAAAATTAAAAACATTTATATCTTGGTACTCGGGTGTCCAATTAAAGTGATATTTTTCTTTATATCGTGTATTTCTACAGGATTTATGCCTTCAAATTAGAAATGGCAATAACTTGATGCTCAGGTATCCGATCACAGTGATATTTTATCTTTATTTTATATCTTTTTACATGATCTATGCTTCCAAATTAAAAATGTTGATAACTTGGCGTTTAGTGCCTGATTATAATAATTTTTTTTTTCATTTCATGTATTTTTATGCAATTTACGCATCCAAATTATAAAAGGTTATAACTCGATGTTCAGATGTCCGATTACTTTGATATTTTTCTTTATTTCTTATATTTTTATGTCATTTATACATACAAATTAAAAACAGTTATATCTTGGTAGTAGGATGCCCAATTATGATGATATTTTTATTTATTTCGTCTATTTGTACGTGATTTATGCATTTGAATTAAAAATGATTACAACTTGGCACTCATGTGTCTGATTACGGTGATATTTTTCTTCATTTTGTATATTTTTACAGATTTATCCATTCAAATTAAAATCGGTTATAATTCAGTGCTCTAGTGCTTGATTATAATGACATTTCTCTTCATTTCGTGTATTTTCACTAGATTAACACATCCAAATTAAAAACGGTAATAACTTAACGGTCAGGTGTCCAATTCATTTCGTGTAGTTTTAGGCAATTTATGCATCGAAATTAAAAATGACAATAACTTGGCGATCGCATTTTAGATTTGAGTGATATTTTCTTCATTTTATTTATTTTTATGTGATCTATGCATCGAAATTAAAAACGATTAGAATTGATGTTTGTGTGCTCGATTAGAGTGAAAATTTTCTTTATTTGGAGTATTTTCATATGATTAGTGCTTCAATATTAAAAATGGCTATAACTTAATGCTCGGGTGTCTAATTACTGTGATAGTTTTTTCTACTTCGCGTATTTTCACTTGATTTAAACTTTTAAACAAAAAACAGTTATAACTCAGTACTCATGTGTCAGGTTAGAGTAATATTTTTCATTATTTCGTATGCTTTTACGTGATTTGTGCATCAAACTAAAAATGACTATATCTTCGAGTTGATGTGTTTGATTAGAATGATATTTTTCTTTATCTTGTATATTTTTGCGTAATTTACACATCCAAATTAAAAATGGTTGTAATTTGGCACTTGTATGTCTGATTAGAGTGATATTTTTCGTTATGTCGCATGTTTTTACATGATTTATGGTTTCAAATTAAAAATGACTATAATTTTGTGCTCGTGTGTCTAATTAGAGTAATATTTCCCGCCCTTTCATTTTTTACGTGATTTACGTATCTAAATTAAAAACAGCCATGACTTGTCGCTGGCTTATCTAGTGAAAGCAATACTTTACTTCATGTCGTGTATTTTTATTTGATTTATGCATCCAAATAAAAGATGACTATAACTTGGTATTCAAGTGTTTGATTATATTAATATTTTTCTTCATTTTATCTATTTTAAGATGTTTTATGCATTTAAATTAAAAATTAGCTATAACTTGGTGCTTATGTGTCCAAATAAAGTGATAATTTTCTACATTTCATATATTTTTACCTAATTTACGCAACTAAATTAAAAATGATATAACTTGGCACTTGTCTATCCAATTAAAGTCATATCATGTATTATTTCATGTATTTTTATGTGATTTACACTTCCAAATTCAAGACTATTATAACTTGGTTCTTGTGTGTCTGATTAAGGTGATATTTTTCTTCATTTTATGTATTTTTATATGATTTATGCATCTAAAAAAGGGCTATCACTTGGCGTTAGCGTGTTCGTTAGAGCTATATTTTTTTTTTTGTTTTGTGAATTTTTAACTAATTTATGCATCTAAATTAAAAACGGTTATAACCTAGTGCTTGGGTGTCCGATCAAAGTGATATTTTTTGTTATTTCGTATATTTTGACCTGATTTATGCATCCATAATAAAAACAACTAGAACTTGACTTTTGCGTGTTCGATTATAGTGATATTTTCTTTATTTTGTATATTTTTACCTGATTTATGCATCCAAATTAAAAACAGCTATGGCAAGACCTACAAGCTCATCATGCATTGGTTGGTGATTCCAAGCCTTAGATTGTTATGAGGGACTTTGATGTGGTTCAAAGTGAAAAAGAAAAGCAGGGTGGCCAAGGTATTGATAAGCATGCGGTGGTCCAGTTTAATGAATGTCTTGAAGCAATTGAACTTACTGATTTAAGATATTCGGGCTATCTATTTACATCGAATAATAAACAAGAAGCCAGGCAGAGGATTTATAGCAAATTAGATAGAGCTATGGTGAATGAAATATGGATGGATTCATTTTCTAACTCAGAAGCTTTCTTTTCTACAGTAAGCATCTCTGACTATAGTCCAATCACCATCAAATAAGGTCTAGCATCAAAACTAGAAAAAAAGCCCTTTAAATTTTTCAACTTTTAGGCAAAGCATAAGAATTTCACAAGGTTAGTAGAAGAGGGATGGTCTAAGCCTATTTCGGGTTCCTTTATGTTCAAGCTCTTTTCCAAGCTTATGTCCCTTAAAACCGCTCTCAAAACATTTAATGCTAAGCATTATGGAGATATTTCAAACAAGGTCGCAGTCTCCAAGTCTGAGTTAACTAGGATTTAAAGTGAGCTCCAATCTAGACCAACTCCAAACCTTTACAAGGAAGAAAGCTATGCACTAGATGAATACATCCAATTAGCTTTGGGATATGAAGCATTTAATAAGCAAAAAGCAAAAGACAATACAATCAGGGTAGAAAATCAAAATATAACCTATTTCCGTAGGAAAGTAAAGTCCATTACTCGAGGAAGAAAATTCTCACTATCATGGATAATCATGGTGAAAGACAAGAGGATTATGAGAAAGTTATAGCTATCTTCATTGACTACTACAAGCAACTCCTGGGCACTTCTTTCAACCATCCAACTAATGCAAAGCATTATGTCTATGAAATTATGTCATCCTCTACCCCAAAGGATTTGTGAAACTCTTTTGACTCAGAGATGACTAGTGAAGAGATAAAGGCTACCCCTATTCTCCTTGCCTAACCATAAAGCCCCAGGCCCAGATGGTTTCACTTCATACTTCTTTAAAAAATTTTGGAGAATTATTGGAGAAGATTTCATTGATGCCATCAATCTTTCTTTCGTTCTGGCAAGTTATTAAGAGCCATTAACTCTACTACATAGTGCCAGTGATTGTGCATCATTTGTGTTATATTATCATGATTACATTGTTGTTTGTTAGCGTTTTAATTCCATAAGTCCTTGATGTTATCATGATTTTGACACATTTGTTGAATTGTGCAGGAATGGAGTTCCAACTTGCCAATGAATGAAAGTAGTACGAGCAAACCTGAAAAAAAGCTGAATGTGGAGCTCATGAATAGTACTAGGGGCGCCCCCACCCTGAGTTAGAGGGGCACCCCCAAAGAGTGAAATTTCGGAGCTTTACTTGGATAAAGCATCAAACACTTAGAGGACATCAACCAAGGGTACCCCACCCTAGCATGGGCGCCCCACCATGAATCAGGTGGGCGCCCACCTATGGACATGGATTTGAGCCATATTCATTTAGGACTTCATCAAACAGCTGGTGGAACAGTGCCAGGGGCGTCTCACCCAAGTAGGGGTGCTCCACTAAGAGTGACTTTTGATTTTCTTCATTCTTATAAAAAGACCATTTTACCCCCACTTTTGGACGTGTATAAATAAGTAAATCTGACAGAATTTTAGGGACTTTTTGCACTTACTTAGTTCTTATAATAGAGATAGAGTTCAAGTTACGTCCTTCTAGAGTTTACGTACTTGATTCTTGTAAGAACATTCCATTTTGTTGATTTAAATTTTAAAGTTTCATTTTTACATTTCATTTTCAGCTATTTATTTTCTTATACTTCATCGTGGAATGTTTGTTTTTGGTCTGTTAATAGCCATACTAGTCTAAACCACCTTCTTGGCTTCAAACCCTTGAAGGTAGTGAAGTTGGTCATAGAATCTTGAACTTAAAAGATTATGCTCCTCAAGTAAAACCTAATGTTTGCATAAATGGAATCTACGCAATAGTTGGTTAACTGATTTGAAAACTTTCACCTGTGTCAAAATTGGTGTTGGATTTTTAGAAGAAACTCTTGAAAATCTATACTTTGGTTTAATGTCCCGGTAGAAAGTGGAACTCATTTTTTGAAATAAAACCTTAACTAAGTCTTTTAGAAATCGAGTCACTCGTGATACAACCTACCTTAGGATGATAAGTCCAGTTGTATATTTCCATGTCCTTTTGTACTCGAATGGAAATTGTTTAAACATTTGCTTGGCTATTGTGAATTCCAATGTATGCGTATGAGTTCAAGAAGTTTTATGCCACATCACCACCGAAGTTAAGGTTTTAAACCCAGTTTCAAAGTTTTATCTAAATTTTTGACATCTTTTTGATTTATCTTACTTTAATTGAAAACCAAACAAAACAAAAAGAACTTTTGTTTTTAATTCAACTATTAGCAAGTGTTTTCCTAAAAACGAGTTTCAAAATGGAAAAAGACTAAACCCTTGATTTTGAATCAAGAAAACTCCCTGAGGAATTGACTTGGGACTCACCTATCCCCCACTATAACTAACCTCTTGCACTTCAGAGTAACCTCTACTCATTGTGAAGGAGAGTCAAGTTTTTGGCACCATTGCGAAAGAGCAATGATTTGGGAGTGACGGAATTGGAGAGCTCGTGGCGGGACGTGCTTACTTCCACCTTCAATACAATCTCATTTGGACTTCCAGGTGACATTGTTCTATTATCTTTTTGTAAAGTTTTCTTTTCATTTTTGATTTTAGTTTTCTACTTTCGTATAGAATTTTCTAGGAATTGGGGAGTTTTGAGTTTGTTACATGATTTTGAGGTCGGGTAGGGTAATTGCATCAGAACTTGACCTAGAGGACCCCTTCTACATCTTAGAACAACTAGACACATATTCCTCAGTCTCACTTAGCACCTTACATTCATTCGATCCAATGGCTGACGGGGAGGAAAGCGTTCATGGGGACGATGGACCCCCAGCTTTTAGGAGGCTTAGAGACCACCTCAACTCTATTAGGCAGACCACACCTTCATGTATGATCTTGCTATTGAATAAGGGAAATTTCACACTAAGACCAGGGATCATCCAACTCCTACCTACATTTCATGGCATTGAGTCTGAAAATCCCTACAACCACTTGAGGGAATTTGAGGAAATGACTAACACATGCGTAGACCAAAATGCTAATGGGGATGTTGTCCGACTCCAACTCTTCCCATTTTCAATTAAGGACAAGTCCAAATTCTAGCTTAATTCCCTTCACCCTCATTCCATTGGAACTTGATGAGAAATGCAGACTGAGTTTTTGAAGAAATACTTTCCCATTCAAAAGACTCAGCATTTTAGGTGATAAATCACCATATTTTATGCAAACCTAATGAGAACTTCTGTCGAACCTGGGAAAGATTCAAAGATCTTTTAATGGCTTGTCCTCATCACGGTTTCGAACCGTAGAAATTAGTGAGTATTTTTCACGAGTCTCATGAGTATTTTTCATGAGTCTCTAACTCCCAGTCTTAAACAACTTGTCTCTACCATGTGTAATGGTACCCTATTTGATAAGACTACGGAGAATGCCATGGATTTCTTTGACATGGTAGCCGATGACTCAAATGATTGAAAAATTGAACCCTCTTCTTCTTTAGAACATAGGCACCTCATACCGAGTGGCCAACTTGCACTGAGTGAGAGTGATAATTTGCTGGCTAAGTTGGCTACAATGCAACATAAACTAGAATCCCTTGCGCTTAAGAATAAAGAGAGATTTGTTGAGGCAACAGTGATCTGTCTAGTGTGTGACCAACCTAGGCATGATGTTAACTCGTGCCCTAAACTACCTTCGCTTAGAGAGATTGCTTATAGCCAAGCTTATGTCAACAATCCCCAACCCCAGAACCGTCCATTCCAGAATAAAGGACAAGGAAATAATTCTTACCCACAAGGTGGGAATGCTCCTTACCATAGAAGAAACCAACCTTTCAATGCTCAACCTCAAATGTAAAGAAACCCACCCGAAATTCCATGGGAGAATGACAATTAAGGTCAACATTTTCAACCTCCTCCCCTATAATACCAGCAACCTAACCCTATTGTATACCAACCTGCTCAAAAGAGGCCTCTTGAGGACACTCTTAATCAATTTATGCAACAACAGTTGAACATCAATAACCAAGTGACTTGGGCTTTAGATGATATTAGGGGTCAAGTCACTAAATTGACACAAGCGATGAATACCACCCAAAGTGGCAAACTCCATGCACAGACTTTCCATAATCCAAAAGGCCAAGTGAACATAGCCAAGTCATCGTCCTTAGGTGCTACTTCCCATGAGCAAGTTCAGGCAATCACTACTTTGAGGAGTGGCAGAGTCATTCAAAAGCCTATTAATCCTAAAGTAAATGAACCGGATGAAAAGTTAGGGTCACAAGGTGGTGGAGAGATAAAAAAGAACGGTGGGGGAGACTTGAAAAGGAAAGAAGTTGAAAGAGAATGAGAGAAGAACCAGGGTAGAGGACAAAGTTTGGGGAGAGAGAAAAAGAATGAGAAAAAAGATAAAGAGAAAGAAGATGAACAAAACTTGGGGACTTTGGGTAGGCAATTAAACCAACCTGTAGAACACTCACCTAACCCACCATTTCCCCAACGATTAGCAAAGGGCAAGAATAAGATGTTAAATTCTGAAATCTACGAGACTTTCAAACAAGTAAGAATCAACATCCCATTGCTTGAAGCAATCAAGCAAAACCCCTCTTATGCCAAATTTCTCAAGGATATGTGCACCGTGAAACGGAAGCTCAATGTCAAGGAGAAAGCTTTCTTGACTGAACAAGTAAGTGCCATAATCCAAAGGGACACACCTCCTAAGTACAAAGATCCGGGATGTCCAACCATTTTATGTGTCATAGGGGATCACATCGTTGACAAAACTTTTCTTGACCTAGGTGCTAGTGTCAACCTATTGTCTTATACTGTCTGCCAACAATTAGGCTTATGTGAGCTGAAACCCACTAGAGTTACATTACAATTGGCCGATCGTTTGGTCAAAATGCCAAGTGTTATAGTGGAGGATGTGTTAGTGCAAGTAGACAAGTTCTACTTCTCCATGGACTTCATTGTTTTGGACACCCAACCCATTTCTAATCCTACCTAATCCGTTCCAGTTATCTTTGGTAAACCATTCCTTGTTACTTCCAATGTGGTAATCAATTGTAGGAATAGGGTCATGAAAATCTCTTTTGGCAATATGACCATGGAAATGAACATCTTTTGGGTAAGGAATCAAATAGAAGAATTTAAGGATATTAGGGAGGTGGACTTGATTCAAACACTGAGTGAGGAGTATTTTGAAAGAACATTCTTTGATGACCCTCTAGAGAGAGCTTTGGTGAGAGGTGAAAGGTGCAAGGCTCTTGATAGAGCAAAATTTGTGAATAGTGAGGAGTTTGTGAGCACTGAGGAGCAAATCATGACTATTGGTGGTTCGGTATGAGTTTTTGAACCTTTGGAGCCATCTATGATTAAACCCAAGCCATCTATGGAGTGTCCTCCTAAGAAACCTTTACCGAGTGAACTTAAGTATGCATTTTTAGGAGAAGGGGAAACATTTCCCGTGGTTGTGTTTTCAAGGTTAGAGCAAAAGTAAGAGGAAAGACTATTGAAGGTTTTGAGAGCTTACCCCTAGACTGCATAGGATAGACTGTGGTAGACCTTCGAGGTATTAGTTCTTTGGAATTTTCTCATCATATATACCTCGAAGAGGATGCCAAACCTGTGAGGCAAATGCAATGTCGACTGAGCCCGAATATAAAAAAAGTTGTGAAATAGGAGGTTCTAAAATTTCTTGATGTGGGTATCATTTACCCCATTTCTGATTCCAAGTCGGTGAGTCCCACTCAAGTGGTTCCAAAGAAGTCGGGTGTCACAGTAGTGGAGAATGAAAAAGAGGAGTTAGTGCCGCAGCGCACCCAAACCAGGTGGCGTATGTGCATTGACTATAGACGGCTGAGTGCGGTGACCCAAAATGATCATTTTCCCCTTCCCTTCTTAGATCAAGTGCTTGAGAGAGTAGCGAAGAAGTCTTTTTATTGCTTTCTTGATGGGTACTCAGGGTATAACCAAGTTAAGATAGTACTCGAGAACCAAGAGAAAACCACATTTACATGCCCTTTTGGCACCTTTATGTATAGACGCATGCCATTCAGGTTATGTAACACACCGGCGACTTTTCAAAGGTGTGCAGTGAGTATTTTCAGTGATATGATTAGGAAATTTTTGGAGGTGTTTATGGATGACTTTTTTGTCTACAGAGATAATTTCGATGAGTGCTTGAACAATTTGGAAAAGATTCTAATGCGTTGCGAGGAGAGTAATTTGGTGTTAAACTGGGAGAAATGCCATTTCATGGTACAACAGGGATTGTCTTACGGCACATAGTGTCATGTCGTGGGATTGAGGTCGACAAAGCGAAAGTGGATTTAATCCAAAATTTACCTACTCCCCGATGTATGAAGGACATTAGATCATTTCTTGGTCATGCCGATTTTTATCGGCAATTTATCTAGTCTTTCAGTTCTATTGCCCGTCCATTATGCTCATTGTTGTCCAATAATACTTCTTTTGAGTAGACAAGCACATGCCAAGAGGCATTTGACTGACTGAAACATTTGCGTACTATCGTACCAATTGTCCAAAGTCCGGATTGGTTTTTACCATTCGAATTTATGTGCGATGCCAGTGATTTTGCGGTAGGAGCTGTTTTGGGCCAAAGTAAAGAAAGGAAACTTTATGTCATATACTATGCTAGCAAGACTCTCAATGAGGCTCAAGTTAATTACACAATGACTGAGAAGGAGCTTCTAGTGGTAATTTTTGCTTTGGACAAGTTTAGGTCATATTTGGTAGGATCACATGTCATAGTATTTACGGACCATGCAACCTTGAAATACCTTCTTTCCAAGAAGGAGGCCAAACCTTGCTGGATTTGATGGCTGCTACTCTTACAAGAGTTTGACTTGGAAATCAAGGATAAAAAGGGGTAGCAAATGTGGTAGCCGATCACTTGTCTAGATTACCACATCATGTGTTCAACTTTAGTAACCTACTAATCAATGAGCATTTTCCCAATGAGCACATCATGAATGCTAACACCAATGCTCATACTCAATCACCTTTGTATACTAACATTACTAGTTTTCTAATAACCGGCCATATGCTTTCACATTGGACCAAGGTAGATAGAGGTAAATTTTTGCGAAATATAAGATCATTTTTTTGGGGATGAGCCTATTGCCCGGACCAAATTATGAGAAGATATATTCCCGATCATGAGATTCCGACTATGTTTGAGTTTTATCATAATTTAGTTTGCGGGGGCCACTTCTCTTCAAAGAAAACTACTGCTAAGACTCTTCAAAGCGGTTTCTATTGGCCTTCTATGTTCAAGGATGTACATAACCTTTGTTTGAAATGTGATCGATGCCAAAAATTAGGAGCTCTTTCCAAACGTAATGAAATGCCCCAAAATCCCGTGATCATCTTAGAAATCTTTGATTGCTGGGGGATTTGACTTCATGGGCCCATTTTTTATATCTTTTGGCTATTAGTACATTTTGGTGGCCATAGACTATGTGTCCAAATGGGTAGAAGCCATTGGCACTCGTACCAATGACCATCATGTGGTGGTCAAGTTTTTGAAAGAACATATTTTTTCACGTTTTGGGATGCATAGGGCTATCATTAGTGATGAGGGTAAATATTTTGCAATCGGCCCATAGGAATCCTATTACGTAACTATAGTGTGACGCACAAAGTAAGGACTTCATATCACCCACAAAACAGTGGTCAAGTGGAATTGGCAAATAGGGAGATTAAGGGAATTCTTGAGAAGACTATCAATCCTACACATAAAGATTGGTCTTTGCGGCTAGTTTATGCGTTGTGCGCATCCCGAACAGCTTACAAAACCATCTTGGGTATGTCCCTATATCGACTTGTCTATGGCAAGGCTTGCCACTTACCTGTGGAATTGGAACATAGAACCTACTGGGCAATCTGGCAATTCAATGAGAGTCTAGATGATGCCAGTGTTCTTAGAAAGCTACAATTGAATGAGCTTGAGGAGTTAAGAAATGATGCTTTTGAGAACGCAAAAATTGCCAAGGCAAAAATGAAAGAGTTGTATGACAAACACATTATTAGGAAATCCTTCCATGTAGGCCAAAAAGTCTTGTTGTATAACTCAAGGTTGCATCTTTTTTCGGAAAAACTTAGGTCTAGGTGGTCCGGTCTACTAGTCATCACCAAAGTTTCAGAGCATAGTGTGTGCGAGGTGCACAATCCATGCAACAACACCACCTTCAAGGTAAATGGCCACCGTCTTAAGCCATATATGGAAAATTTTGTGGCCGAGATTTAGACATGGGAGCTTACTGACTCACCCCCATTTGAATGACAAACTTGAACTCCGGAAGTTGTACAGTGTAAATAGATGATTTGATTTGTTTTTCTTCTTTGAGTCTAGATTGTTTTTTTCTTTGTTTAGACTTCTCTTAACTTTGATGTTGTCCAATTGTGAGTCTTGAGTGGCGAAGAGAGAATGTGTTAACCAGTGGTGATCACAGGTTCCAAGTCTTTCTTTGTTTGAACCAAAATTTGACTTGACAGAGCACGAGGGGCGCCCCTACCCATTCATGGGCGCCCATGATGTGCTGGACCATCATGTGGGGAGTCCTACTGACCGCTCTCAAAATGCAAAGTTATACTCTCAAGTGCAAGAGGTGGTCGTACTTTAATCTAGGTGAGTCCTAGGTCATCTCCACAGGGAGCCTAAAGCTTTAATTCTAAGTTTACTAAGTTTAGTTTATTCCTATATTATTATTAAATTAACAGATATTTAAATTTGATGTTTTTCTTGTTTAGCAATATCCTTTCGGAATTTAATTTACTCAGAAATGAAACAGTAATAATAATAAATAATTTAAAGAAAAGTAATATGGAAGGAAATTTCGATATTGAAAGCTATCCAAAGTAATTAATTATTTTGAAGTTGTAATATAGATGTAAAAGGTATTCTTGATTCAACCTTTTCAATTCCAGGTGGGTTGGTTACGTAACTCTGTGATACGCCACTAGCACAATTTCATAAACACCCCGAATTGAATTATGAAATCGAAAAATAACTACGTGAAACTTATTTTCATTTCCTAGCACAATTTCATAAACACTCCAAATTGGATTATGAAATCGGAAGATGATTCGTTTAATAAAATTAGGGTTTTAGATCTTATTTAATTTAATCCCAAAATATTGTAGAAGGTTTATAGAATCGAAAGTTTATACCAGTAAGTTCCGCAGAATATGGTCATGAAACATAGTTTTCGAATGTTTTCGAACATAGATAATTTAGATCTAAAAATAGTAGAAATAAACGTTCATGCGAACGTACGCCTATGCATATCACAGAGACGTAAACGAGCACCCTTCCTTAATTGGTTGAATCAAGAACCTAAAGATCTAGCCATGCATGATTTTAAGATCCATAGATAAATAATAATAAAAAAAAAAAGCAGTGCTGAAAATAAAAAGAAAAAGTGAAAGCGAAAGCGAAAATGAACAAACCTTGTCTATCACTAATAACGTACGCAAGAAGAATACCAATCTTTAAACTTAAAATGTATAATAAACTTCAAACGAAAAGCGTACCGTACTTCAAAAGCGAAACGCAAAACAATCTTCTAAATCATCTTCCAAAAGTTAAAAAAAGAAAAAACTAAACTAAACTAAAACCTAGGAAAACTGCAGAAAACGGCTAAAAAGAAAGTCCCTTAACGACGGCCACAAGTGGCCTTTTTATATCCCAAAAATATAAGCCCTAAAACCGAAAAATATGGGTTTCGCGCTGCTTGTGTCCG
>JAVXUM010000017.1:15453866-15472562 GCA_035590655.1 Pouteria glomerata | reverse complement strand
GCCACACAATAGCAAACAAAATACCAAATAGGAAATAATGGCAGAAAATAAAGAAACTAATGCAAAGAAAAAGAAGATACAGAATTTAACGAGGTTCGGTGAATATTACCTACATCATCAGGAGCTGAAACCAGTCCACTATCACCAAGCTTACAAAAGCATACAAACGCTTGTTTTACTCAAACTAAGCCAAAGGGTCTTAATTTATAAGGTTACTAGGTTGTGACTTTTAGTCGCAACTTTCGATGTGGGACACATTAATTTATAAAATCATTACATATTGTATCAAATTGCCCATTTTCAATGTAGGACTTGGAACCAAACCTAACAGTGTGCCACGTATTCAAGATGTATGCGTGTCCCTTCAACCACTACTTTGTCTAATTTCTAGATGTGTGCCACGTATTCAAGATATATGCATGTCATGGGTCCAACACTCCTCCAAATGTTATGTTTAATTATTTTTTTTTCTTTTTTTCTTTTTCCTTTTAAATCTCAATAGTTATTTAGTTTAATGCAATTTTTAACTAATTTATTATCATCGTACGTATTCAATTCAAACTCAGTTTTGAGTTCACATTAGTTTCCCAAAAGAAAACGCCAAATACAAGTAGTACTTAAAAAAAATAATAATAAATCAATAAACAAGAGAACATAGTGTCTTGGTAAGGAAGCCTACATTTGACTTGAAAAAAAAAAAAAAAAGAAGTCACGCTGGCTTGTGAAAAATGCCATCCAAATGGGTAGGAAATGAGTCAATTTCTATTTTTTCTGCGAGTTGAATTTCCCAGAAAGAAACAAGCATCAAGTGGACGGGGAAACTTGAAAATTTACAGCCAACCAATCCATTCAATTTTGTTTGGGCATGTTTTGTTTGGGAGGGAGGGGGGGGGGGTGGGGGGACAGAAGCATGGAAAAGTTGCCTGTGTGAATGTCACCCCTTCACATATAAATAAATAAATAATTAATTAATTAATAGGCTAATAGTCAGATTGATAACATGCATGTCACCTTTACCATGATGGAGCAATTTTTCTTTACTTTCTCTTCCTAGTTTCATTTAAAATCTCATTTCAAGATCTATTTTTTTCTAACAATTATGTAGTTGACTTTTTATTTAGTTGCAATTTTTCATACAATTTAAATGGTTTTTAATATGTTAATTGTTAAAATATTTTAGATTAAATTATGAGATATTCTTTATATATATATACTTACATTAAAATATTTTATATCTTAATATTTAATAAGTAGTTAATTTTATTTTATATCATACATATATATTCCACATTGTAATATTTAAAAACATCTCTCTAATCTTTATAATATATATAGCATGGTGTAGAATTAATATTTTTTCCTTAATTTTATTTCTTGTCTTAATAAATGGACAATTATATTCTTTAGGATAAATTTCGGGTAAAGCTTAATACGAAATTGAAATAACTTTTATTCCATAAGCATATTCTATGTATAAGGGTGGAATTAGGAATTTTTTTCGTTATGAGCTATGGGTTGATTATTAATTAAATAGGATTAGAAAATTTTCTTGTCCTAGGTCATGAGTATTAACAATTGGTTTAGAATGTTATATACTATTCATAATAAAAAATTTTGAGTCAAAATTTTATTCAAATTACAGTCTACGACAACCTATGAATAGTTTTTCAGATGTATATATTATAAATGATTTAATAATTATTTAAATTTTTTTATCTTCATAAAAATAAATTTATTATAATAATAATATGTTAACGGTTTTTTGTTAAAATAAAATAAAATAAAATAATTATTTTCACGTTTGGAGACAATCAGTTTGAATAAAAACTCATCTCATATGTATCATGAATTTAGAATCCCTGATGTCTTAGAATGTTTGGTATAAAATGACTAAGATGACTGAAACATTAGTTGATGAAGTAGATGATTAAAGCGACTTGGGGCTATAGTGAGGGAGGGTTACTGCAATCGTTGTGATTTTTTTAAAATAATACTGTTTTAATTATTTTCTACTCAAAATGAAATCGTTTAGCTTAGGTGGTATTTGGTTTGATTTTTTGTTTTGTATTTTTTGTTTTCTATTTTATGTGTTTTATGTTTTAAAAATTTTAAAATATGAAAATAAAAATGTTATATTTTCCTTATTTGAGTTGAAAATACTCAAAATGTTATCATTTTCTATTTTATGTGTAAATTTATTTTCTATTTTTTAAAATAAAATTTAAAAACATAAGTGACCAAATGTATTTTAAATTATTTTTTTTGTTTTCAAAAAGTCAAAATAAAAAATAAGTTTAAAATAGAAAATAGAAAACAAAAATTGAAAACAAAAAATAAAAAAAGGCCTTAAGTTTTTAAATTTGAATACATTAATTCATATTTAAAATTATATAATCGAACGCATCGATCAATTTATATTTAAATATAAAAATATAAGTGAAGCAATGTTAATTTGAATCAAGAATAATTGACTCGGCGTCACCCATTACTGCGGTTTCCTTTCTGAAAGCGGTCCCTTTTAAATTTTTAATATTATAAGAAAAAGAAGGGGAGGGGTTGTCAAAGGATAAGATAATGAAAGAGAGTGTTAAATGACACGTAAAAAGTCATTGAACCGATGTGGATAATTATCTACTGTTGGGGCTCACTTCTTAATTTATTGTCAGGAGTGTTTTAGTGTAATAAAAAGTGAAATAAAATAAGATAATTTATAGATTCATAATGCGTGCAGTGAGATAAATTTTAAAAATTTTTTAAAAATTTTAAAATTTTTTAATGAATTTTTACAAACCAAACACCTCTTAATGTTTTTAATTGAACAAATTTCCATTAAAAATAAAACAGTGAAGTTTCCAGATTAATTCTTTTTCTAAGAAAGTGCAACTTTGACTGTTCTCACATACCGTGCCTCTCTCTCTCTCAAATTTTGAGAGCAAAAAAGAAATGGACACATAATACTTATACATGCATATATATATATATATATTCCACCCAAAGAGTTCTACCAAACAGACAGCTCAGATTGCATGTTATTTGCATTATCTAAAACGGTGTTATCTAAAAGATTAAGTAAACATAGGCAGCCTTGTGGTTGTGAAGATCATGTAGGTCCCTCATGATCTCTGAAAATGGTAACAATTTATTCAATACCACCGCATGCTAAATTATAATTTTTTAAGGCTAGAAAACTTAGGTACAATTTTCGTAAATTGAGGACACCGCGAGGGTTTTAATGACCAAAAATTAATTTAGAATGTTTTTATTATTAGAATTATTTTTAGTGATTTAATGTCTTTGTCATATGCGGTTTTCACAATAAGTTTGACATTAAAAAATTTATATATATATATATACGTGATTGTCACGGTAAATTTGAAATTAAAAAAATTTAGTAATAAAACTTAAAATTAATTTTGATACCTAGTCGATATATAACAATTTCTTACATAGAGGGTTTAAAAATTTGATATGTATCTATAAATATTATTTATATTTTGTTGAACAACTAGTAATAACTCTTACTTACAACGTTATGAAAAAAAATTAGTATCAAAATTTTTACATAATTAAAATTTTGGATAAAAAGTTTAAATCAAAAAGCTATGGTAATTCATGAGTTTTAATTTTTTTAAACTTTAGACGCTAGCACTTATTACATGTGTTTTAATCTCTCTATCTAATTAATTTTTGATAAGCATAATAAAACAAAATACAAATTATAGTGTTTTAATTTGAATTGTTCAACTTTTTAAAAATCATAATTGAGGTTAATTTAATTTAACAGTTTTAATTTATATATGATTTTCAAACTTGGAATATGGTGAAATTGAAAATACTTAAACTGCTTTAATTGTGAGATAACCAGTCGAGAGGTTCACCAAATAAGGATTGATTAGAAGTAAAAATTATGAAAATGATTTGAATCGTTAAATGAAAAAATAAATAATTCTTAATTTTTGAATCTTAGATTAAAAAAAATTTTTTTTTTAAAAGCTATCTTGTTTTATTATATTAATAAAATGACGATAGTAAATCATTTCATTAATTAATTAACAATGTATCAATATTAAATACTAGCTAAAACTTATCTTATGATATTTAACTAATGAATTAATGATAATTATATTTATGAATCATACTTCATCTTTTATAAATTTATCATTCATTTTTCTATTTCTTTTGATGAATGAATTTGGTCATTAAATATATGAAAATTATTCAAAAATAATTATTATTACCGAACATTTTTATATAGTATAACACATATCTAGTATCATACATATCGTTACAATTTTATGACAATATGTATTACTAAATATATTTTAAATTAAATAATTTTTTATTTTTATTGATGAAATTACTTGTAGTGGGAGCTTAATACGATGTTTGGTAGCCTGCAAGGGACTTAAGGCAACTTTACGCACAGCAGAAAAGTAAAGCAACGGATCGAGTTGAGTGTAAAGTGTAAATTCTCACCGTGTTTGGTTGGGGGGAGACAAGGAAAAGAAATCTTCTCTCTTTTCTCTGTAGTTGTTTGCCGAAGAAGAAAGAGAGAATGTTATTACGAGGCTGTTTAACTTATTAAAAAAATAAAAAATTAATTTTCATTTTATTAAATTTTTTCAATTTTCTCCACCAAAAATTTATTATTTCTGTTAATTTTGATAAATTTTTATCAAATACCCCATTAACCACTAAATTAAAATGTGTCAAAACTGGCGCAAAATTAATTTTATTTGGGAGTTACCAAACGGCCCCAATATTTTTTTTTCAATTATCATTATAAGGGTAGGTTTTCCTTTGTACTGACGAAATATTTTTCCTTCTAATTTTTAGTAAAATGGTTGAAATATATATATATATATATATTAGAAGTAAGGCACAGTATGTATCTTTAATTAATTTTTTAAATTTATTTAAAGCAAATTAAAAAATTTATATCAAATAATAAATACTAGCAATTATTAATAAGCAGTAATATTAATTAAATAATTATAGATTATTTTAATAAAATAAATAAAAATTATAAAAGTAGTAGATATTTAAAAGGTATTTAAGAAAAATAAAAAATTAAAAGGGTAAAATTAGTTAAATAATCTAAAAAAAAATTAAAAATTACTTGTACACCGATTTTAAGTTGTGGGTGGTCGATATCAGTTAAGGGATATTAATCAAAGAAAATAAAAATTTTATTAAGTAATTGACTTCAATAATTTTTTAATTTCAGTAACTATTTTTGTTTTTTTTTTTTTTTTATTTTTTTTTATGATAGTATAAATATATATTTGCATATATTTTAAGAAAGGATCGGTCAAACAGAAACCCGAAGACTCGGGCATGTTAGCAGAGCAAAGAAAGCAAACCCCTCGGCGGCTCATCTTCTAGAGAATCCACTTGAGTTTTGATTGGTTCTAAATTTGAACGGTGACACGAGTTTTTGCATTATGGATTTTGCGAAAATCACATGCATGCCATAGTAGAATTCAACTCACATATAATCATATATTGTGGATTTTAAATTCTATGACATTTAATAAAATTGGCTAAGGAAAAAAAAAATTTATATTTTGTGATGTAGGCTAAATATTTTAGTTTGTTTAGCTGATAAAATTTTTAGGTTCGGTTTGGTAATTATTTTATTTTTTATTTTTTTAAAAACTGACGAGAAAACTCATTTGACAAATTTATTTTTCATTTTTAGTTTTTTAAAAAATGAAAACTGTTTTAAAATTTCAAAAAATTATGAAAATATAGAAAATATATTTTATCAAATTTTTATTTTTAATTTTTATTTTCTTACACAATCACTGCTAATCACAACTATCAACTATAACCGTCGGTTGATGGGTACCAACATTTAGCCACTACCTCCCATCGCCGCCAATACTCCCACTTATTTTTTGTCACCGCAAAAAATATTATTCTTTAATATAAAAATATTTAATGAATATATAAAAATATATTAATATATTAAATTCATAATATATTACTTTTATTTGAGCAAAACTATATTAAATATAATTCAATTAATAATTAATTTTATTAATATTTAATTTAATATATTAAATTATATATTAAATATATTAATTAACTAAATTATATTAATTATAATTGAATCTAATTAGTTAATTTAATCTAAAAATATTTTATTAAATTATTTAAATAAATAATATAATCAATTATAATCAATATATTTTATTTTTATTGAATTAAATTATTTTTAACAAAAGAATATAATTAAAATAAGAAGATTTCATTAACTTAAGTTGAATTAATTATTTAATTAAATTTAATTAATTAAATTGATAAAAAAATAATGTAATATAAATTATTTTTAATAAATAATATAATGAAATAATATTGAATATATTTTATTTTTATTAAATTAAATTATTTTGAAAAATAATATAATTCAAATAATTAAATTTAGTTAATCAAATTAATTAATTAAATCTAGTTAGTTTAAGTTAACTAAATAATTTATTCAATTAAAATGAAATATATTTTATTAAATTATTTTTAAAAATACTTATAATAAATTATGTTCAATATATTTTATTTTTGTTGGAATAAATTATTTTTATTAATTAATATAATTAAAATAATGAATTTGTTTGAATTTAATGAATTAACAATTGTAATACCTAATTAACAATTATCATTACTAAATGTGTTTTCATGATTTTATTTTTTTAAAATGAAAAAGAAAATTACAAATAAAAAATTGAACACAAAAATTGAAAAATGAACATAAAATTGAATAAAAAACTGAAAACTGATAATTTTACCAAATGAGTCTTTTAGTTTTTTAGTTTCTAGTTTTTGTTTTATCTTTTTTGAAAAATAAACATGAAAATTTGTTTGTTAAATTTGTTTTCGATTATTAGTTTTTCAAAAAATAAAAACTGTTTTAAAATTTTAAAAATCATGAAATATAAAAAATATATTTTTTCAAAGTTTTATTTTTTTCCTCCACCATCACTAGTCACAACCATCACCCACCTCGAGTTACCATCGCCACTTGCCATCACCGTTGCTGATCGCAACTGCCACCACTCAAGGGTGGATGCATCATTGGTCGAGCAGCAGTAGGATTTGAAAAAAAAAAAAGTTTACTGATAGATTGTTTTCATATTAATTGTAACAGCCCAGAACCAACACCGCTTGAAGATATTGTCAGCTTTGGCCGCTCGGGTCTCTTCTCGACAAACTCTCATGGTTTAGTTCTTGGCGAGGGCTACCCCAGTGCCCCCAAAACGCGTCATCAAGGGAGATGTTTCAACCTCTTACTTATTAGGCAGGCTTCGTTCTCCTCCCCAACCGATGTCGGATCTCACAATCTACTCCTCTTGGAGGCCCAGCGTCCCTACTAGCACACTGATTTGGCACCGGCTCTGATACTATTTGTAACAGCCTGGGACCAACACTGCTTGACGATATTGTCCGTCTCTCTTCCCAGCAAGCTCTCATGGTTTTGTTCTTAGCGAAGGCTACCTCAGTACCCCCTAAAACGCATCCTCAAGGGAGAGGTTTCAATCCCCTACTTATTAGGCAGACTTCGTTCTCCTCTCCAACCGATGTGGGATCTCACATTAATTTTTACTATAAAAAAATTATTGTAAATTTTTTTACTCTAAAAACATTTCCTATAATTTTCACTATAAAAAAATGTTCAAACTATTGTTTCTCACTAAAATTTTTACTATAAGAAAATATTTTACATGATTATTGTAGTTTTTCATATTAATATTAACATTATTTTGCGTTAAAAACATTTGTTACTAATGTGTAGAATTTTAAATGTTACAATATCTTTTATTTTTTGAAATTTATCATCTTACGTATAAACAATAGTTTAATAGTATTTTTTGTCTTTACTAAAAAAAATTTCTAGGTCTACAATTGTCACCGCCGGCCTCTGACCACCATCAATTCGTCGATCACCACCCACCACTGTAACTGCTGGGGAAATTAAAGGGAGCCAAAAATACAAACGCACACAAATAACACAAGAATTTTTACGTGGCTCAGCAATGCCTACGTCCACGAAGAACTTCATTATGTTTTATAAAAAATTATAGAAGAATACAAAACCTCTTTGCCTCACTTTTTCCCTCTCTTCAATTTCTTCTGTCTTTTCATAAATTAACTGCACACAAATCTTTAAACTTGCCACTTATTTATACTAATTTTTCAGATAAGAATAGTGCGAATGTTTAATAGAAAATAAATAAAAAAAGATTTCACTAATTTTCTCAATGATGACGGTTTCTTCATCTGTTGTCAAAGTTTTCATCCATTCACGTGAGTGGACAGTGTGCAGGTCAACAATCACCCCTCCACCCAGCGTGGGTGGGTTTGTCACGTTTTCCTAAATAGAACATCTTCTAATGATCTTAAAGCACTTTCTTAATGAAGCTTTTGTATTTTCTTATTTGAGTGCCAATAATCACCAGTTCTAAGGATCATAGCTGGGATTTTTTTTTGCAATGCGTTTGAGTAGCGATGCTTTACCCTTAGTCTTGGACAACTACACGTTCTTACCAAGGGGCCCTTGCACCTCCTAACTTGGCGTGCCGTGCAAAGTTCATTGTAGTGATTTTTTGCTTGAGTTCATACCTACCAAGTTTCTGCAAAACTCAAGTTTTTCTCTTTAAACCACATTTGTCATCAAATCAGATGGATTCTCGTCAGTATGAATTTTGTCTAATTGTAAAAGCTTTCGATCCAGGATATCTCGAATTCAGTGATATCTTACATCAATGTGCTTCGACCTAGACTGGAAGGTTGGATTCTTACATAAATAGATTGCACTCTATTTGTCAAAATAAAGGACATATCTTTCTTGTGGCAATTCTAGTTCTTTTAGGAACTTTTTCAACCATAACATTTCCTTTCGAGCTTCTGTCACTGCTATATACTCTGCTTCTATAGTGGATAGAGCTAAATATTTCTGTAGTCTTGATTGTCAAGACACTGCTCCTCTTGCATAGGTCATCAAGTTTTCTGAAGTTGACTTTCTAGAGTCAACATCACCGGCCATATCTGCATTGGTGAAACTGTCTAGCATTCTTGTTAGTGCCAAAACACAAACATACTTTTGAAGCACCTCTGAGATACATAAGAATTCATTTCACTACTTCCCAGCGTTCCTTTCCAGGATTGGATAGAAATCTGCTTACAACCCCAACTGCATGAGCAATATTAGGCCTTGTTCATACCATTGCGTACATTAGACTTCTAACAGCAGATTAATAGGGCACTTTCTTCATTTCTATATTCTCTTTATCAGTCTTGAGACTTTGATCTCTACTTAACTTGAAATGGCTCGTGAGTGAAGATGATACAACCTTTGTTTTATTCATATTGAATCTTTCCATCACCTTTTCAGTATATCTTTCTTGAGATAACCATAACTTCTTACGTTGTCTATCTATGGCGATCTTCATTCCAAGTATTGATTTTGCTGGCCCCAAATCTTTCATGGCAAATAACTTGCCTAGTTCTTTTTTTAATTAGTTAATTTTGACATTATTATGGCCAACAATTAACATATCATCAACATATAATAGCAGGATAATAAAATCACTATCAGTAAATTTTTTAAAGTAAACATAGTGATCAGATGTGATCCTACTATATCCATGATCTATCATGAATGAGTTAAATCTCTTGTATCACTGCCGTGGATCTTGTTTCAATCCGTATAAGCTTTTCTTTAATCGGCACATAAGAGTTTCCTTGTAGCTTTTTGTCACTCATAGCTTCATCATACTTTTCTGGTTCATCCCTGTCAGTCAACGTCACATACACACTGGCAGGATATCTGGTGAATGGTATGTCATCTGGTGAATATTCTCGGTGGAGCTTCTTCAACTTTTCCATCTGATATAACTTGTTCATTATTTGTGAGAAGTTCCTCAACTTGTTCATCTTCCCCTAGTTCTTCAGTTTGTTCATTTTCTATTAATTCTTCAGTTTATTCATTTTCCCTTAGTTCTTCAGTTTCCAATAGTGGAATGACAGGGTCCACCTTGACTGGAATTTTAGTTGAGATTTTAGGCTTTACTGGTTGCATAATTTCTTGAATAGTCTGATCTTCAAGAAACACAACATCTCTACTTTTGATAAGTTTCTTCTCAATCGGGCCTTACAATCTGTAGCCATATTCTTTATGTCCATATCCCAAAAATATGCACTGTCTAGCTTTGTCATCAAGCTTATATCTTTCATCTCTAAGAATATGAATAAAAGTCCTATAGCCAAATACCTTTAGATGACTGTAGGAAACATCTTTTCCACTCCAAACTCTTTCTTGGATATTATGGTCAAGGGGAATTGAAAGAGATAGATTGATAAAATTGACTGCAGTTCTTATTACTTCACCCCAAAATGGCTTGGGAAGGTTTGCATGAGAGAACATATACTTTATCCGTTCACAGATACTTCTGTTCATTCTCTCTGTTACACCATTGTGTTAAGGAGTCTTTGGCGCAAACATTTGTATTTTAATCCTATAAGTTCTATAATACTCTTCAAATGGGCCTTTATATTTACCCCCATTATCAGCACGAACACATTTCAACTTTCTCCATGTTTCTTTTTCTACCTGGACATGAAAAATCTTAAAGACGTCTAGTTCTTCATCCTTTATCTTTAATGCGAATGTCCACAACTTTGTAGAATGATCGTCAATGAAAGTGACAAAATATAGACAATCACTTATAATTTTGTCTTTTATGTAGCAAACATCTATGTAGATCAAGTCAAGTAGTCTAAACCTTTTAGATGATGTAAATGTTTGGAATGAAACTATGTGTTGTTTTCATACTAGAAAATGTGTACAAGTCTTCAGTTGTACATCCTTCAAATTCAGCAACAAATGCTTCCTTACCAATGTTTGAAGTCCCTTCTCACTCATATGGCCAAGTCTTTCATACCATAGTTCAGAGGATGCGTCTTTGATAGCATTTACTTCTCCTCCAATTAGGAACGCTTGCATCACATAAAGAGAGTTAATCTTACTCTCTTAGGCCATTACTAAGGAACCCTTAGTTAGTTTTCACTGTCCATCACTAAAATGTTTGTTGTAGTCTTCATTATCAAGTTTGCCTACTGAGATTAAATTGAGGCGGATGTCTGGAATATGTCAAACATCTTTCAATGTCAATTTGTAACCAATGCTAGTTATAAAAGAAATATCTCCCTTACCGACAATCTTGGACATTCTATTATTTTCCATCCTGACGTGGCCAAAGTCACCACTAGTATAGGATGAAAAGTAGTCTCTATTTGATGTCACATGAAATGAGGCACCTAAGTCAATAACCTAGTTGCTACTATCTTGACTTGTGAGCGCTATATAGCTATCATTGCAAATAATGACTATATATATCTCTTTCTACTACAACCATGGACCTGTCTTCATTACTTTTACCTTCATTTTTCTTTTGGTCTCTTTCGAAAGCTCTGTAGTATTGCTTTATGTGGCCCTTCTTTTTACAATAATAACATTCAATATCTTTTCTGTCTTAAGATCTCTCTCTGGACTTATTTCTATTGCATGTGACGATCTCTGCTCTAACTTCTACCATGTTTTTCTTGTCTTCTAGCAACAAGAATTTCTAGTTGTGCGTGAAAGTCTTGCTCATTTCTTCAGGTTTCTTTGTTAAGCAGACTGTCTTTTACTATTCCTAATGTCACCGCCCCATTAGGGCTGAATTATTGAATAACATCACTAGTGTTTCCCAACTATTTGGCAATTAACTTAGCAATAACAATGCTTATAGTTCAACTTTAAGCACCATTTTCAGTGTAGTTAATTGATTTATTACACCTTGAAAGTCACTAAGTTGCTCCGATATGCGGCATCCATTCTTGTACTTCATATTGACAAGCTTCCTTATTAGGTAAGCTTTGTTTAATGTTATTTGTCTCTCGTACATAGATCCCAACTTATTCCATAAGATTAGTTTTTTGTGAAATATGGTAGAATATACTTTGATTGACCCATTGCCGAATGACAATAATGCACTTTCGACGTAAGATTTTCCAAGCATCATCTGTTGTCGTGCTTGGTTTTGTAGTATTACCTTGGATAGGTGCATACCAATCTTTACAATAAAGAATATCCTCAATTTTGGGCTTTTAAATGGAGTAATTACCTAAGTTTAACTTGATCATGCCACTTGTTTCCTCCATTAAGTTATTTTGGAATTAAAATCTTCAGATTCTGATCCTACAGATGAATCTGGAGAGTCGAATATCCCTAAAAAGGGCTCAACCGAAAACTTTCAAAAAAATTCAAGGTTGGATAGTAATTTTCCAAAACTTCAGCGGTTAAATTGTAATTAAAATTTTGAAATATTTTAAATATGTTTTGTGATGACGTGGCACAAATTGCTGACTAGACTACTGAGATAGTGCTGATTAGGCTGCTAATAAATTACTTTTTGGAATGCAGAGGTGGTGTTGACTAGACAAGTTGATGAATATTTAAAAAATATTATCAACAAAAATATTGAAACTAGGAATTGAACCATAGTGTTTTACAATCAACTAAATGATCAAACCACCTAGACAAACTTTGTTCGTGTTTTTTATGCTTACAAATATATTATATAAATTATTCTTTTGGAAAAGACATACTACCTTCTTCTCAAGAGTAGTTACGTACTGGTTGCAGAATGTGTTGGTTTCGTCTCGTCGAGAGGATCATTCTAGTATACTCAAAACTAAATTTTGAGCAACTCAAAAAAATAATCCAGGTAAAGGTAAACTTGAACCGTTTTTAGCTCGAGTTTCTCGATTTGGCTCTAATACCATTTGTTGGCGAAATTAAAGGGAGCTTCACTATGTTTTATAAAAAAGAATTTTTACATGAGGCAATGCCTACGTCCACGAAGAGTTTCACTATGTTTTATAAAAAATACAAAGGAATAAAAAACCTCTCTGCCTTACTTTTTCCCTCTCTTCAATCTTTTTGTCTTTTCATAAATTAATTGCACACAAACCTATAAACCTGCCACTTATTTATACTATTTTTTTTAGATAAAAATAGTGTAAAGGTTTAACAGAAAATAAATAAAAAATGATTTTACCAATTTTCTCAATGGTGACGGTTTCTTCAGCTGCCGTCAAAGCTTTCATCCATCCATGTGGGCGGACAGCATGCAGGTCAATAGTAATTTGTCACTTACCACCAACTATACTATTTCTACTGTGTTGAAAGTAGAGATTTATTGAGCTTAATACCACACACACCCAACTGGGTTCATGTGTATCCATTTATAGATAGACAAGATGACCATTCACGTCTCCTACGTTAAAGATACATTGTCCCTAGACTAATACAAATGCGGACATAAATGCAGATACATTCACCATAAATGTAGATACATGATGAATGTACTTTAACACTCTCCCTCAATCTAGAACATACATATGTTCCAAACTTGTTACAAATAAACCTTACTCAAGGTTGACGGTGATTGATGTAAATTGAGACTAACAATGACAAAGGCTAACGACGATGAAGGAAGTTTACGGCCAACAATTGACGACGGAGCGCTTTTACAAACGATTGACTGGTGACAGCGATAGTTGTCAAATGACTTCGATCTTCGATTGTAGAGACTTGATTGTTATGAAGATTAAGATTGTCATTGACTGGACAGAGATTTATTGAGCTTAATACCACACACACCCAACTGGGTTCATGTATAGCTATTTATAGATGTATAAGATGACCATTCATATCTCGTATATTAAAGATACATTGTTCCTAGACTAATATAAATGCAAACATAAACGCAAATGCATTCACTATAAATGTAGATACATGATGAATGTACTTTAACACACTGGTTACTTTTTCTCTGTTGTTGATTGGCACTCATCTCCAAACGTCACCTGTTGTTGGTTGACAACCACTTCTGACCACCGCTAGCCTACCTGTCATCCACAACTTCCATCACCAACTGTTACTTACTCCTGGCCGCCGCTGCTTGCTCTTACCACCCACCTCCAACTGCACCAATATCGTTTACTACTTTCCTAACACTATAACTACCAACTAATAACTATCGTTATTAAACACATTTTTAGTTTTTATTTTTTATTATAAACATAAAAATTAAAACTAAACACAAAAATTGAGTTTTGTCAAACAGAAACTTATATGTTTATAATGGTTTTCTTCCGCCACAAGTCAAAATTAGAGAAATCAATAAAAAATGGAGAAATGCCAGGGTTTTGTTTTAGTACCCTAATTCACTTGTTCACTTTGGTATTGAGAAATAAAATACTTGAAAAGAACTTCAAGTCCATGCTCTAAACTTGTAAACTTGATTATGGTGACCACGTACACTACCTGAAGCGAGTGCTTGTTTATAATTTTTATATAAACCTTTTCTATTTAAGATTAATAAACTCTTATATACATTATATCACATGCTTAAATATGGATTATATACATACACATATATATAATTGTCATATTTAATTAACAAGCTGATTTCAAAATTAGGATGGATAAGCCTTATCGTCATCAGTATCATCATCTTCATCAATCTTTTGTTTTTTTTTTTTAAATATATACAGAATATATAAATTTTTTCCAACTAAATAGTATCTGATTTGTTTTTAGAAAAAAGAATTAGATGAGTACGCATTCAACAATATGCTTATGTTAGGATATGTAGTCATTAAAAGACCTAAAAAAAAATAAATAAAATAAAGAAATAAAGAAATAAATAATAATGGTCTTTTAAGTTAGAAAAAGGGAATGTGATCGATCAAAATAGAATAAAGTATTAAGAAACATGCCGGTGCTTACATTTTCTTTTGTCCCTGCTCTTTTTGGCTCTGTAGACAAATCTTTCAGAAAAAAGAATTCATTCGCTTATGGTTTTAATCAATTCACTTTCTCTGTTCCATTGTTGGGATAAATTCACCTTAATTTTTTTTTTAAAAATTTTTTTTGAAGTCCAATTATTTTACACCAATTGGCAATTCTAGTTATTTATTTTTTTACTAATGAAAAGGGTAAACGGTGTGTGACCATGTAGCTATCTACCCATTATGAAATACTTGTATTGAGTTATAACAACAAACGCTGGGATGTGGGATTGAATATTTATATCTACCTGCTATATATGAAATACTTGTATTGAGTTATAACAATTAATCTTAGGACGTGAGTGAGTTACAACAATTAACCCTAGAATGTGGGATATAAGCGCGCCACCACAACCTTATCGGAGCCACTTGGTTCAAATTGTTTCAGTTGATGTCTGATTTTTGAGTCGAAACAAATATATACTCTAAATTGTTGTAAAATTTTGTTAAAATCGAACGCTCATATCAAATCATTAAGATTATTAATATAAAGCAATCTTAGTATAAAGTGGAAGCATACTTGGACCCATACAAGTAATACCGTACTTCCGAATGGTTATTGATCTTCTGAATCAATACGTAGTTTTACTTATTCTCTCTGATGATTAGATGTCAAAAGGAAAGAAAATCCTACGTTTAATTTAGGGACTATAATCCTTTTATAATTAACTTTCTATTAATTATTATTATTTCTAATTTGACTTATTATAAAATAGAATAATATTTTGGTCTCTACACAATAAAAGACCCACACTTAATTGAATACATTAAAGCCCAAAATACTCATAACCTTATTAGATCACTTTAAATGGGCTTAATTTAATATGATAGCCCTTAATACACAATAATCAATACATAAGCCCACATGATTAATTGAAATAATCCAACAATCTCTCACTTGGGCTATATGTGTTACTTTATAATTGTGTATTAAAAATAACCTTATGAGTACTCAAAATTTTGCTATCATTACCGAATGCAACCCCAAACAATCCAGTCCATCTATCATATCAATAGTGGATCAAAGCGGCTTTCGTTACATTTATCGTAACTAAACCCATCAATGGTCACGAATACCAATATAATCAAATGAATGGATCAATCGTAGATGTGTAGTATGGAAATTATATGCAACGTGATCTAAGCATATTTATTTCCAACTGGTCCAACCTTATACCTGAGTGAGATAATTGTAAATAAGTTCAGAGATAATAAACTAAAAACTTTATAACTGAATATAACCTTAACCATAAATTAACCATGAACTATATCCAAAATGACAATAAAACATGTCTAATCTAAAGAGCATCTAAAATACAAATTTCCACTAAAACTACATATTCTCAAGAGATACAACACCCATGTAAGCAGTGTGTTCATGAAGAACCTTAGGTGGCAATCCTTTAGTGAGTGGATCTGCAACCATGGAGTTTGTCCCAATATGCTCTATAGATATCTGTCCACTCTGAATTATTTCTTTAACAACTAGGAACTTGATGTCTGTAATATCCTGAACTTTTAAGTGAATGTGCATGGAGTAATTGGCACATTTCAACCCTAACTCGAAATCTAAGATAGGAAATTTTTCCTAAACTTGAATTTAGCTCGAAGAAGAGGATATTTGAGCATTTTGAATCTCTAAGATAAATTAAGACAATATTTGTTTCGAAATTAGGGGTTCGGAAACCCTAATCGGCCGAGTTGAACTTAGTGAGTCGGTAAGTAAATTTTTGGAGTTTTAAGTTTCTAAATGCCAGGGTTTTGGCACAAATTCGAAATAATTAATTATTTTAGAGGATTTGAATGGTAAATAGAATTTAAAGGATAAACTAGATGAGGAATGAGAATGTAGTCGGCCAAGTGGAAGAAAGTCTCAACATTTGGACTTTTTAGCCCTAGTTTTGATCTAGGGACATAAAGGTAATTATGTAAATTGTTCAGGGGCAAAATGGTAATTTTGACCTATGATGGAAAAAGAAGTCAGAAATTTGATGGAATAAGTCAGAAATGTTATAAGCTTAGCCATATAAGAAAAAGAGGGAAGCAAGAGCATTTTTGGAAGCTCAAGGTAAATTAAGTTACCGGTGATTCGGGGTTTAGTCACAATATTCCGGGAAATTTGAAATAAACACAAATTATGATTTTAAAATTGTCGTGAAGACGATTATGTGACCTAGAGATGATCTAGAGGCTTAGTTAATGCCTTAAATCTACAATTTAATTTAGGGAGGAAATTTAATCCCCTAAACCTTTGGAGAAAAATATGTGAAGAATTTTCTACGTTTCGGGAGATAATTTGTATCCGGAATTAGGGGATGGAGCTAGTGTTCGATTTTAATGAAAGAAAGTGGAAATATGAGCATGCTTAGAGCCTTAAATGGAGTAAATTAACATTGGTTTAAGGTTTAGTAATTTAGAACCCCTAATTGTCTAAATTAGGTTAAATGGTTAGAAGATTGGTTCTAAGTGTTGAAAGAAAATCACTTTGCTTCAAAGCCTTATAAATTTAGTTCAAATGGTTAGAGAATTATTTTCTAAAGTGTTAAAGGAGAATTATATTCTCTTAAAGTGTTAGGAATTTATTTAAAGTATAATTAGAGGTGTTATATTTTTAAGTGAATAAGTGGAAATTTTATTCCCAGTGTAGCCACTTAAAGATGGCTAGTTTGAGACCAACTTTGACCATTTTATGAACTAGTTTTTATTTCAATTTTTACCACACGAAATAACTTAATTTGGACCCTTAGGAGGTTAATTGGCCGGCCACTTGATGGAGAAGAGAACCACATGGCTTTGATATAATTATAATAATTATTATATGTACTTAATAGAAGGGGGATAATTGGCCAAAGGGAGGAGAACCAAAGAAAATTATTTAAAGTAAAGTGGGAAAGACCAAAGCATACCCGGATAGCTTTAAAGGGCCATTCGGCCAACCTAATGGAAATTAAGGCCTTTGGCCAAAGCAATTGAAAAACACAAAGGGAACACTCGGCCAATGGGAGAAAATGAAGAGAAATAGAGAAGAAAAATAGGAAAGGAGAAGAAAAGAGGAAGAAGAAGAGAAAAGCATGGAGAAGAAGATGAAGAGGAGGAATTGACACCAAGAAAGATGAGTTCAATATCTAAGTGGTAAGTTAATCTTATTTTTGTGTTAAATTAATTTTTGGAAGAAGTTAAAAGATATATTTGAAAGGAGAAATTAAAATAAAGTGATGTTCTTTAGAAATTTTTGAAGAATTAAATTGAGGAAGAGAAAGGTTGAAGAAGGAAGTTGAAGTCTCAAGTTGAGAGCCTAGAAAATTACTTTACTTTCTCCTTGAAGTTCTTGAATAAATTGGCCAAGAATTGAGGTAGGGATCATTTACTCCACTTCATATATGTATGTATGTTTGTTTGGAATGTTATATGTGTGATTGGATTTGGAAAATTTAGAAGAAATTGTGAAAGCATTGAAAACTAGCTAAATGTTCACTAGAATAGCCAAAAACCTAATCAAATGAAGACCTGCATATTTCTCCTTTTGGGGACTGAAAATTTGAGGTTTTAGGGTTTAGAAAACCTAAAGTTTGTATAAAATTGATCCCTTGAAGTGTATGCAAAAAATTGTGCAAGTTGGTAGCTTTTTGGTACCTAAAAATCCTAAAAATGCCACAATTTCGTGGGAGGCTTTAGGAATTGAATTCTCAGGTTTTGAGGGCTGAAATTCAGTCCATAGGAGGCTTAAAACCTCTAGGTTCAACTGAAATTTAGTTTGGTAAAGTTTGGTTAAGTTTTGATACAAAAACACACCAATTT
>JAVXUM010000017.1:15433845-15444319 GCA_035590655.1 Pouteria glomerata | reverse complement strand
CCCACTTTATATCCCACCAACCGAATACCAAAAAAATAATCTCACATAAAAAAATTAATCTCATTTTTTATCCAATCTCATATATTATCATATGGTATTATTTATTTCCATCATCCAATCCTATCAAACAAATACAGCATATGTGGTGTAAGGTGTGTGATTTAGGCTTCGTTTAACCATTAAAAAAGAGGTATTTACTTTTTTGGTAGTTTTTTTTATATGAAGTTTTTGTCAAAATTTAATTTTTTTACAAATTATAATTTTTAGACATATTAATTACATTTGAGAAAATTTAAAAAATAAAGAATACATGTTCATTTGGATAAAAAGTATCCACTGGGGTAAACAAATAATGAAATTTTTATTTTTATTTTTCTAACTTTTATTTAAACGAAAATAAATTTTTTATTTTTTTTTATGAATGTAATTAACATGCTTAGAAATTATAATTTCTAAAAAAAAATAAAATTTGACAAAAAAATAATATGAAACGAAAAAAACTACAAAGATAAAAAGAAAATATTTTTTTATAACCAAAAAGTCTAATATATTATTTCATATTATTATATATTTTTATCCTTTAATTTCTTTAATTAAATTTTATATATCATATTTAAATTAATGTACTGCAGCACGTAACGAGGCTTTAAAGGCACGTGCAACACCAACATCTAACAATTTCTTGACATGGACATGCATCAGAATTGGTGATATGAGCCAGCTGGCATTCCTTAACTAGCTAGCTAGGAGCAAATTCCCCACTAATTATTGGTTGAGTCCCCATTGCTCAATATCCAAGGTCGCTGCCTTGATAAAGAAGAGTGCAGCCTGTTTTACACGTGTGGCAACACCATAGCTGTACTAAGAATACAACATTGTAGCGGATTACGTAGTTGTGATGATAAATTATTGAAATCGTTGTGATGACAAATTTTTGTTAGCAACTACGGGCGCAATTTTAGATAATTTTTTTTTATAGTTTTTTGTTAAAATTATTATTGATAATTTTAATGTATTTAGTGAATAAAAATGTAATTTTTAATAATTTTCAGGTGTTTAATATAATTGTTATTGTAATAGAGTAGAAAAGTGACAACTTTTATATATTTGATAAAATTTTTTTATTGTAATAGAGCAAAAAAATGATAAAAATTATTGTTTCACCAAATAACAAATTACTGTAACAGTGCAAACTTTTAGTAAATTTTTTATTTTTTTTTAAGCTGCCAAACGTAACCTACATATAGCTTGTGTTTAAACTTGTATAAATTAAAATAAATTTGTAAAAAATTATAGTCTTGCAATTTATGTTGTAAATAGAAAATTCAAATTTTTGTAAAAGTTTATAGAAATTTAAACAGATTTAAATAGCCCCATGATATATTCCTAATTATTTAGAATGTTAAGTACTTTTATTTTACAGACACATTTAACTCACTAAAGTTTCATTTTTTTTTTTTTTTAATTTAGAGCATCGAACATTATATATAATAATCTAAAGCTCCATCTCGCTTGTCTTTCAGAATACATGATTTTTTTTTTTTTTTAATTTCTGTTTTAGGCTAAATTTTAAGGTAAATTTATTGAATACGTTTTTGTTGTTAATTTTTAAAAATTTATATATGTAAATAATAAATAATAAATAAAAATATTACTAAACAAGAGCCTTTGAGTTATTGATTTAATCATTGATAGATAGACATATTCTTAACATCATTACATGTTTATTTGTGATTATATATTGAGGTTGTAGCTTTTGATGTTGATTTAGTATATTTAATTGGATTCGAAGTTTTGTGAGAACACGAATCCGGGATTTCGTTTATGGCCTCTGCCATTCGAATGGCGCTGAAATGCTGTGCCCAGACGACATTAGACTAAATTTTATAAATTTGTCAAATTACTTTCCAAACCCTTTTGTTTTAAGACCTTGCCCCTTGTTATTGACTATGATTTGAATATCTACCATGAATCAACATGCCCTTTTTGAATTACCAGATTTATGTTAATCATGTTCAAGTTATAAACATGTTGTCATTGAAAATTGATATTGTGGATGTTTTTATTGGAGTTATTATTATTATTATTATTATTATGTATGATTAAGCATATCATATACATGTGACTAAAATTATATCCTCCAGTTATTATGATTTGTTGAGATGCCCTTATTGTTATTGATGTGCTATGAGCGCAATGATATCACATTTTGAAATCCATTTTCTTAAGTATTATGCTAAAATGAGTTTTCTAAAATTAGTGGATAATCCTAGATTGATACATGTGATTATAGATTGGTCATTGATAATGTGAAGTTAATTTGAGGCATTAACATTGTAATTTTACCAAATTGTAGACTGATACTTGTTTAGGACTTAATAATTATCTTGAGATGCAATATAAGAACTACCAAGAAACTATGCTATTTGTTTTTTTTCTTTTTGGGATAAGATGCACCCTTAGGGTGTTGGTTTGTTTTTATAGGCTAAAACATCACAATTGGTTGCTTCGTATGTGTAACTAATTGTTATCCAATTATTATTAGTTAAAACATAATATGTTGATGATTTCACTTACTTAGCTGAGTGTTTTTGGTCCCAAGATAAAGTTGGAATAGATGAAAAATACAATTGCATATCTATATTATTTACATGCCCCAATTGCCTTCATATAATTTCTTGATGTGAATGCATATTATATTTATGGTGTGCTGTTGAGTATGCACACTTGTACTGTTTTACCTATTGAACTGTCAAACTCAATCCTCCCTTATCGTAGGTGATCTCTCAAGAGTTAGGAGTGGTCAATCGGAGCAGTGTTGATTTAACCAAAAGATTTTTATATCTCCACTTTTATTTATACTTCTATTTGTGCAATTCAAAAGTGTGAGTTTCAAAATCAGACGTGTATTATCATTTCTTGTAAGGTTGTATTTATGACTCACTACCGAAGGTTGTATCTATTGTTATATATGAATTGTTCTAGCTTGATAGGTCTTATTTGATATTATTTTGTATGAAAAATTAGGGATGTTATTTATAAATTCTTGTACTGTATTATTGTTCGACTGTGCAGGTGACTTAAAATAGTGAAGTGTGATTAATTGTTCATGAACTTGACTTAATTTTGGAATAAGTTTTATTTTTTGTTCAAATTATTTTTTTTATTTTCTCACCCCATCTGTATTCTTATGCCATTCGTCTAGGTAAGTAGTCAGGGAAGAATTTCTAACTTCTAAAGTTGAGTCCACAGAAAGGCCTGAATCATGTAAAGACGAAAATTTGAGAGAATGAACATTAAGGAGAGGACTTGTTCACAACAGCTAAAAGGGTTGAATGAGCAATAACTCTCTGTCTCTCCCAAAATTGAGACTGCTCATCAATTCAACAACCCTATGCTCTGTACATGTGCAGTCCTTCGAAACATTACTGCTGCTATTAGCATTACTATTACTGCCACTAATATTTCTAGCTGTGGAATCCATTAATTCCCCACCCCAAACACTGCCTTCCAGCTCCAAACATTCATTAGTAACTGAAGCGGTCCCCGACCCACAACAAACTTCGTTCTCCTCCTCGTACATTTCTTCAATGAATTCTTCTCCCTCATCTTTATTCCTTCTAATTGTGATCCAATTCTCATCCCACGTCCAGTTGGGTGGCCCGGAGCACGACAACCGTCCGATCCTTCTCGTCGAAGAATCCGAGCAAGAAGTGTGAATTTCCGACTCTTCTTCTAACGAGCTCCACAGGTCCAGATCGAGTATGCTTGTTGGAGTAAAGGAATTGAATTCCGCTCTTTGTTTCCAAGGGGAATTGGATTCGGCGAGAAATGGATGCGTGAGAAGTTGTTTAGCCGTCCACCGCTCTCTCGGATCTCTCCTCAAGCATTTGCTCAGGAAATCCTTTGCCTGGTTGGAGAGATAATCTGGGATCTCAGGTATTTTCCCGGAAAATGCAATTCTGTAGAGAACTGATACTGGGTCGGTCAAATTAGGCCACGGTGAGCCTCCGGTGGAAATTTCAATGACTAAACATCCTAGTGCCCATACATCAGCAGGGAACCCCTGCTCCTCGCCACGCGCCACCTCTGGTGCCATGAACATAGGCGTGCCGGCAATTGCCATCGCGGTGGCACCGTGATCACCACCCCCCGCCGATGGATCGACCCACTTGGCGCAACCAAAGTCAGCTATTTTGGCACCATTCTCCCCAATTAAAATGTTCCGACCCTTGATGTCACAGTGTGCTATACCCCTTGAATGCAAGTACTCCAAACCATGGACAATTTGGTGGGTATAATACCTGATTGCCGCATTGGCAAGCCGATCGCCGTCGTGCCGGAGAATTGCATCGGTAAGCGTGCCACCGCAGGCATACTCCATCAACAAATTGTAGACGAGACAATTGTTCTCTCTAGTAATGTCATACCCAATGTAGCTTACAACATGGAGAGAGCTCAAAGTGGATAGAATTTTCTGCTCCCTTTGCAAGGACTCGGACCGAGAAAGCTCGGCGGACTTGACCGCAAAAATCTCACCGGACCGGTGAGAAGTGGCGGTGGAGACCGTGGCGAAGGAACCGCGGCCGATGGTGCGGCCTCTAGTCCAGTACATTTTTGGGAAGAGCAAGAAAGCTTGGTTTGGGAGTTACTGTTTTGGTTGGTTAATATGTGTCCTTATATAATGAGCTCCAAAGCCGTCCTATTTAAAAGGCAAATTTTATTGGTTGGGTGGTGGCTCTGGGTAGCCCCTCTCTCTCCCTATCTTTCTCTCTCTATATATCTATAACTTTCTCTTTCTCTTTCTGGACGTGTCAAAAGCTGTGTGAATTGACAGCTTGGCCGCCTTGAGGGGATGACTTGGCGCAATGGGAGAAGAGCACGTAGAGGAGTTGGGATGAATGAGGGGTGGAGTTAGGAAGTGAGAAGTAACAATTGGATAGATTTGGTTGGTGAATTAGTGGGTATGTGGAAGGAAATAGTTGGAGATGGGTAGATTGGATAGATAATCCATAAATTACAAACAGGGGATGCTCTGTTCTGTTCTGTTCTGTTCTGTTCAAAGTGAGAGTGTGAATTGACTTCGGAAATTAAATTTGGTAGTCTAGTAGGGGGTAGGGTGCGTTGGGTTGGGTTGGGTTGGGTTGAACCACCAAATGGTTGATTTTCTTTTAGAGTATTCCACCTTTAGGAGGCAGTTGAGTTTGAATTAATGCATATCCTGTAAAGGTTATATGTATGCGTTTGTGCATCATGTGCCACCGTGTATTGTTAAAATTCAAGAAGACAACGCAGCTTTAGGAAGAAAAAAATGGGTATTTAGTGCCAAAGTCAAAAATATTAGTAGGAAGATCAATTTGGATGCTTTTGCATTGATGGTTTGGCAGTCCCCTATTAATCCATCCAAATGCGATGCATATGTGAATAGCAATGCTGTAACAGTAAAACAATTAAGAATGTGCTCAGTATAATAAAAAGTGAGATAAAATGAGATAAATTATAGATTCGTAATGCGTGCAGTGAGATAAATTTTAGAGATTTTTAAAATTTTTGTTGAACCCAAATACCGAAAAATAAAAAAAAAATAAAAATTTAAAAAGTTAATTAAACTGAAGTGAAACATGTGTGGTTATTACTTGAAAATGATGAATTGAAAGAAGTTTATTTCAATTACGACTTTATTATTATTACATCATTTTGATTTTCTTTTTTTATATTTTACTAGTTTAATAATATTTTCTATACAAGAAATATAAATATATTTTCCATCGGTATATATCAAGCGAACAAGAATAAGGCTAACTCCAAGATATGCATTTGTAGGACACAAAGGCCCTGCCGCTGCATGCCCCTAACAATGCCATTTGTGTGAGTAATGCTGCACATAATGTAATAATTCTATTTTTGTACTTGGTTTTCTAACTTTAGATAAAACCCTTGCCAGGAATATACTTTTTTGTTAAGTTTGTTACACTTCCAAAGTGTGGGTTAAAAAAAATATTATAGGCTGTGTCTGCGGGATACGAAACTCAGTTAATGATTTGCTGATCCTATAAATTTTATATTTGATAATTAAAAAAATAAAAGAAATTAGTAATCCCTGCTAATCCTTGAAAATGTAGGATTAAAAATACCATGGGAGGGTTGAAATGGCATATCCTCTACCATGATTTCTGCGAAAATTTAGAGGTCTAAACTATTATTTATTATATTCTTATCAAATTACATTTCTTATCTTATTTTCTATTTCACCAACTAATCACCAACAAAATAATTTCACATAAAAAAATTAATCCCATGTTGTATTTATAATCCTATCAATTATTTCATGATATTATTTATCTTTCATCGTCCACTCTTCTCAATCAAACATAATTTAGATGCAAATGTTTTCAAGTACACTCAAAACATTATTATTATTATTTTTTTTTTTTCACATTTTCTTACATGTTGCCTTCTAGAAAAGGTTTGATTGCATAACTTTCCCCATTGAGAAAAAGTTTCATTTCTGACAGGCTCGGGATTGAAATCATTTCAGAAGTGTGTTATCTTTAGCAGTGGTGGTTAATGACTTCCAAATCAAGATTTTGCTAAACATAATGAATTAAGAAAGAATGCTATGCTATTTAAAAAAACAAAAACCCCTGTAGAAGAGTCAATTAAAATGATGTAATAATGGCAATTGTGTATTTACAGGTATCTGAATGGGTTATATTATCCATAAAATAATTGGTACACAAATTTCTTTCATAATTCTAAGTGGAGATAGTTTCACTTAGACCTCTTAAGTTCGAGATAATTTCACTTAGACCTCTTGAGTTTTAATTTAGTATCACTTGCATCCTTTGGAACTCCACAGATTTTAAAAATTATAGAATAATTCCTCGGACCACTCTGGACCACACAAACATATACTGAAAAATGTTAATAATTTCTAATAATTAAAGAACATACCTTTATAGAATGAGTAACTTATAGTCACGTTCTCAGAACCGTAAAATTCTGATACCATTTAGTGATATGCTCTGGAAATTTTTTAAACACTTAGAAAATTACTCACAAATATTAAAATACACAAACTTTTATTAATAATACTTAATATTACACAAGATAAATATTGCAAACAGAAGACGAGAGAGAGAGGAAAGAGGGCACTCAATTTTTTTTTTTTTTTCCCGTTCTACTCTCTTACAACAATAACCCTTATATAGATCTAAGGTTTGGATTTGAAATCTGAATTTCAAACACTACACAATAAAAGACAAGAAAAAAAAATCTAAAAAAGAAAAAGTCAAACAACATAAATAAAATAGTACAATTACTAGGGAATTGCATTTATTTAAATCAGATTCCTTCACATATCTTTACATGGGCTCTGTTGTGTATTGGATAAGGGTGTGGTCGTCCATGGCCCACTTGTGAAAAAGTTTATTCTTTTTCTTTTGGCAACATTTTCGATTAGTCTACTGTGCTTCCATGATGGTTTACCTTTTGTTAGTCTTTCATCATATTTTTGATATTGTGCTACGTCTCTTTAATCATATTCTCCAAATAATCTTGTTCTACTTGAGTTTCTTTAGTTGTGACTATGGCTTCTAATTCTATTTTTAGGTCAAATTTTCCATAACAATCATCGAGATAAATTATTACTTCAGATGATGCATCAATTTCCATCCGAATAATTTTATTTAAAAAGTTGAATGCCACACTTTTCCGATTTTAGTAGCTCAAAACATTAATGAAATAAAAGATACAAATAATCTCTTACCATCAATAGTCATGTTTTTCTGACATATTTTGTAGAATCTTGGCATAATAGACCAATTCTACCCAAGACCATAATAGAATTTATTCTTTGGAAGTGACTTTTCCTTCCGCTAGTTTAGAGGAAAGATAATTATCAAATAGAAAGTATTCTCTTAATTTTCAGATTTGAGACGACTCAAAAAATCTTTTATTGTATTGCCATCTCACATAATTGTAAACTTCAAAGGCTATGACTTTACTTTCAAATTTATGAGAAATTTTGCTGATCTTAGTTTTGATTAGTGTTGGAAAATTTTGGTAGACTGTTGCCTCTAGTGGATTGAGGATGATCTTTTTGAACAAACCCTAATCAATTGCTATGAACCTCCAATTGTCTATTTGAAGATCGAACTGAATTTTTTTGATATGAAAAATAGGATCATATCCGGCTTTATCAAAAAATTCTTGAAAGATTGGTTTAATCCTTTGATCATAAATATATTTATCAATGATTGAAAATACTACTCTACGAAGGACTTGTTTAGTCTCTTCGTAAAGCTTAATTCTTTTGACTTTTTTAAAATAAGGATTGTCAGTAAAAATTTTTAAAATTTTCATAATTTGTTGAATTTCAGAAATTCTTTGGTAATTAAATAATGAAGTTTTAGAGCTAAATTTTAAAATCATGTTTTTTTTGACAAATTTTCAAATTATTAACTTTGTCTTGGAGTTTTTTTTTGCTCGTATGTCATTCCTGTCATTATTTTACAGAATTCATAGTTTTTTCCTGAAATATGAATTTTTTATATTTTATTTAGGGAATTATAAAGTTTGTTTTCTAAACAAGGATTGAAAAAGTCTGGTATAGTTTTCTTTTGCTAAACCAAGTGACTTTTTGAACATTGCTTGAGTGTAACTTCCTTGAGACATGCTTTTCTGTAATATTTTTTTAGAAAAAGTGTTTTTATATTGTTTAGCTAGTATCTCTTTACCCTTAAAGTTGGTTGCTCTAGACATCTTAGCCTTGTTTAGCTATTTTAAAAATTTCTGCAATATTAAAGACTATTGTTAGTCTTAGGGGGTGTTTGGATTCAAAAAATATTCTGAAAAACTCTTAAAATCTCTAAAATTTATCTCACTATATGCATTACAAACTCACAATTTATCTCATTTTATCTCACTTTTTATCATACCAAACACCCTCTTAATATCAGTTTGGATGTCTACTAAGATAATCTACAAGAACATTTTTTATAGTTAAGAGTTTTTTGTCAAAAATAATATAATTATCTTCATTTGATTTGAACTTTTTAGAATTATATCGACATATTAATTTTTTATAATTTTTTTATTCTTTAAGAATTTTGAGAATATCTTTTTATTTAGATTTCTTTTTTATTTTTACTGCTTTTAGTATTACTTCTCAGAACATTTCGGAGGCATTTGTCGCTACGATTAAGAGACCAGATTCTGTAAGAAAATAAACCTTTAGATTGGGTTTAACAAGGTTTTGATTTCTTTTAATCTCTTTGAATCTTCCTCATTCCATTCATTTTTTATATTAAAATTCTTTTGATTCTTTTGAACCTTTTTCAATTTTATAGGAATGATTTTTTCAATTTCAAAAGGTTTTTTACAAATTGTCTTCCATAGTTTAATAAACTAAGAAAGCTTTATAAGTCTTTTAGAGTCTCTAATGTTTTTGGAAATTTCTTGATTTTTGTGATTATATGAGATTGAAACACAATTTCTATTGAACTAAGTACAATACCCAAATAATTTATTTTTTCTTTTTCTATCTCAATCTTTTTTTTTTTTATTAAGAATTATTCCATTGTTTAAAAACTTTTTTGCAAACTATTTCTAAATGATTCTTATGTTCTTCTCTGATTTTAGAGAAATCAACACATCATTTATTTAGACGAGATAGAAGTCTTTATGTCTTTAAAGATATCATCCATCCATCTTTGAATTATTTATGGTGCGTTACATATTTTAAATGGTAGAACCGCCCATTGATAATAGTCATACAGTGCAGATAAAGCAGTTAATGGTTTCAACTTTTCTTAAAGCTTGATTTACCAGAAATCTGATTTACAATCGAACTTACTAAATATTTTAGCACAGTTAGTTTGAATTACTAAAGCATCTTTTCTAAGTATAAAATACCCATCAAAAATTAAATTTTCATTTAATCTTTCATAATTGATGACTATCCGAGTTTTTTCTCTACTTTCTTTCACTCTGGTTCATTACAAGGAAAATAAGACTAAAATGTTGACTTCTAGTTGGTTCTATAAGTCTTTTATCCAAAAGTTTTTTTATTTAAACTTGAAATTCGTCTATATCCGATTTAGTATAGACCATGGGTTTTACCTTAATTATTTTCTATTCATATTTTAGTTTTAGATGACAGTATTTGGGAGCTATTTCTCATAACATTAAAGGATTTTCAAAAACGTTTTGGCTTAGTTTGTTATAAACTAAATGAGATTTATCAATTGTTTTTAATGAATCTGTTAAAATTGGACTACTATTACTACGTTTGACTGGTACAAATCCCTTAGTACAAACCGAATCATGTGTTTTTAACCAAGGAATCGAATTAGATTTAAGTTTATCAGTCAAGATAACATGATTATGAGATACACTCTGTCACGCCCCTAACATAAATTGTCCGGGACGGACGGTATGGGAAAATAGGGACAATTTTAAACAAAATTAAACA
>JAVXUM010000017.1:15286539-15305003 GCA_035590655.1 Pouteria glomerata | reverse complement strand
TATGTTATAAGTATAACAAATTAAAAAAAAAAAAAATTGTTTTGAATTGCTTATTACAAGTTTAAATAGTTTTATAAGCAATAAATTTATATAAATGATCTACACTTCAAAATTCTAAAGATAAATGTTATATTTGTTTTTTTAATTTTTTATTTTTTCAACTAATTAAGTGTTTTTAAATGCTTTAGTTTGTGTTTGTTTTTTATTTATAAGATTTTATATTTTTCTTTTTAATTTCTTTTGTTCTTTCAAGTTAGGGTTTTTGATGCTTTTTTTTTTTTTTTTTTTTTAATTCTGATCTTTATTTATGAGTTTTTGAATATTTTTAAATTTTTATTTTAGTGAGGAAAAATAAAAAATAAAAAATAAAATTAATAAAAGAAAGAAATGTAAAATATCAAATGCATTTTTTATTTGAATAAATTTAAAAAATAAAATATAAAAAAATTAATAAATTATTTTTTAATTTATTAAATCCGTTGTCTATTCTACTTTTCATAACAAAATCAAACATATGGGTAGGAATTTTAAATTCATATATATATATATTGAGGATGTGTTTTAAAGTGATAAAAAATGAAATAAAATGAGATAACTTATGAGTTTATAATTCATGTAATAAAATAAAAAATAAATAATTTTTAAAAATTTTTAATATTTATCAACAAATCAAACATATCGTTATTTAGTTTTCCTTTAACACAAATTCTTGATACAAACGCAACTTAAGTCTTCTCCGAGAATTCTTGTCCTTAGCTTTTAAAATCATAAAGTTTTTTTGATTGGAGTTAGGATTGGGCAAATTTTGATTTTGCAAGAAGAGATGAAGGTTGTGTGGATGCAATAAAATATAAATAGGTCTGTGCAAGTGATACAAAAGAAATATATATCTAATATTATGTATTCACTTTTCCTATATTTTAAATATGTTAGAATCAACATTGTATATGCAATTTGAATTTTAGTTCAGTGAGTCTGGAGCATCCTTATTGTCCTCATCATCATAAGATAAGTGTCAACTAGAGTGTAATTTATATATTAGTTAATTCTAAAGTTTTATTTTCTAATTTATGATGAAAAATATAGTTCTTAACTCACTGCCACTGTCTAGCTGATAGGAATCCATTTTTAGGGGGCTGTTAGAGAAGAGAAAGAGGTTTACAATTTGTAGAAGTTGGATAATTAAAGAATAGGCATGCACTGAAGATGGAGGTAACTTGAACTAAAGAAGTAGTAAATGGTTTCTGAATTAAAGAATTAGTCGCTAAAATTCACAGCTTTAAAATTGAAATACATATTTATATGTATATATATATAGTAGAAAAATATCAAATGACCTCTCAAACAGTACATTACTTTTAGGGATTTATTTTTTATTATTATTTTATTTAAAAAAATATATTCTTATATTATTGGGTGATGTTTGAGAATGTCTAAGCAGCCAACTGTTCATATAAAGTGTCGAAGATATTCGACAAACAACCGCAAACAATCGTAACAACATTTTGTGGCATCAAATTCGGTGACCTAGAGAGAGGCAAAGAGCTTTGGCCTAAAATTTGTAAGCAACTTCCCATCTTTGACAAAAATATTTACCAAAGTTTTTCACAATCTACGAGCAAGGTCAAAGGAAAAAAATATAAATATTTTATGTATGTCGTGTTATAGCAGTGCTTATAAGTTGGTTATCGCTCTTGATTTTTTAAGATGTCCTTGGGGTGTAGATTTGGTGAGTAAAAAGAAAGTAAAAGAAAAAAAAAAAAAGTAAAAAACAGAACAGGAAAAGTAGAATGTATGAAATTTAAAAAATACATGTTTTTATTTAAATAGATCAAATAAAATGTGTTAATCAATTAATTAATTTTGTAATTTAATTATTTTTACATTTTTTAATCTTTTTTTTTTTTTTAATTTTTCATCACAAACCAAATTGGAGAAGTAGTTTTGATTCCCTACCCTTTTCCTTTTTCTTTGACCAATCAAAAAACAGCCTAGAAAGATAAAATTTTTCAAGAGTTTGTCATTGTCTCAGAAGAGGTATGAGGGTATGAAAGCATAAATTATCCTGAATGTTATTTTGATCAATTGGAAAATTTTGATATGTGCTAGCTATAAACCTGTCAACTTCTTAATTGACCAATTCAAGAATGTTTCTTATCCGTTTATTTTTCTTCCTATTATTACGTAAGAATTGAAGAAAATATTGGATTGAATATTAGATAAGCTCTTAATTCAACTCAACAAGCTTTCAACACACAGTGCTTCTCTTTTGCCGGACAATTATTTGCGTAGAACTAATTTCCTTTCCTAATGCTTATGTTGTTCTAAACTGGATAAGCCAAGCGTATTTCCTTCTTGGAGTTCCTCAAATTTTTCTCTCATAATATAATGTTTATACTTTGTGCTTTTTCTGATGAAGAAAAGGGAGACAACAGGAAATCTCGGTCTACTTTTGTGGAACTCTTCCAATACAATATTTGTACTCTTACAGGTATTAATTACTTGCCGTTGGCTCTCTTATAGTCTTCTTTTAAATGCCATGTATATTAATAGTTAGAAGGATTAATTATAATGCAGAGGAAAAGGGTTTGTTATTGAAAAGTTCTTTTTAAAAAAAAAAAAAAAAAAATTGATGGGTTAATATTATTTCAGTAAGTGCTTCCCAAGTAACTGTACAAATAAAATTACCAAAAAAAAAAAAAAAACTGTACAAAGAGAATCAAACCCTTCTTCAATTTTTTTTTACTAATATTGTTTTTAAGTGGAAATCTTGATGTGTGACTCAAACTTCCATTCGTGTCCGGTAAAGTTCACTAGCCAATCAGTCATACCTTCCCAAACTAACTTCTTGTAGGGATATACAACCCCGTCCTCAGTTTGGAATGAAGGCTGTACAGCATATGAATTCATAAATTCCCACAATTTTATTCATGCACAATGAACACAAACAGTGGATAAAAATAAATAAATCCAGCTGAAAATGTACTATTATCAAGTTCATTCTCTCATAATGTTGTGACTTTTTTTTTTTTTTTTTTAACACAAGAGTTTTTCATGTTCATTTAGTTTTGTGGTTAGGGTTGCATTTCAACCACAAGAAGCAGTTCTTGCTAATCTCCTACCTACTAGCTGGTCTATAACAAATACTAACATCTATAACATCTTCTAATGATCAAGTTTGGCCCAATCTATCTGCCCTATTGCCGAAGGTCTATGGCAAGACTCAGCTTTCTCATATGAATTACCTCTCTAACAATTCTATACTCATGCTTTTTTTTTTTGGATAAATGTTCTATTCTCGGGCTCGAAAGCCCAACATTTTACCCAGCGCTACTTAGTTAGTTTTATTATCTACCATGTCTATAAATGTATGAACTTTATATATGTTCTTGTGGACTGAAGATTTATTAGGGTCACTAGTACTGTTTCTTCTCTATCTTGTTTGAAAGTGTTTTCTACAATGAATTAATTTATTAGAGTAAAATATTTATAGCAGAGAAGGAAAGTTAAGTCTGTCATTTCTAAAATAAAACCACCATTGATCCACCACAATGAAAATTTTCCTTTCCACATTTGAAATATTTCATTTATCTTATAATAGGACAGAGGTACGCACTGTGATATTAATCATTTTTCTTCTTAAATGTTTTCCCTCCTCTTCTTCTTTGTTTCCAATTTTTACTTATCTTACAAATTGTATTCTTTGTTTTTTTTTTTTTATTATTTCTATAAATTAATTATAAAAAAGTTAGAAAGAGAAGTCGAGAAAAATGGGAGATAAAAAATTAAGAAGATAATGAAATAAAAAAAAAAAATTGATGAAGCTATGAAAAGGGTAGACATCAAAATTTGTTCCCTCTCTTTATTTCGTTTTTTATTTTTTATTATTTTTTGTGTAATTGTGACGACAAATTCCCCAGAGCAGAGCCACATCAGGTCCGCTCTTAAGAATAGACTCTTAGCTTATGCCAAGACAAATGCAGGCAAAGATAACCTTCTAGATTTGGTTCAACCTTAATATGAGCTCTTCAAATCTTCAAATTTACAGTTAAGGAATGTATTTTTCACACCTCTAAGATAACCTTCAAGGTTTGGTTCACCCTTAATATGTCAGTATAGACTTTTCTGATCATAATAGAGACTAACACGACTCATCTTGGTTTTCTCCCATTCACAACAGCATATTTTCTGCTTAAAGTCAACCACCATAATCATGGCTCTTACCTCTTGTACGTTAAATCCTTGAGTATTAAAAGTTTTATAAGAATATGGAACCAGAATAATGTAATATACAAATGAATCTATGATAATTCAGTAACGAGTCTTTTTTTGTTGTATAAATACTATTTTTACAGTATTTTTGTCCTAATATTTTGATAAAAAAGTTATGAAAGAATAACTTTTTCCTAAATCCCTTGGCACTACTTTCTTCAGGAATTGTTTGGTTTTGTGGTTTGTGGTTAATGATGAAAATTTTCTATTTCCAGGAAGTAACAGCGGCTTACAGGTTGCTTTCACCACAGAAGCTTACTACTAGAGATTCTTCTCGAGTTTGCAATGTTCTTGCTCTACTTCAGGTTAATCATTAATGCCATCCTTGTGTTCTTCTGACAAATTATAGCCCTATATAACATCCATGCTCATTGTTTAATCTTGTGTTACTCAGATTACTAGAAAGTGTTTGGAATTTGTTATTTACTTTATATATATATGCGCCAAATTACAGTTTTTTTCTGCATTTGACCTTTTTGAGACTAAGTTATATTTAGAAATCATATATTTTTCCACCACCAATTTTACTTTACATTATTTTCATTTTAATTTGTCCAATTTTGTTCCTTTCGACAATTTAGTTAAAAAATTTTTAATGAAATGAGTAAAATGATTTAAACAGTTTAAAAACACATAAAATAAAGTTGGACGATTTAAAGAATAAAAGTTGAAACATTATTAGAGATAAATTATATATATAAAAGCACAAGCAACTTTGGGGTTTTCTTTTTTCTTTTTTTAAATTTTTTCTCCTTTCATTGACCTCACTTCTGAAAATAGAAGTCTACCTATAAAGCAACAAAGACTACTGATAATACAAGCTTTAAAACCCAAGAATAAGTAAATTAATAAATACTAATACCATATGAGAATAGATAGCAATGATTGTGACCACAAAAATCTTGCATTACAGTTGTTGATCTAGTGGGATTCATAAAAATTGTTCACAAAAATGAATGATTGCGATGCAATGTCATACATTGCTTAGTGGGAAAAAAATATTGCTTAGTGGGAAAAAAATTCTTTTAACGTGTCTTTTTTTTCAAAATGAACTTGCACCCACAAAAAAAAAAATTATTAAGAATGATCAAAAGGATTTCAATCTAAAACACCCTGATGTTTTAAGTTAGAAGCATATAAAAACACTTATATACTTAGACAGAAATGTCACACATTTTACATATATTTTTGGTATTTATAAATATAAAATGACAAATGAACGTTATTTTAATTTGATTATAATAATAGTAGATAAAATATTAAATATTAGTGATAATGCAAGTATTGAAATTATTGATAAAGTGACATTTTTTTATAAGATATATTTCTTATCTTATCCACTAATACACTTGAGTGTATTTAATCAAATAATTGTCAAATTATATAGTTTCAATCTAACTGAAATACAACAACTGATTGGGTTAGTATCTTTTCTAATTGAAAATCATGTCAATTTTATTCCCCAATACTCCCCATACAGATTACAAAGGAATAAGTCTTGTGTTTCATCAAATTCTAGATTAATAGATTTTGAGTAAGAACTCCATATCAAATGCCTATTTTCAGATTTTCATGTTACTTATGTATTTTATTTTCATATCTCAAATAGATTTTGATATTTTGAACAAAGGTTTTTTTCTTTTTACTTTGAACCATTCTCAGATTCAACGATGCCTTGGGTTGTTTTTTTTTTTTTTTAATCTCTCAAATAGATGAGAAGTTTGATTATACGTGGATATGAAATCTAATAGTTCTTTGTTTCCTTTTATTTCTTCTATTTCTTTAATTTTTCATTTTTTCTGACAGTCTGTGGCTGCTCATCCAGAAACAAGGATGTCATTTCTCAGGGGTAATTTCATTTATGTATTTTTAATCTGTGATCTGGACTACTTGGACGCTGTTGTTCAACCCTGTTTTTAATTAACATTCACGAGAAAATCAAGTGTTATGTGAGTTCAATTAATACCAAACGTCAAAATATTTATACATAATATTTTCAGCAACAAAATATTTTTTTCTCTGGTGATATTGGTGTACATAATTGTCCATATCTTTTCCAATAATCAAATAATTATACATACATATATATATATATTACCCCATTTTTCATCGGTTTCTTTTTCTGAGTTCACGTATAGTTATGATTATGGTATTCTAGGAATGACAGTGGATGATAATTCATTGGTGTTTATCATCATATCAAGTGTCGATAAAAAATTTATTCTCAACAATCAACTTACCTTTTCCGCATATATATATATATATCAAATTCTGTAATAGAGAAGAATATTTCATCTATTATTTAATTATGAAAATTTGCCTGAATAAAGAAGGTAATTATGGAAATAAACTACTGTCCTTGCTGTGCTTTAGACCATGTCTATATACATGTCTGATTGTTGTCCTCCTTTCAGAGTAAGTATTATCTCTCTCTCTCTCTCTTTCTCTCTCTATAATCTTAACATATAGATGGGCGAACCATTATAAAACAACATGTTTATTTAATGGAATTGGGTGTGCTTTTTTCCATGTTGATTAATTAAAAACTGTTGTGATTGAATGACAATTATTTGGATTTGGTCTCTTGCAGCTCAAATACCAGTTTATCTCTATCCTTTCCTAGAGCGTAAAGAGACTGAAAGGCCTTTCGAGTTTTTGAGGCTGACAACCTTAGGTGTTGTTGGTGCCCTCGTGAAGGTGCCTGTACCTCCTTTTTAGCTATTTTTCTTTAAATAATGTGTCCAATATTCTCATATACATATTGCTTTCAGGTATTGGTTTTGAGCTTTTGCTTAATAATTGGATCCACTATTCCTATCTAAGGCATGCGTGTATTTAGCTATCAAAATTTTCCTTTCTTTTTTTTTGCTTTTTTCCCATACACATTACATCATTGTCTCAAGTTATTAGGGGTCTGTTTCCCTGCGCAGGATATATTATTATCCTTAACAAAAGATCTCACCTCCTTCTGTTTGGAGAGGTCATTTAGACCTCTTAATATTCCAAGATGCTAACTTAGTCATAGGTTTAGTTGAGTAATGGCCCCATCCAATCCGTTAGGCCACCCTCACCACCTTTGGCTCTACCATAATATGGAAGGGCTTTAGGTGATGTATTTCACATTTTTAGATAATGATTTCATATTCTCAGACATTTATATGAGTCACCTTTTCATGAAACTATCCAAAAATGAATGTGCATCCCAACTTGACTTGTATTGAAGAAATTGAGGATTATATTGTCAAGCACATGCAAGTTCCTATGCATGGTTTGAAGATAATTGTGTTTGGAAAGATATTTTCACCTTTAAAAACTTTATGGGTAATTGCTTATTAAAAACTAGCAGTTGAAACCAATCCTCCGGAACCCAAGTAACTTAATTTTCTCTGGTGAACTATTTGTGTTAATGGATTAATTTGATCAAAAACTTAAGATGGTTGTAATTTCGAAAGTAGTTATCTGATACTTTTTTTTTTTTTGCGAAATGAAAAACTAAATCAATTAATAATAGGGTTACAGCTATCCTTGTAAGCAATAGTAGATAGTTCAGGAGGGAAATTGACATAAGACAGGCAAGGGGGAAGGGATCTTTTCAAGCAATGGGTTGTAAGGTAACGGGCTGCACCATTCGCACCATTTCTACACCAAGAGAATTGTCATTGCTTGGAAAGTTTCCATTCGAAGATATCCTCTAGTATGGATGAGACGTCCGAGGGGGCTGGTGGGAAGCGGATCGGAGGGAGGGGATCGCTGTGAGCTAGTCTCTTTCTATTAAAGCATCATCATTGTTCTGAATAGAAGCTATTGTACTTGCAACTCTGATGGCCCATGCTTCTGCAGCAAGAGCAGAGAGAATCTGAGTACGACCAAAGTTAATATTTATGGCTGCACCTCGTGAGTCTCGAGCAATGACAGCAAAGGCTGCTTGGAGGGAGAGAGCAGAGAGCGACATCACAGATGAACTTGAGTTTCATGCTTGGTGGAGTCTGCCAAGAATAGTTGTGATTGGGTGGAGGGTGGGGGGTACTGCGGTCATCGGATAAGATAGCTTCTAGGTAGTCAGATGAGGCTTGGGTAGCTTTACGAATAGTGTCAGATGGTGAAAGAGGGGTACCATTAAAAGTGCAACTAAATTTCCAAATTTCCAAGCAAAGGTAGGCAATCGTGGAGAGAAGAGTGTCTTTGTCCGGGCAGTTGCTTAGATTGGCCTAAGTGTCTGTAAACCATGATGTGAAGTTGTTAGTTGCAGAGGGATCAACTTTGTAGGACAACTTGCTTCCAAACCAAACACTGCGAGTCCAGTTGCATCTGAAGAAGTGGTGCTCTATGGTTTCAGGTTCTATATGGCAAAGGGGGCAGTTTGGGTCTTTAGAGCATTTTTTCCTTGCAAGGTTAGCTCGAGTAGGCAAAAAAATTTTTAAAACTTTCAAAACAAAGTGCCTGACTTTGGGAAGAGTTTTGAGGCCCCAAACAGCATTCCAGAGTGTAGGAGAGGTGCTATCGGATGGACCAGGTTCAGATGAGAGGCTCTTTTGTTGGAGATGGATGAGTGATAACCAGATTTGATTGTGTAGGTGCCGTTTTTGGTGAAGTGTCATATGAACTTGTCCTTGTCGTCTTTCCTCCAAGAGAGGGGAATGGTGGTAATTTCCTTAACTTCATTATTAGTAAAGAGATTTTGGAGTACTTGGAGTTCCCACTGGCTGCTTTGTTCTAAGATGAGGTCTTTAACCTTAGAGATGTTTTAGTTGGGAGGTTTGGGAGATTGGATTTGAAAGGAGTTTGAAGTTAGGAGCAACTTGTCCCCCCAAATACAGATGTTGTTGCCTGAAGCTAGTAAGTATTTACCATGACAGAGGCTAGTCCAGACCCAGGAGGCCTTGCTAACCTTCTGAGCCTTTATAGTATTGGTGTTTGGAAAGTAAATATCCTTCAAAAGTCTGGCCTAAAGCTGCTCAGGTTGGTTAATAAGCCTCTAATATTGCTTGGCGAGGAGAGTTAAGTTGAAACAAGCCATATCTTTAAAACCCATTCCGCCTAAAGCTTTAGAGGTGGCCAACTTTCCCCACTTGCACCAATGAATTTTCCTATTTTCTGTGGAGTCGCCCCAGCAAAATTTAGTAATGATGGAGTTGATTTGGGAGAACAGGGACGAAGAAGGCTTGAGGCACACCATAGCGTAAGATGGTATAGCTTGGACAACTGCTTTGATGAGAGTCTCTTTACCTGCAGGTGATAGAAGGTTGCTTTTCCATCCTTAAAGTTTTGCCCAGTACCTTATCTCTTATATAGCCAAGAGCTTCAATTTCCGAATTGCCGCAATCTGAAGGAAGTCCCAGATATTTAGAGTTAGGTTCCATGATTTTCATTCCCATGTGGTGGACCAAGTCTTTTCTGGTTTGGGCAGGGGTGCTTGGGGAGAATAAATTGAAGATTTCTGGTTGTTAATTGAAAGTCCGGAGCCTGTTGAGAATTCTTTAAGGAGGTTAAGGAGAAGGCTGCTGGTTTCTTGATTGGCGTTGAGGAAAAATATGGAGTCATCTGCAAAAAGTAGATGATTGATGGGTGGGCGATTGTTCTTAACTCGAATACCTGGGAGAAAGCCAACAATCAATGCTTGATTGAGGGCTGAAGAAAGAGCTCCACAAACGAGCAGGAAAAGAAAAGGGAAAAGAGGATCTCCTTGCCCGAGTCCTCCTTTGGGATTGATTTTACAACTACTCTGCCCATTGATCCCAATAGAGTAGTTGACTGTGCTTATACATTGGGAAATCTATTGTATCCAAGTACTTTCAAAACCCATCATTCTCATAGTTTCCTCCAAAAAATCCCAGCAAACTCTGTCGAAGGCCTTACTTAAGTCAAGTTTGATGGCCACAGCAGCTTTTTTCGCCGCCTTCTTATGTTTCAAGTATTGGAAGAGTTCATGAGCCACTATGATGTTGTCTTGGATTTGCCTACCTTCAATGAAAGCTGCCTAGTTTTCAGTGATTAACAACTTCATTATAGGTTTGAGCCTGTTGGCATGGACTTTGGATATTATTTTGTAGGAAAAGTTGCAAAGGCTGATAAGTCTATATTGAGAAATTGTCTCGGGGCAAGAAATTTTGGGTACGAGAACAATGTTTGAGTGATTAAGCTGCTTAAGGAGGTACCCCTTTGCAAAGAAGCCTTTGACAGCTGCTATGGTGTCAGGACCAACAGTGTTCTATGAGTTTATGTAAAAAAGCCTAGGGAAGCCGTCAGGCACTTGGGCTTTAAGAGGGCCAAGTTGGGTAACAGCTTTGTGAATTTCCTTATCAGTAACTTGACAACAGAGTTTAGCGTTAATTACATGAGTGACTTCAGATACAATTCCATCCAGCATGTAAGAGAAAGATCTGTGGTCGACTCACTGTATAAATTTTGGAAATAGGAGGTGATGATGGAGATTTCCTGAGGTTCCTCCTTCCATAAGCCTGAGCTGTCTTTGAGTCTCAGTATAAGATTTTTTGTCTTCTATTGAGGGTGGTAAGATGAAAAAATTCTGGTGTTTCTATACCATTCCTGACCCAATTGAGTCTTGAACGTTGATGCCAAAACATAGCTACTTTCTCCCATAAATCCTCTAACTTGGTCATGAGTTTGGCTTCTGTAGGTTTGCTGGCTTCTGCGTATGGTTCATTTTGAGTGATGGCTATGGAGGTTTTGGTTTCTTCAATTTGTTTGGCCACATTTGGGAAATGGTGTCTACGCCACTCCTTGAGAGCATGCTTACAGTGGTTAAGTTTCTCGGCTAATTTGAACATATAAGAGCCTATGATCTCTGTAGACCAGCTGGTGTTTATTACTTCACTACATCCCACTTCAGTAGTCCACATTGACTCAAATTTGAACTGTTTGGGTCCTCTCTTGGTAGAAAATTTAGTGAAGAGTATAATCGGGCTGTGGATTGAACCAATTGAAGGCTCATTTACGAGGGTAGCTTGTGGAAATAGTTCCCACTGAAAGTCCCAAACAGCAGTATTCTAGGTAACTCACTACAATTAAACAAAAATATTGCAGCTTAAGAGTAGAGAGAAAATACAATAATGAACATCCACCAAGAGAACACAGAATTTGTTAACAAGGGAAAAACTCCTTTGAAATTCAAAGGAGAAACAACCCCGGATCCTTAAGCGGATCAGACTCAAAATCTTCACTATGTAAAATAGAGGTTACAAGGTTCCCATAGGAGTGTATTACAAGCTTACCCAATCAACTCTCATGATCTACTTGCCTAAAACACTGCCTATCCTTGCTTGCTAGACATACCCACAATGCACCTCACCCATGAAGACTTACTCCATCAAGCATGAAGAAACAGCTCCCCGATCTGAAGCAATCAGTCAGATCTGAGCACATACACAAGAAATCTGAGCCAAAGAAGAAGGTAGATCACCTCGGTACAAAGAGATCCAAGAAATCCATGAGCCGCAGGTTCTCCTCACAGCTTTTTACCATTAGTAGTATGCATCAGGTATTCAGCCCAAAAAGCTAGGGTTGGGAAAAGATTTTTTGCCTTTTATATCATAAAGAAAGGATAAAAATGTCATTTGAGTTTATTTAAAACTTTCTGTGCAGACAGTCGAGAGCAGTTCTTGCGCAAGAGCTTCCCTGCTCATGCTTCTGAACCAGCTGACCATATTCAGTTCAAGGGGAAGCTCGTGGGCACGAACTTTCCTTCTCACGCCTGAGAATTCAAAAACTTCCTTTTAAATAAAAACAGTTCTTTTCCCAACATTAGCAGTGGATCACAAACACCCTTTGGCATGTATTTGTGACCCATAACAGCAAACTTTGTGACATTTTCTAATTACAACATACACGCAAAGGAATTGCCAATATCCTAACACTAACACCCACCATGAAGAGTTGGTCATGGCTCTGTTAATCTTCTCAGAAATGTAGCTCTGATCACTAGGCATATTGCTCCAAGTGAAACCTGGGCCTTCAGCTTCAAGGTCCATTAGGCCACAGTCGTACATCATGTTCTGAAAGGCCAATATTCTACCAAGGTTTGGTGATTTACCCCACTTCTTCTCAAAGAAGGATTTAATTTCATTAAAGTCCCCAATGCAAATCCATGGAAGATTTTCAGAAGAGGCTATATTCTTCAGAGCTGACCAAACTAGCTATTTATTCACATTAGTTGGACTCCCATATATTAAGGAGATAGCCCAATTGATGGAGACATTGCTGCTCGTTACATAGGCGTGGATGAGGTTCTGAGTGGCACTTTCAGTAGTTAGAGAAGTCTTGTTATTCCACCATAAAGCTAAACCACCAGATTCACCAGCAGGTTCTATGAAGAAGCCATGATCATTTTTAAATTTTTTCCTCAACTAATCCACCTTACTAGATTTATTTTTGGTCTCCAATAGGAAAATAATGGAGGGATGATGGGTTTTGATCAAATCCCTCAACACTGAAACTGTCAAGGGTCACCCAACTCCTTGACAATTCCATGAGAAAATTAGCATGGGTCTTGTGGCTGTTTGGGGTCAGCCACCACCACTCTGCTATTTTTTGAGATGTGTGTCAATTCAGGGGGAAGGATTACGATGGAATCATTGCTTCTTATGGAGTGTACCTCATTGGTAGGATTGGGAGGTTCGTTGTGAATTGGAGTGGTTTGTTCCTCATTTGTGACCTTTCTGCCACTTCTTTTGGTGGGAAAGATAATTTTCTTCTCAGTTTTGTTACAAGGGCCTGCTGTGTTGGAGTCTGCAGTTCTATGTTCTAGGGAATCATTATCCCTCCAGGAGATATCTCTCGAGGTGTTGATCTGAAACCCCTTCTCTTGCTTCCATTTAATGAAGCCGGTATTCTGGTTGAAGGAAATAGGGGCTTTCCTCCTCAGACTTAGAAGTCTGTTGAAAATAGTTTCCAGCTTGACGTCTTGGTGGGTTGTTATAGGGGATGAGGTTCTGGTTAGGCTAGTGGGATGGTCTGTGCTGGGGTAGTGGGTTCTCAGATGGATTGTACAGGGCCCGGGTTCATGGGTGAAACTTGAGCTTACAGATGAGGTTGGGCCAAAATGATATGGCTTAGTGAATGGAAGGGGCCAAAGTGTTTTAATTCACAAATTAAGGTTTGTGGACTACCAGGAGGTTCGGTAACGTAATATGGTGGATGAGGGTTGGATGGTTCTAACTTGGTACAGTTGGTTTTGGGAATATTCTCCCATACCTTCAGGGAAGAGGTGCCACCTGTCTGTTCTATCTCTGCTGGGTGGTTGCTTGTCATGCTCCCATATTGTTTGCTGCTACCGTGATTTGTGCTCCATAATTGGATTGGGTGGCAAGTGGATTTTGTGGCAGGTGTCCCTCTGGGTATCAGATTGCATTGTCATTTGGGATGCTGATTTGTTGCTTTCTCCAACTGTAATTTGTGGCTCTATTGATTGCTCACACGCCTCCTTAATGTGGGGAAGGAGGCCACGCACCACCACATCTGCGGCTTTCTGGTGTGCTGTTGCTTGGCTATGGGGGTGCCTTGGTGTATGGGATTGGTGTACACGAGTGTTTAGGGCTCTGAGTTCCGGACCATAAGGCCAAGGGGGACCCTTTTTGTGGATTGGGCTGGTGCACTCATCATGAGTGGACCTGTGATTCGACAGTTATAGCAGTAATCTGATAACTTTTGGTATCTGAGTTTGATCCACAGGTATTCTTTATTAGTTCTCTTGATGAAGAAGCCCTTCCTTAGAGGTTGTTCAATGTTGATCAGGACTCTGAAAAGGACAAAGGGGGAAATGAAACCTTCGTCATTGTTACTTTTGTCGAGCTGGATTAATACCCCAATGGACGCAGCAATGGCTTTGGCACTTTTGGGGTTCATGTGACTTAGAGGAAGACCGCAGGCTTGGCTTGAACCCAGAAGGGGCATTGTGCGAACTCAAGTTCCACCACAGTTTTGTGTGTCCCATTCTGTGAGGACCATTAAACCTCCCATGATTAACCATGGTCCCTGGTCGAGAATTTTCTTGACATTTGTTGCATTCTTTAAGGCAAATCCGAAGAGGTTGCACCCAAGATTTGAGATGGTAAAACTGTCATGGGTTTTCCAAGCAGAGAGGAGTATATTGCTGATGGCTTTCTTATTTACGGCTTTAGTGGAAATAATCTTTCCAACCAGGAGAAGATGGCTATCAATTGTTGGGTTCTTGTCATCAAAGTTTAACTCAATGATGAGCTCCGGTGTTACTTCTTCTTGATCCATTGTGGGGAGGTCAGAAGAAAGCTAGCAAAGGAAGGTTAGGGGTAGGGTGTGGGAGGGGATGTGGAGGATAACAGGGGCTAGTCACTGGTGGGTGTGGAGTAGGGAAGGAGGACTGGAAAGACCAGGGGAGTAGCCACAGAGGGAAGGAGCTAAACGAAGGCCAGATATAGGAGATTTAAGAGTTAACTGATACCTTTTTTTTTTTTAATTTTAGATCTTCTCTCTCTCTCTCCACATTGTAGATCAAGATTAATCACTTACTATTTTTGTCTGAATTTTGAATTGTGGGACCGGTGCTAATATTTGAATATTTTCTTTTGGTAGACTGATGATCCAGAAGTAGTTCATTTTCTTCTAGCAACAGAAGTATTTCCTTTGTGCCTTCGTAGCATGGATGTGGGTGGTGAACTGACAAAAGCAGTGAGTGCCTTCTGTAACTTTATTTTTTTTTTCAAATATATATGGCAAAGCATTTTTTTTTTAAATCAAATCAATTCTAAGGGAAGAATATTTTTAAACAAACCAGAGGTGGGTTGGTCTTCCAAGTAAAAAGGCAGATGGTTTCTAGAAATTGAATCATATTCTACAACTTGGTTGTGTGTCCTATATATGCTTGTTTAATGAAATTTGTTGTTGGAGATGCAATTATCTTTTCAACGTATATACATGTATGGGTTTCATGAGAAGTAATACACATATATAGATATATATATATATATTTATTTATACAAGAACTCTTTTGAGAAACTTTCATTGCGTACAGGTGGCAACTTTTATAGTCATGAAAATTCTGATGCAAGATCAGGGGTTACAGTATATCTGCTCTTTTATGGACCGGATTATGGCCGTGTCAAGCGTTTTAGGAGGCATGGTGGAGAAATTTGCTGAAAATCCCCCATTGCGGCTGTTAAGGCATATCATTCATTGTTATTTCAGGCTCACAAATGTGCCAATGTTAGTCCCATATATTGATCTTGCTAATTATTTGTTGGGTAAATTTTATTCTGTCACGTTAGTTGTACTTGAAATCTTACTTTAGAGCATTTTTACGGTTAAGAAGATCGAATTTTTAATTAGTTGTGATATCTCTCCTCCGTCACTTAAATAAAGTTTAGTCTCTACAAAAATTTAATATCTAGTAGATAATTGACGGAAGGGATAGAGCAACTAAATAAAAGATTAAACTCTTAATTGTTTATTCAAAAAAAAAAAGGTAAACAGAGTCTCAGAGAATTTCGATTAAAGCTCATGGGAGATAAAATGAAATTTACCCTTAATTTATCCAAAATTTCATCTTAAATGCTCGACCGTACCCTAGGATCTGTAGCTTGTAAGTTGGTTTTGATCATGGAAGAGTGTGAAATGCAGGGCCTGTCGTGCATTAAAATATGTTCTTCCTCCAAGATTTCAAGATCCTACCTTCACCAGAGAAATCTGTGTAAGTTCCTCTTCTTCTTCATACTGAAAATTTCTCTGCTAGCTAGCCGTGATATGAATCCGCTTTTGGATACTTTAGCCAATCATAAGACGCACGCTCACTAGGTTCCATGATTCTTCGTTGATTAAGAGTGGAGGAAAGAATTGGTGATGGTTCGAACGACTGATCTCCAACTCAAAATCAAGCGTCTTTTTATGAAATGTTAATGAGATAACATTAATCTCTAACCTCACAAAAATGTTAATCAAAGACTACAATCAAACAATGATTTGGGTTTTGTCAAAAATAAAAACTAAAAAATATGTAATAGTCGTATGTGTGCTCCTTATAGAGATTTTGACTTCTTACTCAAACCATATGTGTGTGACGAATAACATATATCTCATCGGTTTACTCATCAACTATACAGTTTGTTTGTTGAGGGATGCAATAAACGGACAAGGGCTCCCGTTAAAAAAAAAAATAAAAAAATCTGTAATCGTAAATTATTTACGCTCATGTGTTAGTTTTCGTTTCTAGATTATTAATTATGCTTGCAAATGTGCATTTGCAGGAAGATCCCAAGATGGCGTACACTTTGCAGCAATTGATCTACAATGTCAGAAATGGGTAATGGGTCTCGAGGTATCAGACTTGGAAGAGTTCTCTGTTTCTTGTTCAAGAATCGTGTAGTTGATCAACCCCAAATATTTTTGTTGTTGTTGTCTTCTCTCCTTGTTTGCTTTCCATTTATAGAGAAAAAGTAAGAACAATAAATCGATCTGCCCTTGTTGTAACTTAATTGTTCAGAATTAATCCAGCTCGTTTCATCGGATTTCTAGTAAGTTAATAACTGGGATGTTCATATTCGGGTTAACAGATAGCATATGATATTCAATATTATTTCGTCCGATTTGGTTTTGTTGAGTTAACTTTGGTGTTTTTGAGCTAACGTATACTCAGGGTTTGTTGTAGTGCATTAGATATCTAGTAATGCTACATTTGCATCCTTTCTTTTACATCTTTTTTACACCCTATTGTTATGACGGACATTAACCAATGTATTTTATTCAAATTCATCACAGTCATAGGATGTCACCTTCTACGTGCGGCTGTGATGATGTTGAACAAAATACACTGATCACTCCTCGTCATGACCAGTAAAGGATAAAAAGAGTGTAAGAGAAATGATATAAGTGTAGCATTAATTTTAGATATCCTCACCGCCTGGCCAATATTGGGTGGTTGGTGCTCTACAAAATACTACAAATTTTTATAAATCTTTATAAAATTTAAATTTTATACTCATTGTGCGAGTTACAAGAGTCTACGTAATAAAATTTTTGGCATAAAAAATGACCTACTAGAGGATTATTTACTAGGCTAACTCTAGTGTGGTGGATTCTACTTTATGGCATTGTTTGGTTTGTAAAAAAAAAAAAAACTCTGAAATTTTATAAAAATTTTTAAAAATTTCTAAAACTTATTTTACTGCACGAATTACGAACTCATAACTTCTCTCACTTTATCTCATTTTATCTCACCTTTTTATCACTCCAAACACAGCCTAAATCACACAAACCAATCTATTTACAAGTATGATAATAAAGTTATAGATTTGTGTATTGATAATAATTTAAACTCACACACAAAACTTGCTAAATTTTGACAAACTAAAGAGGTTGTATTCCCAACCTTACAAATGCTTTTTAGCCTGGACGTTTAAAAATCCCACATACCTTCAAACTTAAGGAGAGTTAGGAGTCTTTAGGTATCGTGGAATTGGAGACTTTTTTTTTTTTTTTTTTTTTAAACTGAAGGTGCTCAGGTTAGCTTACCCGCACCTCAACTATAATTTCTTGGGCCTTAATATTAACGATCAGATAAACTTTCTAGTAACTCTGAAAAGATTCGAACTAATGACTACCAACAAGCATCAGTTGAGCTGGACTTGAAGACCAATAACAAAAATACAAGACCATAGATTGCACATAAGATAGGCATGTTATGAAATGGTAAGTGTTATCTTGGTTGGTTTGATTACTGTTACCCTATGGAAGAAAAAGAAATGGTTTAGAGTGTTTCAAACATTGACAAGGAGTTATACTGGGGTAAGATGGGTAAACTAATCCCTTCATCAAGGTGAAATTATTAAAAAATATTTATGACATTTTAGTCTTAACAAAAAATTGATAACATAAAATTTTTAAAAATTAAAGAGAAGTTTATAAGTATCAAACCCAAGCATTATGCAATGAGATATATTCCAAACACCCCACGGTGGATTGCATTTGTGAATAATATCAATAATATTAATAATGTAGGATGGCATAAATTGGTTGACAAAACTTTTTAATGTAGTGTTCAAAATTAAGAAGATGCCTAATGTATGGAGAAAAAGTACTCTTATACCTATATACAAGAACAAAGGAGATATTCAGAATTGTACGAACTATCGAGGGATTAAATTGATGAGCCATACGTTGAAATTATGGGAGAGAGTTATTGAGAGAAGATTAAGAAAGATAACAAA
>JAVXUM010000017.1:15180989-15191641 GCA_035590655.1 Pouteria glomerata | reverse complement strand
ACTATTTTATATTAATTTTTTAAATCCGTTAGAACGGATTTACCAAACCGTTCTAACGGTTTTAACAGATATATGCAGAAGTCTAAAATTTCTGATAGAAATCTGTTAGAACGGATCCAAAAAATCGTTCTAACGGTTTCTTTCTCTTACTTTTTACCACAAAAGTCCAAAAATTTCACTATTCTTCTCCAAAAAATTCAATTTCAAACATCAAATACCAAATACCTAAAATCACTCCAAATCTTATTTTTTCTTGTTTTTTCTTATTTTTTAACATTCCAAACACACCCCAAGACCTGCATGTGCTTGGTGATACTTGCGTACAATTAAAAGTAAATTTTTTTACAACATCTGAGTGATATTTTGTTAAAATGTATAATATATTCATGGTGCAACTGCAGGTACTTAAATATTCTACTAAAGATATGTTTGGGAGTTTGTGCAATTTTTCGGATAGCGTATCTTTACTAGATGTTAATACACGCGGTGCCTGTGGGTATAACTTTGCAATTTTAAACGGTAGAGGGACGTAAAAATAAAAGTAATTGAAAGTGATAATATTAAAGGATGAAATTAGGTAGGTAGTTATTGGAAGGTTTTAGGTCTGCCGTATAGATTTGTGATATGGCTCAGTTGGTGCATTTCTTTGATTGTCATATGTCTTGTAACGTGCCTATCTTGGCCATTTGATGGTGTAGGTTGGTAGTTTGGGACTGCATATTGCTAATTTGTGACTTTGAAGGCGTTTGGAGTGATAAAAAAAAAAAAAAATAAGATTTGGATTGATTTTAGATATTTAGTATTTAGTGTTTTAAATAGAGTTTTTTGAATAAGAATAGTAACACTTTTAGCCTTTTGTGACAAAAAATAAGAGAGAAAAACTGTGGGAACAATTTTTGTGGTCCGTTTCCATGAATTTATGTTAGAAATTTTTGACTTTTTCACATTTCTGTCAAAACCATTAGAACAGTTTTCCAAATCCGTTCTTACAGATTCAAAAAAATTAATATAAAATAATAATAATGGTACTTGTTTGAAAGTTTTCGACTCTTATCAAAAAAATTTACGTATTCGTTTAACTTTTTTTTTTATATTTTATGTTTTTTTTAGTGAAATATTGAAATTTTTTGACAATAAAAATAGAAATATGTAATAGAGAGTTTTAATAATTTATAGAAATTATTGAAAATTTATTTTGTTTTTTTTTTGTAATTCGCAAGCACTCCAAACAACCTTTGTTACTGCCCTGGGTATGTTAGATATGTTTGCGAATTTATGCTCTAAGTTGTGAGCTGATGTGAATTGTTGTAGGTTCTGTGAAGTTGAGATGGGAGAAAACATGGAATTATATAGCATTTTTTTCATTTGGTTTAAGAAATACGCAATAATGTAGTGGTTTCAGTCGACGTAAAAATCACCGTATCATACTGTGTTTTTATTAATAGTACGATCTGAAATAGTATTTTTTTAACAGCATTCCTCTTTAAGTGCATAAAATATTAATAAAAAAAAGTCCTATACATATCATAATTATTGCATATTTAATACATTAATTACTATTTTTTATTTTTTTAAAAAGCACATGAAAAAACTTTTGAACTCTATACTTTAATTATATTTATACATGTTATAATTTTCTCATATTTAATGTATTATTTACTATTTTTAATTTTATTTAAATTTAATGTTTAGATAGAATTAAAACAGAAACTTCAAAAGCCTTATTGGTGTCATTAATTTTCTTGGTGCACCAAAAAAAAAAAAAATTGAACTTACTACTTTAACTCTATTTATCTATATATGTCAAAATTATCCCATTTTTAATTAATTATTATTTTTTAATTTTATTTAAAATTTACCAAAAGACTTTTGAAGTTTTTATTTTAACTCTATATATACATATCACAATTATCTCATATTTAATCTTTGAATTATTTTTATTAATTTTATTTATTTAAAATTTTATCCCATATACAATATCCTTAAAAATTTCACAACTTAGATTTCTAGAAATGACTCTAATCCTAAATTTAGATTAGGATTTTCTAAATTTTGGGCTAAAAGTTAATTGAAGAGTAAGATGTGAAAGATTTCTCTAATGGCCTTTTCATAATTCTTTTCTACTCTCATAATTTTTACTCCGCTGTTGAAAATATTTTAATTCTTACTTCGTTGTTTATTGAATATTTATAATGAAAATCTGAATAACATACCCACAAATGAAGAATACGGTGAGAATCTAAAAATTTTTTTCAATTTTCTTTTTCACTCTTACAATTTTACGCCATTTTTTTAAAGATTTATAGTAAAAACCTAAATACCGTATTTATAAATATAAGTACGTGGTAAATATTATGTCACTATATCATTTCTTTTTTGTCAATTTATTTGTACAATTAATCACTACTTGTTGCCAGGTTAAATTTATTTCCGTACAAAATTATATTAATTTATTATTAGTTTAAGCATAAGATTTTGAAATCCTTTTTTCTAGTTCTAGACTAATTAATCCAGTGCGTCGGCACAACTCTTGGCCTTTTATTGACAAAAGTGACCTTGTTGCGTTAGTCGGGATAGCCATTATTAAATTAGAAATTTTTGTTAATCTTTGCGTGAAAGCCCGAGGGCATGCCAGTCCTTCCAAATAATTCAAAGTCATATTTATTAAGCCTGCTTCCTTGGCTTACCCTCCAAGTTTTCCCAATCCTTGCGTCACCGTCCCAATTGAATTGTTACCCCACCACCACCGTCACCACTCAACCGACCCGTATATTCAAAAATTCACATCACAAAACATTCTTAACCCTCTGATCAAAATCGAACGACAAACGGCGTCGATGTTAATGCCTATTTTCCTACTTGCATAATATGGAAAGAGACACTCCATCGGAAATTCCTAATTATATTGTTCTACTATAACTTTAAGAGTTCGCTCAATTAGTAAAATCTTGGATTTATTCTTCAGTAATTACTAGTTCGAGTCTCCTCAGGGTCATTGACAGTTTACCTAATCGTTAACTTTAGGGCTCTCAGAGATTAGTTGAGGTGCGCACAAGTTGACTCGGACACTCTGAGTTATTAAAAAAAAATATATATATTATTCCACTGTCATCACATTTTTGATATATTTTTTTCATCCAATTGCAATTTTCGTTGATATGTATTTTTGATTCAATAATAATTTTGATGCTTTAATTAAACTATACTTCTACATTTATTGTTATGAATCAACGTTCACAGAATCGAAAAAGATTATTTTAATAGAATTTTTTTTATTAAAAAGTAAGATAATAATAATGTGACAGTGACATTACTATATAATAAAAGTAAATTTTCATAAGTTATTTCTTTTAAAAATAGTCAATTCATAATTATGTCACACTATTTTGATTAAAAGTTTTTAAAATAACAATAATAATTATATAGAATTACGCATAAAAACATTACTTATAAGAGTTTCATCCGAACGCAATCACTTTCTCATATATATTTGTTTGGTTACATAATGTTAGCGAATTAAATCTAATAGTTATAAGAATTAGGATACAAAACTTTATACTTTATTTGAAATGGTGAATCTGACTATATAAATGAGTGAATAAATTTATGATCAAATTCATATTTTGTATTTGTCTTTTTTTTTAACTAATTAATATATTTAAATTGAATATTTCTCTTAAATCAATTTAATTAATTATTAAATTTAAATATGTATTTCAAATATAAAATATTATTTATCAAATTAAATCAAATTAATTTTTTACTTAAGATCAAACTAAGGCTTGGTTTAAGAATTAGCCAGTTACCAAAAAAAAAATTAATTTTTTTATTTTTAGGAATAAAAAAAATTAACTTTTTTTTATAAGTAAAAAGTTAACTTTTTATTAGTTAGTTTTTTTTTTAATTTTTTGCTAATTTAACATTTTTATCCTTCAATATTTAAAATAAATTTAAAATTTAAAAAAATAAATTTAATTATTTTTTTTAAAAATTAAAAAATTCATAGTCAATAGCTGAGACATGAGCTAGCACCTGTCAAGCGGAGACTAATTCTATGTGAGGAATATTTTCAAAAGTAGTATTTATTTAATTATATTCACATTTAGCTGCAATAGACATGGACCAGTCATGTCCTTATATAACAAGCAGTTAATTCGATCAACTTGCCTTATCCCTCTCTCTCTCTCTCAAACCCATTCATCAATTAAAAATGAATCGCTTTCACCTGATCTGCCTCTTTGTAATCTCTCTCCTCTTGTTCTCTCCTTCAGTTCAAGCCATTCGGAGGGACAGAGATTTCGCGTCCGAGAAGCTTTTCATCCTCTATGCTCGAAACCAGCAAGCTTTTCATCCTTCATTTAGCTCGCCGGTGCACAGAGATTTCGCATCCGAGAAGCGAAAGGTTCCCACCGGACCAAATCCACTGCATAACAAGCGATGATCAGGAGCTAGAGTTCGCGCTCCAATTCTCTAATTGTGATTGCTTCTATTGCCTGCATGTCATGTCATGTTACACATGATATATATACATACGTATATATATATATATATATCTTACACATGATATATATATACATACATATATATATATATCTATTCTAAGTCATTAGCAATTTTCTTTCGATTTAGAAATTCAATTGGTGATTTAAGATTTATTTCCCATGAAAAAATATTGAATCTGAATCACCAATAGAGATGTTGCACTTGTACAGAAGGTGCAGAAGATTGTGTTGCACTAGTTGATATCTACAGACTATACATATAAGAGATGAAGAAGTTTGCTATATATATATATATATTGTGAATTTGTAATGTAAAGTTTTAATATATATAGTACGTAATGGGAAACATGAGCTTTATTGAGTTTGATATGGAGTACTATAGATATAGTTAGCCACCCTTTTGTCGGGGAGAAAGAGAGAGAGAGAGAGAGTTATATTAGAAAATGATGGATTGGTATCTCTATAATTTGAGGTTCCAGTGGTTGTTTACATTGATTCCAAACATCACTTTCTTTCTTGGTGTAAACACAATCAAATACATATACTAGTGAAAGTCACGATCAGTTGAATCATTTTCACAGAATTAAATGCTTTGTCGATAACAGTTCAGACGTTAATATCAAATTATAAGACAAGAAGATAAAAGAATATGACTGCAAATTAATCCATGACTAGTCATCTGTCATTCAAAGATCCTTAATCAACTAGAGGTTGCTGGTTGTTAGTTTCTCATTTATAGAGAGTAATTTACACAAATTTAAACAGGCAACGCCAGAGGGGTTTCAAGCAACTACTGCAGTGAAAATTTTATTGTAAAAGCTATAATGATGTGACGAAGGGTTAAAATTTAATTCAAGTACGTTAATTCTATCATATAATATTTATTAATTCATTTCACTGGTATTTATTGATTTAATCAAATATATTTGGATTAAATTCAAACTCTTCGTCACATCGAGTTCCAGGAGGTACAGTAAAAAATTCATTACAAGGGCTGTAGTGCTAAAATGAATTGTTAGAATTTAATCAAGGTGCATTGATTTTATCAAACTATATTTATTAATTTATCTCACCTATATTTATTAATTCAATTAAATACACATTGATTAACTCATAACCATTCATCTTATTATTGTAGCTCCTGCAGTGAATTTTCTACTGCAACTCTTTAGAACTCCATCACATCAGGGTTTTAAGAGACTGTAGTGAAAAAATCAATGGATAAAATTTATTTATACTTAATTTAAGGGTTATAATTTTTTAAATTTTTATTTTTATTTTAAAAATAATTTTAGCTCCTACAGTGAATTCTTTCACTACAACTCATCACATCATTACAATTCCTGGAACCCAATGCAAACACCTATTAATGCATGTAACGGCCAATATTAAGCACTAATAACAAGGGGCCGTTGCCTAGAAACTTGTACGTGTTAAATGTCTAATGTTGGCATGGTTCCTCTCTCACAATAATAGAAGAAAAAATGCTTCTAAAACCAGATAAATATATATATATATATAAAAGAAAGTAGAGTCAAAATAATATAGATTACTATTTTAAGTGATAAGACTTATAAGTCCACAAGAATCCTATCTCATTTTTAAGAGCGGAGTTAAAAAAAAATTTCGTCATAAGTTGAGCATTAAATTAAATTAATTTTTTTTTTTAATCCTAAGGTATGCACTAAATATTACACTAGAGTTTAAACAGTTGACTAATATGTTACGATACTAGTATTAAAAAGAAAATTAGGTCAAAATCTTAATTACTTTAGCTAGAGCCCATCTTAGCCAATTCATGACTCCATCTTTTTTCATTCTCATTCTGATTGTTTTTTCTAAAATATTTTTTTAGTTGTATAGCATAACTTATAATAAAAAAAAAATGTAGAAGAATGAATATATTAATATTTTTATACAAAAAATAGGAGGAATTAATCGGTGAAACTCAAATTTTGGTAAAATTTTTTCGGTTCTTCCCTTTCCTTGATGCCCATTAATCACCCATAACTAACATATAACTAAAAGAGATTTGCATAGAGTTTTAAAAAATAAAATAAAAAATCTTCATGTAAATAATTTTACTTTCACAATCATTTACATTTCCTATAAATATATATAGAAGGGTTTTGGTCAAAAGAGAGAGGGCTCTCTCCACCAATTGTGTGCATCTACTAATTAATTGCACTGCCAATTGAGGTGATCTGACTTATGTTTAATTACTTTTTTTTAGGTGGGAAAAAGGTTTCTGACTTCCATTCAAGCCTGTAAGGTCAAAGAACAGTGTTGAGTGCATATTCTGGTTAGCACCAATCCATGCTTGTGCGCTCGCAATAACAATAATGGAAAACACTCATTTTTTAAGTGCATGAATTATTATTACATGGTTGAAGAAATTGACTTCCCATTGTTTTTCAAGTCAATAAGAAACAGTAGCTCCGCGCACCACCACCAGCTTTAGCACGTGGAAACCTGCCGGGGCAAAAATGTTTTAATTAATTAGGCTCATATATATTTGATTTTGTTTTACCGTTCTTTTTACAATGGTCAAATATACATACATATATATATATATATATATAATCCTAGCCATTTCAAATTGCGGGCATTCTTATGATATTTCTTTGATGGTGTTTTGGTTGTACATGGCCAAGCAGCTACAGCATGTACGCAAGACGTGAAAATATGAATCAAGGAAAGTTATTTTTCTGGTGATTAGAATGGGAAAAATTATTTTATGAAAGATAAATATATATAATTGTTAGCATATAAAATTACTTGTCCTGTGAATCTCGATAAAAAAAAAAAAAAAAAAAAAGGTACTATTCCGATCAGAGTTTATATTTTGATTAGATTGGGACCGTCTAATTTGATAATTAATTGATATAATTTATTGATTCAAAAAGACATCTCATAAAAAAAAAAAAAAAAATCACTTCCTCACTAACCCTACTGTTCACCAATGTTTAGTGTTATATCTACTATTACCATAATTAAATTAAGACAGTGCCTCTACGTCATTTTACATTTATAAATATAAGAGGTATATACAAAAGTGAAAGACTCTCTCTCCTGGTACGAGAAATTCCGCAGCCACTACCCGAGAGTGTGCACTGGGTGAAACTTACCCCATGACCCTAGGCGGCAAAAAATCATAGAGGGTAAACCAGTCTAGGCAAGCCCCAGCTGACCGGCTCAACCCAAGAAGGTGTTGGTGGGGTTCGAACTCGTGACCTTTGGTCTCCGCGCTCACCACTCTATCCATTGGACTGTCCCCAAAGGGACAAAAGAAAGACTCTCTCTCTCTCTCTCTCTATATGAATTTGCAAGTATTTTTAAACGTTCCTAACTTGAACGTTAAATGTCCAGAACCTCCTTCAAAGGTTTTCTTTTACTTTTTTTTTTTTTTTTTTTTCTGACTTGCAAGTTTACATTAGAAGAAGGGACATGTTGGGTGAATTATTTTGCAATAATAATTGATTTTTATTGTGATTTAAATAGTCGTACCTTCACAAAACTCTATTTTTTACATGCACTAAAATAATTTAAACTGGCGCACTATCGGGCCAAAATCATTTAGAATTGTTTCTTGTACGAATGAAAATTTTCAAGCCTAAAAACTAGCTGTTTCGGCATGGGCAGAGTCAGCATGAGATCGGGGGACATATGTCTACTCTGGAAATTATTATTTTTTTTCTTATTAGGATTGTCAATTTATGCCACCTAAAAAAACAATAAGAAAAAATTTAGGACAATATTAATTGTGTCCATCTAAAAAAAAACTAATACCAATTGAGTTTACCTAATGAAATAAATAAATTTTAACCCAAACACATTAATACACTTGTATCCAATCCACTTAATATAACGTAAAATTATCGATTTTGCCCCCCTTTTTTGTTAATAAAAGTTTAGATAATACTCTAAGAGTCCAATTATTTATTTCTTATAGTTAGTACCTACTCTAATGTTAATTCCTAACTCTGGCCTTCTGTTTCGGAGTAGAGTTAATTGGTTGGTTGGTTGGTTTAAGGCAACTATATATTAGTTGTATTTAATTTGTTAAAAAATTTTAAAAATTATTTATTTTTTATCTCATTATACAAATTATAAATTCATAATTTATTTTATTTTATCTTATTTTTTATAACTCTAAATAAACTCATTATATATTACCATTAATAACTCTTTCAGCATGGATGCGTATGCGTTTGTTTCTATGTGTGCGTGGCTGCTTGGGACAACAAATAATTTTATATGGGCTCAATAGTAGCCACGCTGTAGGGGAATGTTTAGTACTGGGTGGCGCCTTTTTCTATCCGTCCATCTAATCATGTGAACTAATCTCTTTTGCATTGCTAGATTAAAGTAACTATAAAGTTATAGGATGAATTACACCATCTCCTTTAGACACCAAACCCCGTCTGGCACTCATACAAAGAGGAATTTTTAATAATTTTTATTTTTTCTATTTTTGACAGCACTTCAAAAATTATTAAAAATTCTTAAACATTTCTTTAACATTTTCACCAGACAACCAAATATTTCTAAAAATTCTTAAAAATTTCTCTAATTTTTTTACCAAACATATAAAATTACTAAAAATTCCTTCAAGTTGCTGGAAATTTTAAATTTTTACCAAATGTATAAAAAGTTACACCTAACAACTTTTACAAAAAAAAAAAAAAAAATTACCTAAAGGTATTAAAAATTTCACTTCCAAACGGGCCCTAAGATAATTATGAAAACATATTTTCAACCATTTGAAAATTATTGAAATATTATTTATTATTTAAATATTATTAATAATTGTCCTATTTGTTAGCTTTTATCCTTTTTAAATAATTTAATATATGACAATTACAAAGACATCTCTTAAGTATTTTAGAATTACAAAAAGCACCCTTAATCATTTAAAATTATTGATATCTCCCCTGATTTTTTAAAAATTATAGTAAAGTTATTTAATCTAAAATATTTTTTTTTTCTTGCTTTCCATTATATCATTCCTTTACTTTGGTAGCGATAAGCACATTATTGCAATTTTAACTTTATTTTTGTCCCGGATCTTTTTGCACTTCATCCATTGACAAAATAGTTAATTTGCGAAAATCATTTTAAAATTATTTCATTACAAAGTTCATTAGTAATTATATGGGGTAGTAAATCCCAAAATAAAAAATTCTTAAGGTGGTATTTGGTTTGATTTTCTATTTTTTATTTTATGTGTTTTATGTTTTAAAAATCTCAAACCAATGAAACAAAAAATATTCTATTTTTCTTTTCTTTTGAGATTTTCCTTATTTTTGGTTAAAAATATTTAAAACGACTTTTTATCATTTTTTATTTTATGTATAAATTCATTTTCTATTTTTTAAAACAAAATTTGAAAATACAAATAATCAAATACGTTCTGAGCTGTTTTCTTTATTTTTAAGAGCGTAAAATAGAAAATGAGCTCAAAACAAAAAATAAAAAATAAAAAATAGAAAAACAAACCAAATGAGATATAAACTTTTTGATTTTTGTCAATACACGCATACCAAAATAACTTTCTAATATATCAAAATACTATTTTAATGTCTAGTTTCTATAATGATTTGTATGTTTATATATGTATCACTACAAAAAATGTGGGAATTGACGACCGCCAAAAGCGGTCGTCTATACTTTAGATAATCGCCTGACGACCGTTATACAGCGGTTGTATTTGGAGGGGTCGACAAAGAGTTTAGACGACCGCCTTAAAGTGACAACCGCTAAAAACGATTTGACGACCGCCTCAAAGCGGTCGTTTAAAGGCCATATGTAGTTATGACAACCTTTTTAACGACCGCCTCAAAGCGGTCGTCTAAACCTTTAACAACCGCTTAGAGAAAGTCGTCTATAATAACTTTTTTTTTTTTACAAGCATATATTTATTTATGCTAAAACTAAGAAAAACTTGTACATTCATACAACAAAATTTATATATTAATTAAATCTGCTCATTCAAATACATACTACGATAACATGAAATTATCCAACAAAATTCTAATTTTTCATAATATATTTGGTAAAACACACATTACATTATTCTTAATTTTACAAAATATAATAAAAACAATGTCTTCGAGTGAATGCCAACCTTAAAACCATAAGCAAACCCAT
>JAVXUM010000017.1:15154216-15168119 GCA_035590655.1 Pouteria glomerata | reverse complement strand
GTGATTTATAAAATAAAATAAATATAGTAAATGTGAGTAATTTAAAATTAGAATAACCTAATTAATATTTGATATTTTCTTGTCCATTAAATTTTAAAAACACTAAGAGATGTTGTTATAAGAAAAATAATCTAATTATTATTTAAACTTTTTTTATTTATGTTTTTAGTTTAATTTTATTTGTTATCTATATTTTTAATTTAATTATTAATATAATTAAAATATATAAATTTAACAACTATATTAAATTTTTAAGTAAGTGGATTCCTTTTCGTAATAAGTAACTAAATTCTTTTTTGTAATCAAAGCAAGTGAGTCCCTGTTCAGAATTCATGAGTCTTTTACCTTTATTATTATGCCACAATTCTATTGTTTTTTTAGGTAAAATAAAATGTAAAATTTTTGTCTTTTAGCAATGTTAGACAAATAAATATTGTGAATATAAAAGATCTCAGTAATTCATTAAAGAATAAAATACATTTTTAACTATTGAATCTTAATTTATAAGAGATATATTTTTAAAAATTATTTTATTTAATTATATAGATTATATATAATTATATATTATATTTTTCTAATTAGTTTATAGTTAATTCGAGTTGACTTATATATTATTCGGTTTCAATTCGATTTTTGTGTTACTTGAGAATCGAACTGAAAATATCAATTATTAATTTTTAAATTTAAAACCAAATTAATTTTTGTATAAATTTGAGTCAACGCAAACTAAGATGATCGAATTAGTTGATTTTTTAACTCAAAATCAAATCAATTTCTATACAAATTTGAATATAATGTAAATCAAAGTAATTAAATTGGTTCTATTTTCGGATGGTTCCATTTTTTTATCTGCCTCTTTTACCGATGCAATCAAATCACTGTCATTTTGAGCAAGACGTGAACCAACTGTGGGCTCATACCTGAGTCCTATTTCATGTGTACATATTACTGTATGTTCCTTTTATTTCGCAATGATTTCCTACTTTTGTAACATGCATGTAATATCAGAATACAGTTCTGATTCTCTGCTCAAATCGACCATGTTCAGGCTCTCAGAAGATTGGTTGATGGCGAGTCACCCGCAACAAAATTCACTGTCATTGATAACTGACCTAAAGAAAATTTCAAATGGATCATAGTTTTTAAATTTACCAACGATCACTGTAATAATAATAAAAAATAATAAGTATAACAACATATAATAAGTGTAATAGATAAAAAATAAAAATTTAATGAAAACAATAGAATCAAAAAATATTACATAGCAGCGTTACGTAATAATATCGGTTGAGTTTTAAAACTATGGTATGTTTAATAAGAGAATTTAATTGTTTATATATATATATATATGCACACACATATATAAATTTTTTATCAAAATTTAATTTTTATTTTACTTCTAATAAATTTTAGTTATAATATTTAAGTTCATAAAAAAATATTAAATACTTCAAATTAAGAAAACCAATTTATCAAATGAAAAAAGCAAGTTAAAGTATTTTTTTTTTTTTTAATGAATGTGAATGCTTTGCGTAGGAGTTACAAAAAAATAAAAATCAAAAATGAAAAACAAAGGTCATAAAAATCCTTTTTTTTTTTTTTTCACGTTATTCGCAAAAAGAACTTAAGATCAACATCTTTTTTAGTTTTTTGGGTTCAATCAACTCTTATGAATAATAGTATTTTTTAAAATAAAAAATGTTAAAAATAAAATATATTTAACATTTTCACTATAGCAATAGATGAGTTCCTTTGCTTGGAAAAAAAAAATGACAACCAAATCATCATGGTAGCCAAAGAAAAGAACTAGATTTGCATTCGCGATTCATGCAGAAATTTAATTGAAAGAATTCGTTTGAGATTGTTGTTACCCTGCTTTTTAGTATTTTAAAAAGATGAAATTTATTCTCTTATATTTTAAATTTATTTTAAATTATGAACGAAAAAAATTTTAAATAAATAAAAAGTTAAAAAAATAGTTTTAAAAAAAATAGTGTTTTTTTTTTCAAACACATATCAAAAATTTAACTTTTATGAAAAAAAAAATTAACTTTTTTGTTTTCAAATTAATCCTTAGGTTCTATTTGGAGTTCGAAATTTTTTCAAAAAAACTCGAAAAAAAAATTTAAAAGTTTTTCACTTTTTTTTTTTAATTTTTTTCACATGTCACTTTTTACACTTATTTTTTTAATTTTTTAGACTTTTTAGAACTCTAAACATTGCCTAATTTATTCTGCGCTAATCAATATCTATAGTATATATTAAAAATTCAAGTTTTAAAATGATATTTTGAATAATTTTTTTTTTTAAGGAGGAGAAGTATAATTTGTCCGTGGATTAATTTATATAAAGTGACTTTAAATGCTACACGAAGTATTAGGCTTTATGAATTTGCCAAACATATATCGATTGATTATACGATTTAGTACAAAACAAAGGAATATGGACAATGCATATTTAATTAAAAGGCAAGACGAGGGAGTGGAAGGCTGGCTCACATATCATTTTTAAAAGTTAAAAATGTCGAAGTTGAAAAAAATTCTTGTGGTCCTAAAGTGTACCCAATGAATTACCCAAAGAAAAAGAGTTAACATACCCAACATGCTTTTTGATATTTTTTTTCTTTCTAGTACGAAGGCATCTGCTTACTTTGTTAGTAGCACTAAAAGTTAGCAATGTGTGTGTTTAGAGTAGTAAAAATTGAAATAAAATGAGATAATAAATAAATTGTGAGTTCGTAGTTTGTACAGTGAGATAAAAAGTAAATAAATTTTAGAAATTTTTAAAAATTTTTAAAAATTTCTAACAAAACTCATCGCACCAAACGAACTCAATATGCGAGTATTTTGATGGAGCAAACGGTGATGAAAAGAGGTACATAGTTTTTGCAAGCCTGTGAATTTTTTAACAAAAATTACAAGAAAGTAGACAATTGTTGTTAGGGTTTAGGATCACTCAAAATGAAATAAAAAAAAAAAATTCTCAATAATATTGATAGGGTGAACCCGACCGAATAGTTATATTTGACCGACTCGATCGACTCGACCGACTTGACAGATGTAACCAATTGATAGTCATATCCTAACAGGCCCTATTGGTTCCGTCAGACCGATCGAGAGTTCGGGCCCGATCTGTGGTGTACGAGCCCGATCACCCGATCAGAGGGTTTGCCCGATCGATCAGAGGGTTGGTCCCTTTCATATACGATAAAGACACTGATGTCATGGTCACGTGTATGACCACTCTTTGGAATATCCCGTGATTCTCGCCTGCAGGAATAAGGCCTGCCCACTAACGGTTTCAGTAACTAATTAAATGATATCAGCATGGGGATCCGTGAATACACGTGGCAAATCCTGATTGAATGGTGAATATGATTCTGTACTATTCATGTACACACTATCTATATAGACTCAGCATATACATATAAATACGGCATCCTTCAATTCACAGGTACGGACACACAATTATATTTTGCCTACTATCACTCTGCCGGATTATCATCCCTGTTTTCTTTGCTAACTTAAGCATCGGAGACTCCTTGGCAGGCACCACACCGGTGTTCAGATAGCGATCTACGGCGATCCGGACCTGATTTGGATCATCCAGTGCTCACCTCAGTTTACTGTGTTATCACAAACTATAACATTAAAAGTTTTTACTAAAAAAAATATGTTTACTTATAGTGTTTTTCTAAACTTAAAGTTTATTATTTTTAAAATTTTAGGGGATCGAACTAGTATAAAATATTTTTTAATTTAAAAAGTTACATATACAAACGACATTTTTTCCCATCGCCCCCAACCCTAAGCTAGCTTCGTCCATGATTCTTAGTATGTGTTTGGGAAGAGTAATTGATTACAAACTTTTAGCTATTCAATTTTTTAGTTTTTTCTAAAGTGGCCAAATTTATCCTCTTATAGATTAAACTTTTTTTAAATTATAAAGGGTAAAACTATTAAATTGACAATAAACTTAGGGGCCATTTGAAGCTCCAAACAAATTCAAAAAATTTTAAAAAAAATTAAAAATGTCAACTTTTTCAAATTCTAAAAAATTTCAACATTTTCAAGAAATTTGTCAAAATTCATTAGAATAAACTATTATAATACGTTCCAAGGGATTTTGTCAAATTTTTTAAAAAGTTGGACTTACATTTTTGCCCAAAAAAAAAAAAAAAATCTCACAAAAACTTAAAAATTTTTATGATTCTCCACTAAAATTTTGACACGCATCACTTTATATAATTTAACAATTTTATATCTAATCGAACATAAACATCTAACTATCATTTAAAAAAAAAATTTTACACTTCAAATTCTAAAAAATCTCACTTTTAACTTTTTTATTTTTATTTTTTTTAACACTTCAAATGGCCTCTAAATTCTAAACTAGCTGTTTAGTAGTTAATTGTAAAAAGAAAAAAAATTAACTTTTTATTTTTTATTTTTTTGGCTTCTCAAACTCTATCTTACCGTAGCAATATGTTATATACCAAGTAATTGTTCTCCAAGAATTGGTGACAAGAGGAGAGTGCTACCTGGCGGGCAAGAAACCAAACCCCGTAGCTTTTGACTCCCCATGCTCCCTGCTGATGTCAATCACCTTTCAAATTGCACATTTTTTAATTACACTATTCTTCATGTAAACCAAAAAGTTCAAACCCTGCCTTTTCTTTTTTCTTTTTATATTCTTTCTATCGCAGGAGTTCAAGTTTCAATCCTTTATGGCAGTTTCTCATACACCAGAAAACTGGCAATAAAGCAATCATCCTTTCGTAGCGTCTCAGGGGTTATTTATTTTGATGAATAATTTTAAAAAATTTTAAAAATTTTTAAAACTTATTCACTTTTTATCTCACTATACAAATTACGAACTCATAAATTATCTTATTTTATCTCACTTTTTATCACTTTAAACACCTCCTTGATGAATATAGCATTCAGACAATTCCTCAAGGAGTTTTTTTTTTTTTTTAAAGATTGGTAAATAGTTTTGCATATTAAAGGGTTAGAAGAAGAATTATTTTTAAATAAAAAATATTTTATATTTATTAAAAATTTTTATAAAATAAATTACACTTTACCTTTATGAACTTTACCTCACTTCAGGGTTTGAGTTTTATTTTTTTTAACAATCAAGCAAATTTTTTTTTGGTAATAAATGGTCTCAATAACCATTTTGTTCATGCACTTTCGGGATTAATTGTCTACTGATTCAGCTTTTATGGATAAAATGATCACTAAATCTTTAATTGTTAAAAACCAAATAATAATAATATTAAAGAAAACAATTTAAATATTAAAAGGAATGCGCACCTCTAATTATAAGGGTCCGTTTGGAATAATAAAAAAGTTTAGAAAAAATTAAAAATTAGTATTGATGTAATGTAAAAATGATAAATAATAAAATGTAATTAAAGAAATTTAAAAATATTTTAAATTTTTTAAATTTTTTTAAAAGAATTAGACTTCCAAACTGGTCCTAAAACTGGTGTCTCATGAGCGATATAGTGGAAGCTCAAACCAAACCCAAAAATCAATCATCATAATTCAATATTCGTGCCCGTGAAAGTAACAGTCGGTCTGATTTGAGAGGAAATGAAGTGAAAAATAAAAATCTACTCTTTTATCTTGTCTAGGTACAGGTCCTGAGTTTGGGGCAAAATAGGGAATACAGGGTGAAATTAGAAATTGGGAAGAAAGTAAAAAAAAAAAAAAGAAAAAAGAAATCTCTAATCAGCTCAATATTGATTTATCGGAGTTTGACTCCAATTATTATTATAGAGCTCGAGTTACGTTGATAAGTAGTTCATTTAATAAAAAAGGTATTATTTTAATTTAAAATATTATAAATTAAAATTAATTATTTGATTAAATTAAAATAATATATCATTTTGATAAAATAGCATTACAAATATATATTATTTTATTAAGTTAATTTGCGAGTTTTTTTAACCAAATTTATTTTTTAAATTTTAATTTCAATTAAATTTTAAACGAATCAAAAATGATCCCGAATTTGAATTTTGAGTTAAGTTTTAGTTTCAGGTACAGTTTAACTGGTGGCCACCTAGATGTCTATTTCGGGTGTTTGACACTATTTAAAATTTTAAAAAATTTTAAAAAATTTAAAATTTTTTATTACTTTTTACATATCCATACTTATTACAACTTTAGAAAAAATTGTATAACTTGAGTTCGATTAATAGAATAGCTGTAATTTTTTTTAATGTGATCACCATCATCCAAACTACCAAATAAGACCTATTGTTAATATTTTTTTGAAGAGATTTCAAAACCATTCCAATGAATTTTTCTACAAAAATCAAAAAGTTTCACTATTTACCTCTGAAAAATATGATCTCACATCAAACACCCAAAAATCACTCAAATTACATTTTTAGTTACTCTACTTTACACCAAACACTCCCTCAATTTCCTTTCACTTTTTTCTCATTTTCCTCTTTTTATGTTTTCATTATTCTTAAACTAAGCCAGGGATTCCCAAATTTAAGAAAAAAAAAATCAACTTATATCAAAATTTTTTAACTTTTTTCAATTAAATTTTATTATATATCATTTTTATAATAATTTTTAATTTTTTCTACTTTTTATTTTTATTTTTTTACAAAATAAACAGCACCAAAGTTAATAAAAAAATATATATATTTTGTAACTTTACTAATCGTCAACGTGTCCTTCAAACAAAAAACCCATTCAGGAGAGGATGGTTGAATTTTGTTGCCATTTCAACCGGTATATATAGACACCCATCAACTATAGTAGATCAAATAGCCAATACCCACGTCCAGGTACATCCCATTCGAGAGCGAGAGACGGAGATGAGTTTCCTTGCAAGGAGATTGGCTGGCGTAGAAGGGGCCTATTTCTTACAAGAATCCAAACACGCCGTAGGGCGTCTGGTACAGAAGAGCAAGACAAATTTTCCTTCTACATCATCTTTACAATCACCCACTGAAACCGAAGCTCAAGTCGACGTCCTTCCAGAGGTTCTGAGACACTCTCTGCCTTCAAAGATCTTTCAACCGCCATCGGAGTCGTCTCTCTCCGCTGCGTCCAAGTGGGTACTTCGCATCGAACGCTCCGCCGTTTCTTCTGTCTCCCCCGACGTTTTGAACCCCCTTCGAGCTTACGTTTCTCTCCCTCAGGTCACCTTTGGCCCCAAAAGGTCTTCTCTTATTTCTTTTGCTTATTCTGCCTAATTCGAGAGTAAATTCATGGGATGGGGATATTGTTTGGTAGCTGTGAAAATTTTGGGGAAAAAAATGTAAATTATGGTTTTGGTGAATAATGTGTTTGCAAATAAGAAATGATGAAGAGAAATTTTTGGGCAAATTCTGATCATAATATTTAAGGCACTTATCAAAATATAGTTTGTAGGTTCTAAAATTTTAGCCTAATTGAATATTTGGCACATTCTCTTGGCTGCTGGCAAAAATGTGAAAGACAAGATAGGACATTGATTTTTTTTTTTTCTAATTTAACCATTTTGTTGTTTGAAAATGAGCATTCTGTTTGATGGGTGAGAGATTGTGGTGAAAGGATGATAAATTATCATGTTGGTGTGTATACATTTGATTCTGATTCAAGTGTTTGGCTTAGTTCACATAAGCTGTTTGGTAGCTGAGAAAATGTGAGAAAGAAAAATGTAATAAAATTCTTTGGTTTTTACTACTTTTTGATTTTGCCAGAGGTGCATATCTGGGCATAATTATGATCACATTTGTACTTCCTAATATATTCTGCTTTTAAAGAACACTGGTTTGATTAATTAAATAAGCGTTTCAAGATTTCTAATGCCTTTTCTTCATATGTGCAAATAGATTGAATTGTCTTTGTTTTAGAAAACAAACCTTCATGAAGACTGTTGCAAATTCAAAGTTTTTGGTCAATTTATACTTGGTTACATGCAGGTGGCAGCTGCTCAATACAGATAGCTCTGTTTTAGCTTCGACTGCCAATGAACTACGCCGTGACAAATACACCCCTGTTAATCCTGAGAAGTTGAAGGCTGCAGCAGCAGGTCTATCTCAAAGTAGGTCTAAACCTTCTTAAAATGCTGTTCATTTGGTAGATATGAATTTCTGTTGATTTTCAACATAAATTTTTCATTGAAGCTAACATTGTCCTTGTGTTATAGTTGATAAACTGAATTTTGGGGATACTGTGTTGAATTTTTATTGGAATGATGTGTCAGCTTCTCAAAATTTATTTTTTTTTCTGGGGAGAAGTTAGTATTGAACACATATTGACCTCTATCACTTATTAAATTCATCGTAATTAAGAACAAGATTTCACTATTCAGATATTTTGATAACACTACTCAAACACGCCCAACATAATGTGGGGTGAATTTCTTGATTAGGGAATGCAGAAGAAAAACTCCAAATTTGTTTTCGAAACATTTCTAAATATAGTCCATAATAACATATGCATATTCATGCATATATTCTGAAAGGTTATATGCATATTAACATAATGTACGTAATGAACAATGCTAGGAAGCACAGATTCTCCTTCAAGGGGTGTCTGAGTTGGAACACCAACTTGCAGTGGACCCACATTGGACATGCGTCTAACTCGTTTTTTTATGTTAAATATTTTTATTATTTTATTTTGTGTGGACACGTTATAGACTCATTTTGGCTGGGGTAGGGTCTTTCTTATAATAAGTAAAAGCTTTAAGTGGGGTTGAATTATGTATGAAATAAATTATAAAATAAAATAACCTTCATTTTATTATTTTATATTTGGATAATTTAATGAAATGTAATTACATTTTGGTTTATAGATTCATGGAATAATATTTTGTTAAAATGATTTTTTTAGTTATCATTTTTCATGAAATGTAATTATTATGTGACTTTTTTTTTGTTGATTTTTAAACTATAGAATATAATTATTATCATTTTGATGGAATCTGATTATTATCTTACTTTTTTTGTTGACTTTTAAGTTATGAAATACATGATTTTTTCTTTTAATTAGTATATATTGCATTCTCTATTGTATCTTAACAAAGTATTAATATCTAAAACGTGTAACAAATATATAAAAATATATATTATTGTTGAATCCCCTCCATCTTGTGTCCTACATATTTTTAAAATCACCAAATCAACGCATCCATGTCGTATCGTGTTAGGAACAGTGTAAGCAAAGAACATAGTATTGTAAATAAATGTCAAACCTGCATACATGTTTAAGTCGATATTGGACATTGATCTCTTCATCTTGAGTTCTCTATTGTCTTTTGATTTTAATCACGCACATGATGCTTTTAAATAAAAAATGTTGAGCAATAAAAGTTACCAAATAATTTATCATAATTATAAATCATGTTAAAAAGTAAAAAATATGAACTGATAGTTGGCATAATTTTAGGTACTTTGGTTTAATAGACTTTTCTTAGTTTTCTTTGGCTCCTGGCTGTGATGCCAGTATCTATGCAGTCACTTCTTCATTTACCTGACAATTGCTGGGGTAACCTGAATTATTTTCTCCAGCTACAATCCCCCATATGCATGAGTTTTTTTTTTCTTTTTATTTTTTTAAATATACTATAAAGCCCTTATTAAATGAGAGTTATGAACTAAAGTATGACTTTAATTGTTTCCTGAATCTAGATTTATCTGCTTAGGGCATCATCCTAATACCCAGTGCTTCATGTAACTGTAGTTGCAAAGGCGTTTGCTGTTGCTACTGCTACTGTCTTCGGTGGTGCCGCCTTAACGGTTGGACTGGTAGCCTCCAAGCTAGAGCTGCACAATGTAAGTATAGATCTGTCACACCTCAATTCTTAAAATTTTCTCTACATTGGAATTTTTTCGGCTGCAAACTAGTTTAGAGACACTAACAGGACATGGATGTGCCAAATTAGCGATTTTCAAAGAATACAAGAAATTAACGGTGAGAATTCAATAAAAATATATAATTTTTATGTCTTATATTGATATTTTAGTCAAATACAATAAAATTAATAAGAAATAATGCAATATAACATTAACTAAAATTAAAAACAAAGCATTTCATAACTTAAGAATCAACAAAGAAGTAATGATTACATTCAATAAAAATGACAATAAACTATATTCAATAGCTCAAAAGTTAGCAAATGGATTGTGTGAAAAAAAAAAAGTTAAGGTGAGTCTATTACGTGACCAAAACAAGTTTGTGGCTTATCCAAGCAACATTTGAAAAAAAATTAAAAAAAAAAATGTGACACCGTAATAGATGAGTTTGAGACATATCCGCCACCCTTCCATATTTCTTGTGAGTTTGACTCGTAGGCAACCCCTTTAATGGTGAGTCGGTGCTTCCCAACACTGCAAGAGTAGTGGTTAAAAGTTACGGCCAATGGGACTATTTTGTATTAATATTTCTTGAGTGAATGGTTACATTTTCTTTGACAATAAGGGGCTCAACTTGTTAAATCTCTTTCCAATGGTGGTAGTTTGAGCATTTGTTATCATGCTGCATTATTTCTTTATGAAAAAAATTTCCCAAGTGCGTTTATCTGTTTCGATTCTGCATAGACTTCCTTTACATGTACTTGTGATCTAATTGACAGAGTGATGACATCAAGAATAAAGGGAAAGACTTAGTTCAGCCAAAACTGGAGATGGTCAGGGAGCAACTCATCCCCTTGAAAAATTGGGTATGTCAAAAACCAAACAGGATGATTCTTGGAGTTTTGGAAAAATTATTCCATGTGACAGTCATTAGAAAATGACTCCCACTATTTGTTTCAAATGCTTCAAAGCTTATCATGTATGCCTGAATCATAAAAATAGTCGTTTTTTGTGACAGTCACATGGAATAATATCTCAATAATATCTCCATGTGACAGTCACTGGGAAATAATTCCCACATGATTCAAATACGTTAAAGCTTATCATGTGTACTTGAATCATAAATATAGTCGTTTCTTGTGACGGTCCCATGGAATAATTTCTCCGAGTTTTTGGCCTTTTTGGTTGCTTTTGCTTGCAAATTTAATGTTGACTGTCTAATTTCAGGCTGAACACATGTCTAAGAAATGGCATTTGGAAAGAGAGGGTGACATCAAAGAGAGGCCTTTAGTAAAGGAGCTTTCTAAAATTTTGGGTGCTAAGACACCCCATTGATTCATTGTAGTTTTGTTTTCCATGAGGTGTCTAAGGGGGTGTAACTTTGGACAACTTTGAATAGTTTTTTTATTAAAAATTGTTAATAGTAATTTTTGGTGTGTTTGGTGAATAAAATGTAATTTTTAGTAATTTTTGGTAATTTTTAAGTGTTGGGTAAAATTGTTATTGTAACAGAGTAGAAGAGGCTTAGTTTGGTTTGGTTTGGTTTGGTTTTTTAACAGAGTAGAAAGTGGTAATTTTTGTGTGTTTGGTAAATTTTTTAATTATAGCAGAGCAAAAAAATATAAAAAAGTGAGACTCACTGTCATATCAAATTAATATAACAGAGCAGAAAAGTGATAAAAATTATTGTTTAACAAAATAAAAAATTACTGTAGCAATATAAACTTGTGGTAATTTGTTGCTTTTTTTTTTTAACTGTCAAATGCAGTTTAAATAGAGTTGTGTGAACCATATAAAAAATATTTATATAATAAGGAAGGAAAAATTTGAATGTTGGATGGAACGTTTGTCTCCGTGTCAATCAGGGGAGAGGGAAGAGGGTTGCTGACGTTGAGAGAGCAGAGGAGAGAGAAAAAATAGGTAAGAGAGTAGAGGAGAGAGAGAGAGCCTCGGCTGATATTTATATACAGAAAGAGAGAGCGCCTCGGCGAGAGTAGAGGAGAGAGAGAGAGCCTAGGCTGATATTTATATACAGACATATATACACATGCTGCTGGCGTTGAGAGAGCAGAGGAGAGAGAGAGTAGAGGAGAGAGAGAGAGCCTAGGCTGATATTTATACAGGCTGTAGATTAGAATCGCCGGAGACGACAAAGATGATAAATTTCTGGTGAGAGAAGAGGGCCTCGGCTAATATATATATACAAAGTGATTGGGCAGAAGAAGCGGAAGGCAACTGAGAGAGTAGAGGAGAGAGAGAGCAGCTGGGCGGAAGGCAGCTGAGAGAGCAGAGTCTGTAGATGAGAATCGCCAGAGACGACGAAGATGATAAATTTTTGGTGAAGATGCGACCCAAGCTCAGCAAAATCTATTGTGCATCAACGTCACCGTGACTCTGCCTTTGAGCCCTAAATCAAATAGGGACTGGTAACCCGTGTTCTAAAGTTTTATTCGTGCTGGATCATGACCTGAGTCGGATCGGTTTTCTGCTCACCTCGGATCACACCTCCATAAGAAAGGGTTTTTTCAATTAAAAATTAAAAACAAATTACAAAAAAAAAATAAAAAAAAAAACCCTAATTATGTTAGAAAATTTGTAAAAAAATTAAAAAATTCATTGTTGAAAGTTAAAAAAATAAAAATACTATTTTTTTCATTTTTTTTTATCTAAATAGATAATTTTTACTAACATAAATTTTTAATTTTTTTTAATACGATTAATATATTTAAAAATTGTCGACTACCTTCTAGACTTATTTTTTGCTCGAAGATGGCGACATCGAGAAAGTTGTTATTTGCTCTTTGTCTCTTTTTTTTTTTTTTGAGCCAAAAGAGAAAGAGAAGAAAGGGTTTTTTAAATTAAAAACCAAAACAAAATTAAAAAAATCTACATTAAAAAATTCATTGAAAGTTAAAAAATAAAATTACTAATCTTTTTCCTTTATTTTGGCCCTGCTATGCATACCTAATTAGAAAATTCGTAAAAAAAATTAAAAAATTCATTGTTGAAAGTTAAAAAATAAAAATACTATTTTTTTTCATTTTTTTTATCTAAATAGATAATTTTTACAAACATAAATTTTTAATTTTTTTTAATACGATTAATATACTTAAAAATTGTCGACTACCTTCTAGGCTTATTTTTTGCTCGAAGATGGCGACATCGAGAAAGTTGTTATTTGCTCTTTGCCTCTTTTTTTTTTTTTTTTTTGAACCAAAAGAGAAAGAGAAGAAAGGGTTTTTTCAATTAAAAACCAGAACAAAATTAAAAAATTCATTGAAAGTTAAAAAATAAAAATACTAATCTTTTTTCTTTATTTTGGCTCTGCTATGCATACCTAATTAGAAAATTCGTAAAAAAATTAAAAAATTTATTGTTGAAAGTTAAAAAATAAAAATACTATTTTTTTTCATTTTTTAATCTAAATAGATAATTTTTACTAACATAAATTTTTAATTTTTTTAATGCGATTAATATACTTAAAAATTGTCGACTATCTTCTAGGCTTATTTTTTGCTCGAAGATGGCGACATCGAGAAAGTTGTTATTTGCTCTTTGCCTCTTTTTTTTTAGGCCAAAAGAGAAAGAGAAGAAAGGGTTTTTTCAATTAAAAACCAAAACAAAATTAAAAAAATTTATATTAAAAAATTCATTGAAAGTTAAAAAATAAAAATACTAATCTTTTTCCTTTATTTTGGCTCTGCTATGCATACCTAATTAGAAAATTCGTAAAAAAATTAAAAATTCATTGTTGAAAGTTAAAAAACAAAAATACTATTTTTTTCAATTTTTTTATCTAAATAGATAATTTTTACTAACATAAATTTTTAATTTTTTTAATGCGATTAATATACTTAAAAATTGTCGATTACTTTCTAGGCTTATTTTTTGCTCGAAGATGGCGATATCGAGAAAGTTGTTATTTGCTCTTTGCCTCTTTTTTTTTTTAGCCAAAAGAGAAAGAGAAGAATGGGTTTTTTCAATTAAAAACCGAAACAAAATTAAAAAAATCTATATTAAAAAATTCATTGAAAGTTAAAAAATAAAAATACTAATCTTTTTCCTTTATTTTGGCTCTGCTATGCATAC
>JAVXUM010000017.1:15141789-15154116 GCA_035590655.1 Pouteria glomerata | reverse complement strand
AACCGAAAAAAAATTAAAAAAATCTATATTAAAAAATTCATTGAAAGTTAAAAAATAAAAATACTAATCTTTTTCCTTTATTTTTTTATCCAAATAGATAATATTTACTGACATAAATTTTTAAATTTTTTTTAATGTAATAATATACATAAAATTGTAGTTTTTGAAAAAAATAAATTTTAATAAAAACAAGATAAAAAAAATTTAAAAAAATTTAAGGATAAATAGACAATCTGTGCTTTGCACGGGGCATCCGCTAGTATATATATATGTTACTTGTATGATTATTAGTTAAAAAAAAATGAGATGATGGTTTTTCTTCTTGTACGAATAAGGGCTTGTTTGAAGGTTCAAGAAACACAAAAAAAAATATTAAAAGTTGGCACTTCTATAATAATTTAAGTGTTTGGTAAATTTATAATTTTTTTTACTTTTTCATTTCGTTACAGTAAATAATTATTATAACGGGCCTTACTTTTTTTCACTCTTTTACTTTGCTATAGTAAAAAATTTTATCAAACACTCAAAAGTTGCTATTTTTCTGCTCTATTACAGTAACAATTTTACAAAACACCTAAAAGTTACTAAAAGTTATCAAAAATTTTATTTTGATTCATCAAACACATCGAAAATTATCACTAATAATTTTTAACAAAAAATTATCAAAATTTATTAAAAAGTTTACCCCCAAACACCTTGTGAATCAACTGCAATAGTTACTAGTTGTTTTGAAGTAACTGTGAATTATGATTGTCAAACTTGTTGGAGCAGACTTGCTGATGTGGCATTTATGGAATTTGGAACTTTTCCTTTGCTCTTGGTATTCACAAGTGTGTTCGGTGCAAGAGCAAAAGAGCGAAAGGTTACTTACCCGGTGTGAAATTCTTTTATACAAGTTTCAAATTAGAGAATAAGAATTACCTAAGAGGTTAATAAGGTGCAACAAAAAAAAATTATATTTTTTTTCTCTTTTTTTTTCACAAATTTTTTCTCCTTCTGAAAAATTAATTTATAATAATTATTGTTAAAATAACAATTTATGATTAAATTGATTTGTTTTATTAAAATAATAAATTATTTTTAAACAATAAAATATAATTTTATTTAATAAATTACCTTTTAGTTAATATTTTTTTTATAAATAATAATTTATTATTAAATTATATATTCTATTAATATAATTTATTAAAATAAATAATAATTAGTATTAAATTGATTTATTACTAAAATAAAAAGTAAATATTTTAAATTAAAATATATTATTTTCCAAATAAAAATATTATTTTAAAATTAATAGAAATTTATTATCAAAAGTATTCTTATTAAAACATTTAAAAAATTAAATTAATTACTTTTAAATTAATAATTTACTATCAAACTCATTAATGATTTATTATTTAAAAATAATGGATATTTTTGAAAATAAATAACGGAAAATGATTGTTATCTCAAAATAAACATAGTTAAATAAATTGTTGTAATCATTCCTAACTAATTATAATTATTATAACTTAAATATTAAATTTATCATTCAAATATAAGGTGCGTTTGAAATGATAAAATGTAAGATAAAATGAAATAAGTTGTGAGTTCATCATTCATGTGTTGAGATAAAAAGTGAATAACTTTTAGAATTTTTTAATATTTTTTTACTATTTTTCATAAATTTTTTTCTTACTCCAAACAGAACCATAGTTAAAAATAATATATTAGTCTTGTGACTATTTTCATTGGAAAATTTATTCCCGTAATTCTTTACACCTATCTTTTTGAACTCCAAAATCCAAGCACTCCCTTTCCTGTCCTGTTTGGCTGTTCAAACTTGTAAGTTCAAATTGAACCATCAGTCAACTACAGTCCCACTGGTTTGCAAAATGGGTTTTTTTGAACGCTATTCACATTTAACGTGCGTTTGGTTCAGCGAAAAGTCGGAAGGAAGGGGGAAAAAGGACAGAAATTAAGATGAAAACTGTTTTTTCTTTTGTTTGGTAAGAGAGGAAAAAATTGTGGGACTCACCTCTATTTTGTCAGTCCAAAATCGAACAGAAAACGGCCAAAAGAAGGCGCGTGGGAAGAGCCCAACAAAGCCGGCTCTGTTGGTACGAAGTAAATTACAAATTTACCCCTTGTGTTGTTTTGGATGGATTTGGCTCTGTTATTTTAAGTAAGGGTAAAATAAAAAAAATAATTTCTTTTCTTTTCTTTTCTTTCCATCTTCCCAAACAAAGGAAAGAAATTACTTTTTTTCATTTTTATCATTTCCTCTGCTCAACCAAACAAATATGAGAAAAATCACTTTCCATCCTCATAGATAATCCATAACACTACATTTGATGGATGGAAAAAGAGGAGAATGGAAGGTCATCTTCCTCTCTTATGGATTATCCACGAGGATGGAAAGTGATTTTTTTCATATTTGTTTGGTTGAGCATAGGAAATGAGAAAAATGAAGAAAAGTAATTTCTCTCCATTATTTGGTAAAATGGAAAGAGATGAAAATAAAATAAATTAATCTTTTTATTTTTTTTTCATTTTGCCCTTCCTAAAACGGCAAAGCCAAATCCGTCTAAAACAACACAAGGGATAAATTCATAATTTACTTCGTACCAACAAAGCCGCCTTTTTTAGGCTCTTCCCGCTTGCCTCCTTTCCGCTGTTTTCTGATCGATTTTGGACGAACAAAATAGAGATGGATCCCACAGCCTTTTATCCTCCCTTTTTTCCTTTTCGTTTTCTATCCTTCCTATTTTCCTCTCTTACCAAACAAAAGGAGAAACAATTTTTATCTTACTTTCCGTCATATCCCTTCCTTCCTTCCGACTTTCCGCTAACCAAACGCACATTAAGGGAGGAAGATAACCTTCCATCCTCCTCTTTTTCCATCCGTCCATCCAAACCTAGCGTTAGATATAACTCAACCATTTGATTGAAGAACCGCAAAAAAGACCAGCCGCAGAATCCTTTTCCATGTTGGAAGTATTTAATATAACAAGAATCCAAAAATACATCTCTTATTTAATTTGCAGTAAAAAATGAAAAAAAAAAAAACAAAAACAAAAGATAAAGAAAAGTTTAATTTATTTACACACAATTTGTTTGCCAAGCCATAGAACAATCAAGCCCAAAAACCAAGGATATCTGTCAGGAACAAAGGCAATAAAGGGAGCAACAATCAAGCCCAAAAACCAAGGATATATGCCAGGAATAAAGGCAACAAAGGAAGCACCAATCTCTTTATTACACACAAATAAATAATACCATGAGTCGGAAATCCTAAGGAATGCCACCCTTTATAAAAACCAGATTCCTTATACACACTGTTGGACCACCTCCATGGCTAACCCCACCCACCGAAAAAAAAAAGGAAGAACAAAAGAAGAAGGAGAAGAAGCAGCAGCAAACCCAAGGAAGAAATGGGTAGAAGGAGCCAACTCAATGTGCACAGAACCCTAACCCTTCACAATAAGCTTGCAAGCTTGCATTAAGAAAAATTCATCCTTCCTTAGGGTTCTTTGATCACCCTTTGGGTTTGTTGCTAGGTGATGAGGGCCATCTTCTCAGATTTGCACGACCAGCTCTGCTCTGCTCTCAACTACTACCCATGGCTTTTCGCGGACTAGTGCTTGTCGCAATGGCAACAGAAGAAACAAACTTAGATACAAGAACAGCCTCACTGCTTACAGCCCTGGAAGCGGCCACATCTTCCACACGCTTCCAGGTTGATTCTCGCTTCTCCCGAGCGGACTTCTCCTTGATCTCATCTTCTTCGAATCTAACCAGGCACTCATCGAATAGCTCTTGATCGGCATCTGTAAACATCTTCCTCACATTGAGCGTCAGGCTCTTAACAGCTTGGTTCCAGTGGCCCCGCGTGTTTCTCTCCAAGGACGGGAAAATTATTGGCAATATCACCTTTTGGTTCTGTGTGATCAGATTCCTTATGTGATCATTGTTCCAGAAGAACAAGGCACGCTCAGCCACCTGCAAGATGAAAATAATTACTTTTAAATATAGAAACATATGTATAGATCATACTCAAGGTACACATTAGTAGGATACAAAATTTACTGGGGGCAGATTTGGATTTGTATGATGCATTACTTTATGACATCTTGATTTGTTTCTAGGCAAAGTAGAACATCTAGCCGAGGTTGACTACAGAAAGAAATTAATTGTTCCAATCCTCTCCATTAGGGCCATTATAACACATCACATCACATGCTATCAGTATCATTATAAAAACTCTACCTATTTAACATTCCTGGTCTCCTCATTAATAGTTTCTAGACATCTGCCAGCCCGGGGCAGTGCAGCTGTTAAGACATCTGACAATTGAAGTAGAGGTCACCATTTCAAACCCTCTCAGCATTACCTAGCTCCTGGTTTGAGTAGGGAGGATTAGGAGCTCCGGGGATCAGACTGACCGAAGGTGAGGATCTAGTGTCAAAAAAATAAATAAATAGTTTCAAGACATCCCCCATGAACAGAATTGCTGTTCATCATGCAGCCATGATAAGGTTGAGGATGTACTAATCATTTTGACTTTAATTGAATATTGGGGACGCTGTTCCAACTTCCAACCCCACCATCAACTTAACAGAAAGTCATTGCTCATTAGTCATGACGAACTTAGTGAGATATTATGGACATCTCTCAAGCAGGTTGCTTCCGGATCCCTAACCCCAGAGATTCTTCTATACAAAATGAGGGGAAAAATGCTTTTTAATCATACATAAATTCAATGTATTTTTTCCTATTCCTTATCCCCCAAATAATCTAACTCAAACAAAATGGAACCAACCTCCAAGCATTTCTTCTTTTATCAATATGAGTTGCCCTCCATCTCATTTAACATCTTTTGAAAAGACCCAATGAATATGAAAACAAGAAAGAACCAAATCCCACAACTCTGTCGCCCATAAACAATTAACAGAGATGATTAGAAGATTTGCATCTTTTTGTAGAGGTAACAACAATTAACCAAGACCCTTCTCCATATTATCAAATGGTAAGAGTTCTACCACGAAGCAAATACCACATGAAGAAGGTGACTCTAGGGGGAGCTCCATAATCTCTTCCATGGAAAATCTACTTCTCTCTAGCCCCTGAAAGCTTTGTAAAGAGATTTGTCCTGGAAAATGCACAGTTCGAATCTTTCCACCAAAAAGTGTCAACTGCAGTCTCCACTTTCTAGAAGATAATAATTGAAGAAGATTATTATAACTCTTTAATCTCCCAATCAAACAAATTAATAAAAAGGTTAATACTCCAAACAATGCTTCCACCTTCCAAAGAATAGTTATACACCGACATTAATCTTGATCCAGCGAACCCAGGTCGATAATAATTTTAAACTAGAAGATTTGAGAGAATGTAAAAGATTATAACAAAACCAAAACACATTAAAGCTTAACAAAACTCTCTTGTCATATTTAGAATAGGTGGACCAAATCTATGATTGACTTCTTCCAAATCCTAGTTGAAACTTTTGGTTGCTTGTGAAATGCTACCATTTGTCACATTCCTCTAACTATCACTTGCATTGAAAATCAGCAGTGTCATTTGTTCAAAAACAAATTTGTATAAATTGCCCACTGATCATGTGGATACCTCCTTATGTTATTCAAATATTCACCGAAGTCAGAACGTGCATGTTGATCTACTGAGCAACTTACCCCATTCTTTCAAGCATCACAATGTCAAAGTAATTGACAATAATGAGTTAACTCTATCTCGTCACCTCCAAAATGGTTTCATCTTCCCATTTTCATCATTTGCATAAAGATTCTACAGCACTCAAGTTCATGCCAAAAATAAAACAGTTGCCAAAATAAAACACTTTATTTCATGAGAAATTCCCTGACCACCATTTCCTTCTGATCTGCAGGAAGTTGATTGATTAATTTGTACTAGGATACGGTATTCAAAACATGCCTCCAATGTGTTCAAAAGGCCACACATAAAAAGCAGAGAGAATATTGCTATAGCTAATTCTTCCAAACACACAGAAAAGCTAAATTACAGAGATCATTGCCCCTATTAAGAAAAATTAAAATTGAAGACGTCAAAAGGCTTCCGGAAACAGGACAAGCTACCAAACAAAGAGGTCCTGATCATTCCTAATGTTCAGAATTATCATATCTATGACAACTAGCACAAAACCCAAACCTTGAATGTCTTGTTAATGGAAAAACAAACTGAATTCTCAGGTTCATCTCCATCCAATCACTGACACCACAGCTAAATTCTTAAAAGTTCTCAACCTTCTCAACAACGCACCACATTGACAAGCTTAAAGCGACAAAAAATGATGTCTATTTGGATGCCCAACATACCATATGAGAATAACGGGCTAGGTCTATTAATCAGTCTATTTCTTTTCAAACCAGAGTGGAAGATCGTCTTTTGCAAGGACATGCTGTTTTATACTATTTAATGTATTTAGGTGATTGGTGAAGTTGCAGATGAATAGATTACTTCAGCCTGAAGTTTGTTCCCATCCTACGATTTTAAAATTACTCGAATTTGTTTTTTATTAAAAAAGGGTCCCAATTTTAATAGTGTGAAACTCATAGAATCCCAATGCATTCGAGAGAGTAAATAACAAATGAATCATAAAGCTTTATTTGCAATATTGGGTTTTTGTAGGAGTAATTTACTTAAAGGATTGATGAAATTGACTTTAAAAAAAATGACAATAGATTTGTTAACAGAGAGGAACACATACAAGATTCGGGAAAAATTTATGGTGGAAAAACAGTCAACGAAAGAAAAGCCAGTTCTTGCAGAACTAGCTAAAGGGAGTATAAATATTATGATTAAACCATGCAGTTGGATAGGTGCAGCTAGCAAAGAATAATCAAATATCAAGTCAAGCTTATTAGGAAAGTTTGGCAACTTTACTCCATAGGCAGCATTTGACAATGGGAGGATGCTTAATTAAATTTAAGGCGGTGAAAGCACATCAATTCTGAAGCACAAGAGGCTCAAAGAACTAACTAGGTGCTTTGTGACGAGTTATGGAAGGCTTCATACAAAGTCCATGGTTTTCCATTTAATTGATTTGGTCATAACAGCGTGCCTAGTTGGATCCAGAAATCATATGTATATTAGCCACTAAAACCAGAAGTTATAGTGTATCTATTTTCTCTCGATTTGTTTATTCTCTTTGGCAAGTGACAGTGAAGTTTCTCCATAAACATTCTTCTCTCAAAGGAAATCTGTAAATATTGATGTGTTAAAATCTTCCAACTAAAGTTGTGGGTTCAAATCAAGACTTCAGTGAAGAAGTGGAATCCAACCAAGTATTCAGACTCAACAATTTTCTTCAGTTGTCAGGTCAAAGTAGTGTTTTCATTTCATGACTTCAAAGGCCACCTAGGTAAATGAGTTTAAAGTGGAATACAAGTTTGCAAATACAAAGACTTGCTAATGCTCTGTTTTTATTTTTTAATAATAATTGAATTACTTTCTTCTTCTTTTTTTTTTTTTGGGGGGGGTGGGAAGGGGAGTACTTCTATGCATCGCATTAGGGATCCTAGAAGAAAATAGTGGAATAACAAGAAAATAATGATTTAGACAGGGACTGTCTAGCAGCCAGCAGACATAGGATAACTGGTAGTATTCCTCGGAAAGCATTCAGGACAGCTCAAGATATGTCATATCCGTATCAAATTTATGGACAACAATACCCTTTGGACAATCCCTGACATAAGTTTAATTTCCAAAAAAACAGAACAAATGAAATAACATAAAGATTGACACGTCACTCCTATGAAAGATGATGCATGCACCTAAAACAGCAAAAAGAAGAAACAATTTAAATGAAAAAAAATACATTAAGCATGTATTTTGAAATGGATACTCAAATGCAGTACCTGAAAATGTGCACTACTGACGCAGCGTCCAATCTGACGGAAAAGAGGAACCATGCAGCGCTGAAATTCTGCAGCCTGAGTGGCTTCTAGAACTTCCTCCAACTCACCTAGAAACATCACCTCCTTTGAACTGTTAGTTATAGGCCAATACTTAAGAAGACCACGAATTACTGTGTCAGCTAGCTTGAAGTCTTTCTCCACAAACTGAGTGATGCAATATGAAAGTTGCTGATGATACATGGCAACACACTTGGGCTTGTGAAGTGGAATCAAGGCACGGACAAGGAAAAGCTTGTGCTCTTCCTTTAAAGGCAAGGCAAAGCCATTAATTATACTGCCCAAGATCTCAAGCAATTCTGCTATCCCATTGTGCTTCTCTGTCTCAAAGATAAACCGGTAAAAGATATTGTTTATGGCTTTTCTAATGAATGGTCTATGCACCATAAACTTTCCATAAATGCGGTGGAGAATTGTCTTCAAGTACTCTCTCTCTCTTTGATCCACAGAGTCAAACAGGTCCAGCAATCGCAAAACGAACGAATGGTCAATGTATCTTTTAGCAAGCTTGGCATCGGTCTCTGGCGAAGCCACAAATCTCAGCAGGAATTCATACACCATTTGAAGATGAGTCCACGACGGTTCCATAGTTGGTTCCTCCTCTTCAGCATCATACATATCAGGTAACTTGTTGTCATGATTTAAGGACGGCAAAGTTCTGAATAAATTGGCAGCTAACATTTTTGTAATGTCCTGCATGGTGGCCTCATTCAACTTCGAGCTTACAGAGGAGATATAATCAACAAGCTCAAGCAATGTCTGTCGTTTTATATCCTTCTCTTTGAGATTCTTTGTTGGATCACTAAAATCAAACACGACACAACACATTCTCAACTTCCTAATGAAAAGATTGTGCTTTTCCGAGCTTGGAACATCACGGAAACTCGGCAATGCTTCATATGAGGCTAAATTTGGCACCGGATTCATTTGAGCAGCTAAGGGACCAGATTTTTTCCCTTGATTCGATTTAGTTGGACTCGATGACTGCAGACCATAAGTTCCATTGACAGAGCGAGCCGCACCAGAACCCAAATTTGAAGCTTTCCCAGAAGCAGAATTGCCTTTGGAGCTGCTGTTCAGACCAACACCAACATAATTCAAATTTGCTGAATTCAAGGTTGAAATCCTACCATCGTTGTTCGGATCATTGTGCGATGATTTTGACGGCTTCTTCGGAAGCTTACCCAGTATCTGTTTAATCATATCCACTAAACCCTAACCCTAAACACAATCCCTTTAGAACAACAACAACAACAACAAAAACCAAAATTTCCGACTTGAAATACCTCAAAATACGTACATTATTGTCAAGATTACAGAACACAAGCCATGGCGGTGTAAATACAATTATACAACAAAATAAAACCCCCCCAAAAAAAACCCTAATTTAGAATCTCAAACCTTGGACCAACATCACATCGAGCACTGAGCTTGTGTGCGTCGAATGGCTTCTAATGCGAACTCCTGACGATTCGACTCAGTGGCTTTAGAATCGAATGACTCCGAGTTCGAATTTTAGGCCGTGAGCGAGACACGGCGAGACTAAAGAGAGAGCAAAGGACTCGCATTGAAACTTCGATTGAATATCTTCAACAGAAGATTCGTAGAACCGTTGAAATGGAACTCAGGCAATTGTAAACTGGAAATCCAAATTGAAGCCCCAGTTTCTCTCTCTGATCAATCTTTTTAGATGAATGTTAAATCAGAAGAAAGAGGCAAAGAACCAAAAAATAAAATATAGATATAAATAAAATATTTTTCTTAAATCCAAAAGAAGTAAAATATGAAATAGTAACAATAGTACCTGTTTGAAAGTTTTTAACTCAAAAATTTTGACTGTTAAAAAAATTTACGCATTCGATTAACCTTTTTTTCAAATTTTTTATTTTTTTAGTGACATATTAAAATTTTTTAATATAGTAAAAGTGACAATGCGTAATAAAGAGTTTTGGTGATTTATAGAGGTTGTTGAAGATTTATTTTATTTTTGGTAGTTTTTAAAAACACCAAACAGACCCAGTTTATGATAAAAAAAAAAATAGAAAATAAAATGTACAAGATTTAAGAAATAAAAACATTAAATTAAAAAACTAGTTAATTAATAACAAATGTTTCATTTTATTATATTTTTAAATTTATTCAAATAAAAATATGTATTTAAGATTTTATATTTTTTTAATTTTTTTATCTTTTCTTTTTATTTTTTATTTTTTTATTTTTTCTCATCAAATTGTTACTGCAAACATATCCACAAAAATACGGGGGCATAAATGAAATTAAAAAATAAAAATGGCTGTCAGGTATCAAGGATACAAACAGGGCAAGTGTGGAGCCGTAAGTCGTTTTCTCCTACCTCGTGACAAGTAAACCCATTCTATCCCATTAAAATATATAATACTAACGTTGTTCCGTGAAATATACGATGATTATATAATAAATTTTTATTGATAAAAATAAATTTTTAAAGTAAAAGTGTATAATTTTAGATGAGATTTATTAAATTTTTTTTATCTTTATATTTTTTTTATAAGTAGACAGAGTTAATTAAAATCATAATTTTATATCAGTATTAAAAGTTTATATTTTTATCAAATTTTTGATTTGATTCAATTTTAAAAATATAATTTGGCTTTAGAATATAGAGGGAAATTAGAAAAAAAAAATAAGTGCCTTTTCAGTTTTTCTTTTTATTTTTTGACTTTTTTTAATGCCAAAAAAAGAGTGACTCTTTAATTTTTTTTTTTTTTGGACTTTTTTTATATTATTACCAACTTTTATTATTGCTATTGTATTTTAAAATTAATTCAAAATTTTATAAAAATTAGAAAAGTAGAGTGGAGCTCAATGAGGAGAGAGAAAAATATTATTTTAGTATTAGATATAGATGAGTGGAGTGAATCAATTTGTGTGAGATAGAGGGAAATTAGGTAAAAAAACGAGTGGCTTTTCAATTTCTTTTTATTTTTTGACTTTTTTTAATATAAAAAAAAGAGTGACTTTTCAGTTTTCTTTTTATCCTCAAAATTAATTCAAAATTTTGTAAAAATTAGAAAAGAAAAATGAGCTCAATGAAGAACGCCACGTAGGATAAGAATGAAGGACGAGAGGAGAGAGAAAATGGAGTAGATCAATTTGTATAAAATAGAAGGAAATTTAAAAAAAAAAAGAGTGGCTTTTTAGTTTTTCTTCTATTTTTTGACTTTTTTTTAATACCAAAAAAGAGTGACTTTTTAGTTTCTCTTTTATTTTTTGACCTTTTTAATACCAGGTTTTATTATTGCCAACATTTATTATTGTCATTAATTTTAATTACAAAATAAAAGTGGCTTTCCAGTTTTCTTTTTATGTTTAAAATTAATTCAAAATTCTGTAAAAATTAGAAAAGTAAAATGGAGCTTAATGAAGTATACCATGTAGGATGAGAATAAATGAGAAGATGAGAGAAAAATACATGCTTTTAATATTAGATATAGAAGATAGATTTTATTATTTTAGCCAAAAAAAAAAGAGATGAAAACCAAAATATATCAATAACTATTAACGAAAAGAATAAAAATTGTAATAGTATAAAAACTAATATATAAATTAATAAAATGAAAAAGAATCAAACATTTTAACACTAACATCTCTAATAGAACAAATAATATGAGATTAGTATTGATATTTTTGTAAGAATAAGTCTATTTACACTTCACAAATAATCTTTTACACTCTACTTTATTTATTTAATTAAATAAATTACAAAATTTTCTTTTTTTGGCTAGTTATTATTATGTATAATTTGAATTGATATAACTACCCTTCATAAAGAAAATATTTATAAATTTAAATAATCACTCGTAAACTTATAAAAAAATAGTTAAAATATTTATGAAGACTAAAATAATTTATTTATATTTATATTTTAACAATCACATAAAATAGATATTATTTTATTTTATTTCATAATTTAATCAAATAAAAAAAATTTCATTCTTTTTATTTACAAAGTTTTGTTATTATTTTTTTTTTTTTTTGGTAAGCAAGTTTTGTTATTTTAATCATCATCCACAAGCCATTTAATAAGATTATATATGATTTTTTCAAATTCTCATAATTTACTAAAGTATTTTAAAAATAATGTAATGAAATAAAATGTAATACAAAATATAAATGTGGTAAATGTTAAAAGAAATAAATTATGAAAGATTTGTTAAAAAAATAATAGTATATATAAAGATGATAAAGAAAATGATAAAATGTTAATAAATTAAAATAAAATAAGTTATTTATTTATTTGATTAAGCTATAAAATAAATAAATTAAAATTTATTTTTATATGATTGCTAAAAATATAACTGAAAATAAAATTTACTTCAATTTTTTAAAATATTTTTTCTTACATAAAATATAC
>JAVXUM010000017.1:15126354-15141689 GCA_035590655.1 Pouteria glomerata | reverse complement strand
TTACAGTGAGTTGATGCACAATTTTTGGAAGTGTTAGAAACAATTTAAGAAAATGCCAACGCTAAAAAAAATCACATTCTTGGACAGCGGTTATAAGGTGACTGTTCAACACATAAACCACACTTTTAAACAGCGGTTATGAAAAGGAAGCCAACACTAGCGCTTTCAGAGGGCATTTTCAAGCTGGCCACGTGAGAAAAACCGCTCGATGAGATCGCGGTTCTTGGTGCGGATTATGAAAAGGAAGCCAACACTCGCGCTTTCAGAGGGCATTTTCAAGCTGGCCACGTGAGAAAAACCGCTCGAGGAGATCGCGGCTCTTGGTGCGGACGAACTAAGGACCGCTATTTGAGACAGCGAGTCTTCTCCGACCCCCCAGAGCTCTGTCACTCCCTCACTCTGCCTCTCTCGCTCTCAGGCAAAATCGCTCTCTCATTGACTGCAAATCTCTCGGTCTCAGGCGCCATTTGAGCAGCTGTCAGCCCAGTGCACGATGCCAGCGAAGCAAGGTTTGCTACGGTTCGACGGCCACATCTCTCTCGGTCTCAGGCGAGATTTTCTGATCTATAAAATTAAAGAACCAAGTTTTCTGATCTCACTTAAAATTACTGCTTCTATTCTGTATTTTTTTTTCTGCCAGTGGAAACCAGGAAGCACAGAAAGAAGCTACAGTGCAATGAAGAATCAGAATAGTCAGAAATCAGAAATCGTAAAGAATCGGAACAGCCAGAAATCGCTCTCTGAATTTGAGAGACTCATAAATCGCGGTCTGAAACCACAGTGCTAATATAACTGCCTTCTGAAGAGCACAGTGGTTCGATCCGGAAAATTTTATATCCGCGGTCTCAAACCGCGATTTTTCATCAACAGTATTTGCCTAAATTGTTTGGCGTTAGCAGTACATGGAGACATATTGTGTAAATTGTCTGTAAAACCAAAAAAAAGTTGAGAATGGATTGGCTTTCGATGGCCACCTTGGTCTAGAAGTAATGATAAGAGCAAAGCAGCGTATGCATAAAACTACCAGTCAAATACCTTGGAGTGCTGCTTATATCTACCAAGTTAAAATTTGATAATTGCTCGAGTTAAAATCCGGCCAAACAAGGCTCTGTCTTATGCTGGTCATCTCCAACTTATCAAATCAATCTCCTACACTATCCAGATTTACTGGAGCTTGCATTTTATCATTCCAAAGAGAGGTTAGCAATACACTGAGCAAATATTGAGGAGATTTCCATGCTCTGACTCAGAATTGAAGAAAGCATGTAGCAAAGTAGCTTGGGAAGATGTTTGTTGTCCCAAAATAGAAGGTGGCCTTGGCATAAGAAGATTGGAGGACTGGAATAAAGCAGCAATGTTGCATCATCTATGCTCCATATGCTCCAAAAGACCAATTCTTTGGGTTAAATGGTGCTATTCTCATCTCTTGAAGAACAAAGAATTTTGGCAAATCAAAACCCCCTCTGATTGTTCATGGACACGAAAGAAAATTCTAAAACTCAGGTATGATGCGTCTACCTTGTGTAAATATTGGTAATGGTGAAGATACTTCATTATGGTATGGCAATTGGCACCCACTGGGGCCTCTAGTGCCCAAGTATGGCAACCGATTGGCCTGTGGGACGTAAAAACGCATCAGTAGGGGAGCGTTCCGCCTTATAGGAAAGTGATGCTGGCCTTCCTCTAAATTCTCTCAACTGTAATTTTTAATGGGAATTTGAATTGGCCATACCCTACCAGATGGAAGCTCCAACAAATTGTAAGGCAAAATCATCCACCTCCTAATTGCCAAAGGAAGGACAGGTACTTATGGTTGCCCTCAAAAAATAGTCAATATGCTGTTAAGCCAACTTGGGAGACTATTAGAGTTCATAAGCCAAAGTCCATTTGGTTTCCAAAACACACACCAAGGCATTGCTTCATCACATGGCTTGTAATTCGTGGTAAGCTCTCCACCAAGGATAAGCTAATCTCATGGGGCATTAGTATTAACCCTACTTGTATTCTATGTGGGATTGATGATGAAAATATGGATCACTTATTCTTCCGCTGCCATTTCTCCCATGAAGTTAGAGCAGCTATATTTGACTTGTGCCATCTACACAAGAACAGACAAAGCTGGCAAGAAGAGATTGAATGGGCAACTGGTAAATTTAGTAGAAAGGAATTCGCAAGTATATTAGGCAAGCTAGCATGAGCAGGCCTCATCTCCCACATATGGATAAAGAGGAATGCAAAGCTCATCTCTAGCATAACCACTAGCCCTCAAGGGATTGTCAACAAAATCAAACATGAAGTCCAGATAAAAGCTTCCCAATTCAAAAACATTAAACCTACTACCACTAATATCAAAATATGCTAAAACTGGGAGATCCCTAATTTTTTTATAGGCTAACTATAGTGCCTGTAAAGCCTTACTTGTATATGCTTGTCATAGTTCTGAATATGATGTAATAGATGTAAACCCAGGGGATGCCCTCCAGACTATGTACTAATTTTCCCTATTAATCCAAATTATCTTACTTACCCAAAAAAAAAAAGAAGTAATGATAAGTTATTACAATACAAAAGTGATTGCCTACAAAAAACTGTAAAATACATATCTGTGAAGCACAACACTTCAAAATAAGTGTCGCATTCATATCTGACACGTGTTGAATACACATACTTTTCGGATATACAGAAACACCTATCAGACATGTCTCGTGAAGTAGCCAAAACATATTATTAGGACAAACTTAAACATAAGTAACCAAAACATCTAAAATTATAAAATATTAATTTCACATTTTGTTGTGTTTTATATGTTCAATTATGTATTAAATTATTGAATTAGTTTTCTTATGAATGTTATATTCACATGTATAAGTAATAAAAGTTATATATATATATAGTTTTTAATCCACACCGCATCCTAATTTTTTCAATAATATCGTATCCATAATCATGCATCTTAGACACATCACCTGTTTCGTGGAGAAGCACAAAAATATGGTTTGAAGGTTTTAGGAGTTTCACTGTAGGTCTCATTCTTCTCTTATGATGATTTACCCATTTAAACTTTCTAATTTTTCATAACACTGCAATATTAATAATAATCTATATAATAAAACAGGACGGTTTTTGAAAATATTCTTCTGACAAACTAAGATTTAACGGTTAAGAATGATTTTTTCTTTCATTCAATGATTGAAATCATTTTTATACTTTTAACTTCCTGCTCAATTTTATTTTAGTGAACCCCACTATCATCTATCTCACAATAAATCAAAACTTTCAACTTAAATTTTGTCCAATTATGTTTTTTAAGAAGTTCAATATTCCAAATTAAAGTACCATAATTTGTGTTTTCTTTTATGGTGCTTCTAAAAAATTAATCGGAGAGAGACCAAAAGGCATGTAGTAGTTGCTAGAGTCTAAAGTTTTGGGGAAAAAAAAAAAAGTAAAACCCATGGATACTAAAAACTAGGTCCCAAAGTACTCTGCCTTGCCGTAATTGATTATAATAAAACCTAGAACACCAAATGGTATTAGTAATTCTAACAAACAAACAAATCACCAGATCATATCCATGACCTATAAAAGTCGGCTTTCCTTGGAAGCTACTTGCAAGTGCACCCTTAATTTTGACTCAAAAAGAAGCGTTGATAATGAGAGGTATGGAAGTATTTAAATGCTGGAATTGTGGAAATAATATATATTCAAAAATATACCTGGGCTGATATATCGATTCCTGATGGCCCACTCATCTCGCACTGATGCAAGTTTCTTGAAAGGTACACCTAATGGAGCACAAACACGATAGAAAATCCACAATCACTTAAGAATGCAGTACAAATTGGGGGGAAAAAAGGAAATGCTTACGGCAAACAACAGTTCTTACCTTCAAGATCAACAAGTGCCTTTTTAATCACTGGCTTAAATTTTCCTGCCAAATTTTTTTTCTCACATGATGAGAATAATGTAGAAATATGAAATATCTAACTAGGTCAATAATAAAGAAAGTTCATAATAATTATATGATTGCATCACAGGATTTTGGCAGTACAAGAAACCTTCCATGTCTCAGTGTTTATTCATAAAATCCACGGAACATATTGTAATTACTACATAAGATAAACTCATCAAACCTAACTTAGTTTTAAACCTATAAAATGCCAGCCACAATTTCAACTACTGAAAAATAAAGAGAGAACTATAAGAATGAAAATTTTCACTCAATACCTTTCAAAAAAAAAAATCACTCAATGAAGTTCAGCATTAACTTGCTGGATACATCTCAAAAGCCATATATAGAGGGGCAAAAAAAATAATGAAAGTAGTACAAATGCAATTCATGTGCCAATGTCTCTACTTAATTAGGCTTGCATGCTGAGAAGCATAGATACTAAGATGGGACAAAGGTACTAGTACAGGTAAGTCAAGTTAAGAAAAAAAAATGAGAATATATACAAAGTGAGAATATATTAAAAAAAATATGATTTTATGTATTTTTTAATAGCTTTATATATAAATATAACGCAGACAACCAAATTTATTCAATCCATAATTTAATATACAAAACACAACAAAATATAAGGTAGAAGATTTTATGATTTTAGAAGTTTCGCCTAGTCAAAAATATGTTCGTCTTAATCATATGTTTGGGGAAAAAAAAAAAAGGTGATAAAATAATTAAACACGTCACGTGACATGACAAATGCATCTCAGAGTGTATAGGGAGCATATATGTTTAACACGTGCCAAATACAAAAACGATACCCATTTCAAAGTGTGCATATTAACTAGCTTGCATGGTTAGGATCTCACAAGCACAGCTAGGGTTGCATCTTTTGGAGACAAAAGGAAAGTGGTACATACCATGTCGTCGCTCCACATCCATCATGGAGGTCAAAGCCGTGCCACCTGCTGTCCATTTTTCAACTGGAGCACCCAAGTTTCCCACCTAGCATCAAAATTAAAGTATTCATTAGAATTAGCAAAGTATTTCAAAAGATATGATACTCATTGCAATCAGAGAAACTAAGAAAGGTGTAAATCCAAATGGTGGCAACAGAGAGATTAAGAGGAAGATTTTCCACCCCCCACCCCATTTTTTTCAACAAAGAAAGTAAAAAGAAGTGCAAGGATAGGAACACAAACTGAGGAAATCAGTCCGGTCTTCCCACAGTGGACGAGTGCCCCAGCAGTATAACCCAATGCATAGCAGTAAGTGGCATCAAAATTTGAAGGGAAACCACATCTACCCTCATAACTGGAAAGTGAAAATATGTTAGTGTGGAACTAATACAAGGAACCAATAATATAGTCCACCCCATAATATTAAAAAAAAAAATGTAACGAATCGGGCCCTAAAAATATCATCACACCGATACTTAGATGTGACATGGTAAACACACCATAGCGGTGCCTTAACCAGACCATAACAAAGTGTAGGGGGTTAACAACCGTCACTCTTCATTAGCCAATAAAAACCCCTATTTTTTCTGGTTTTGTTAAAAGTCACTAAACAGCACTAATAATCGATATTTATACATTTCAATTGTTAAAAAACATAAAAAATCATGCCTCCGGCTTCTGTTTCCATTATGTATCCGCCATACCCGTGTCCGCATCACTACATTCAATAGTTAAAGCCATCATACGCCCTCTCATGTTTTTGAAAACCAAATACAGAACAGTCAGACCACAAAGAAGATGCTGCTTACCCGAGAAAGTGGGACAGCCCTTTGAACTGCTTATTATATAAACCTGCCTTTCTTCTGTTCTCCAATTCAGTTTCCACCATTTGAATTAGCATCTTTTCTGTTTCTATCTTGGAAACCTGAACACGTGATACTTAATACCAATAATAAAAGATATTTTGAAGCCAAATAATAATAAGGCACCTAACAGCAATACTATAAGATGACAATCCATATCAGAGGGCTAGAGTTGGAAAGTACAATGACAAGCAGAATAAACACCTGTACATTCCCATGTGGATCTCTTTCAAGGAGTAGTTGGTCCTGAATTGCTTGGGGTAAAAACTCAAAAAGCTGCCGGGACTGGCTTCTAAGTTTTCTTTTCCACATACCAGATTCATCAACAAAGCCATGGGCAAGGATTTCATTAAGCTCAGCAATAAGATGTTGCACCTGCAAATCAAAAACCAAGATGACAAGTGATTCAGTATATTTTAAGCTCAATAAATAACCAGTGTTCTGTTAGCATAAAAAAAAAGATTGAAGATAAAGGAAGGATAAAATAGAAAGGTATAGATATATAACTACGTTATTTTTGTATATACCTCTGGAATGAAATCAATGAGACCCTCTGGTATAAGTACAATACCATAATTATATCCAAGTTCTGCACGCTTGCAGATTATATCAGTAATATAATCTGTAACATTCTTCAGTGTCAGCTTGTTGGCAGCAATCTGCAGCAACATAAGACCTTGTCAATAATAGCAAAGGAAATGCTGGGATATTGATACTGGATCATTTATAACAAAATGTTTCAGGGATTCTCCAATGAATACCAATATTAAATGCATTTAACCATATCCAGAAGAAGATCTCCCACATCTAAATACATAACCACGTATGTAGAGCCACCATTAAAGAACTTGCAACTCCCTACTTCTAGATCATATATTCAAGCCTCTGATGAGGCATTTACTTTAGAAGAAGCACCATTACAGATTAACAAAGCAGGGGAATGTGAATTCAATAAAGCACATATTACTCACGGATGACAGATGTCAGATTAGAAAACAATACACCTTCTTCAGGCAAAAAGGTAACGAGAGATGAATTAGAAGCTTCGTAAATTATTTTATGAACCAAACCAACCAACACAAGTCATTTGTCCTATAAAAAAAATATTAATCTAACCCTCTAAAAGTTAGACGCTTTAATTACTATCATAATACTAAAACACTCATTGTTTGGTGAAACTTGGGTATAAACTTTATTTTTGAAGTCATGCTTTCTTCTCCTTTTAATACACCTCCACCACCCACTACTTAGTTGTGTAAATGATTGCAGTACTATTAAAGCATTTGTCTAGTAATACATAATTCAAAGAATATCCATAAAACCTTAAGGACTAAGGTCTAGTTTGATACAAGGGAATGGGTTAGTCATTCTGTTATGATAGAAATAGAGGCGGTTGGTAGTTGGTAACAACTTACCAAAAGAAGGAAGAAGTACCATAACTGCTGTAACAAACTTGTAACAGCTGTAACAGCTGCAGTTAATAACTACTTACTATAATTAGTTGCAGCTAGAATGGGAAGGTAGTTAGGAAAGATTTCAGGAAAGTTAGTTAGTAGTTTGGGAGGGAAAATCAGTTAGAACTATAAACCAAGAGCTGTGTCTATAAATAGAGGAAAGGCATCAGTGTAAAGGATGGAAAATATAATTCTTCAGTTCAGATTTTGAAATACAGTTCCAGATTTCTGGTTTTTCTTTCTATTTTCTGTCATCTTCTTCCCTAGCCATAACACATTCCCACACTTTCACTCAATTCCCTCAAATGAAGTAGCATTTCAAATAAAAATAAATTAGCATCCCATATAAGTGTACCAAACAAGGTAATCGAATGAAAGAATGAGAATAACCAGACCATTCCCTTATATCAAACTAGGATTAAAAGTATTCAAAGGAAGAAGCCAACATCATAGGGTTTTACCCTGTAGTAGAAGTGACGGCAAGCATCTAATAACCAAACCAAACTAAGCCTTTTCCCACTAGGTGGGGTCGGCAAGCATCTAATGTGAGGACAAAAAATTGACATTAGAAATACCTCTTCTCCAATTATTGTAATATTTGGGTGAGTCTGCAAAGCACATTCTAGTGTTATATGAGAAGCCGCACGGCCCATAAGCCTTACAACTGCATAAACAGACAATTATGAGAACAGTGTAGAAAGATAATTTAAAATTTTAAAGCATATGTTGAAAGTGTAAAAATATGAGAACTAAAACTAGGGAACCATGACGTAAAGGTTACTATAAAACAAATACCAAAAAAAAAAAAAAAACAAATTGTGAGACAAGATGCAATAAGATTGGTATGGTAGCAGAAAAGGTTATCTTGTTAACAATTTAAATCTTTTCTAACTCAAAATTGCCTGGTACCCATGTCATAAACCATTGGTATACATATGTAGATAAGATTTGAAGCCATGAAGGCTGTTTCTTTCCTAGCATATTAAGTAATTAGTTGCCGCATTTAAGAAATACGAGAAAAAATTCCAACCTGCAGAGTTGAAATTCCTACAAAAAAAAAATATGCATTGAACTTCAAATTCCTTAAGAATAAGTGTCTCCAAAATACACACACACACATATAACTTCCTACAAAGTATGATTACTGAAAATTCGATTCATTTAAGTGGTTTTTTGTGTCAAAAATCATGTAACTACATCAGCAGGAAGGCATTCACTCCTGGACAAACAGGATTTAATGTTTCCACAACTTAATCTTCAAAATTAAAGTACTTGAATATTTATTGGGAGAACTTTGATAGACAGATAAGATGTGCGTAATGACTCGGGTATTTTATATTATTTAATTTTCCACATTGGTGGTTATATGTTGGATTTTGAGATTTGTTTCGGGTTTTGTTTAATTTTGTTAATTTGGGCCTTGGGTAATTGGTAAAATTGATATTTATTTAGTGTTGTATGCATATGTGTATATCAGAGTATGTGTTGTGTGATGATCAGTCTTCCACATGGTTTTTCTTCTCTCTCCCATGTGGGTGTCTTCCTTCTCAGCCAAGTTTCTTCACCTACCACCATCACTTCCATTAGTTATCAGTTCCTTGACTTTTGGTTCTGGTAAGGTTGGTTTTCTGAGAGCAGCAAGTGAGTGAGAGCTGGGTGCGTATTGTATTGCTGGGTTGTTGTGGTGTTCACTGAGGGAAGAAGGTTTAGATTCTTGGAATGAGTTAGTGTATTCACCATAACCAGTGTCTTCTCTTCTTCTTCTTTTCTCTTTGAGAAATTTTGAGGTAGGGGTATTGTTGTCGTTGTTCTTGAGCTTTGGGTGACTTCTCTCCATCTTTTGTTTGAAATGGGAAACTTGATACAGCAAGTTATACATATGTATATATCTTTGTGCATGTATACAGACTGTTGTTGATAAATTGTTAGAAAAATGAGAAATTGATCATTGATAATTGGCATGTTGAGACTTGTTATGAATGTGGAGGGTTTTGATTACAAAAGAAATTGGGTTTTGAAATGATTTTGGTAAGAAAATTAAACTGAGTGTCTGGACAGCTATCTGGCAGCTGGACCGTAGTAGGCGTCTCAACAGCCCATTCTACTGTCCTATATTGATTTCTTCCCCTGATTCATATTCCTGGACTGCTTGGGGATTAAACAACATGGATTTAAAAATAAACTTTTTCAAATATGAATATTGGGTTCGAAAATTTATAATTGGAAATTGATACTCATTTAAATAAATTAAGATAATGTTATAAGTTATTTGATAACCTTGGATCATGTGATAGCACAGTTTATTAGTTGAATTGGGATATGAAACATCATATTAAGACTAATATGATATTGCTGACTGCCTATATTATCTTGATATGCGAGAATTGATATATCATGTGTTGATAAAATGAATATAATTTCATGATTTGGATATGGATTATCCTGCTGCTTTCGTTTACGTTTATTGATTTTGAGTTGAAAGATACTGAAAATAGAGGATATACGTACTCATAGGTTGAGCAAGGGGTTGGGTTTTGTATTCAATAGGCTAGTAATATACGGAGTGATGCAAATGTTCCGAGGATATAGTTATTTATCTAGCTGAGACCAAGATGCAGATATGCCTACGATGGTATATGTCCATTGCTCTGGCATGGATGCAAACACTGAAGGATGGTATGTTAGTGATTAGATGCCATGGCCATAGTTAATCACGCAGATTACCTGCCCAAGCTTGTTTGTTTGTGCGTATTCGTGTGTTATTGATGTGATGTTGTATCATTGTGAGTTATATATAATCTATTAAGATATATATGATGATGGTAATGAGATGAAGTTGATAGTTATTATGGTAATTATGTGGATAAATTCATATTGATGACGATGGGAATAATGTCAATGTTATGCGTATTGTCACATTGCAAGATGAATGTTCATGATAGTGGCATGATAGGACATATTTATACATATATGTTTCTTGTTGCATAGTGAGCACACACGGAGATCGTGCTCACTCCCTTGCAGGTGTTGTTGCAAGTTTTGAGGCAAGATTCCCTACTGAACCTATAGGTTAAGAGACTTAGGTTTCCTTAATTTTTTTGCATTTTGACCAATTATATTTATTTTTTGTACCTCCTGTCGAGACTACGACATATATTGTGGATATTATTCTTTTGGTCCACTTTTAGAGGCAGGTTGTACATAATATATATACTTTTATCTACTGTTGATACTTTAATTGGGTTGTATGGGATGCATTGAGCCTAGTATATTTTATTTTGGAGCATTGTGCCCAGCAAATGGCTGAAGTTTGCTCAGATATTTTGCTACGATTAACGGTCTGGTTTCAGGTTGTTACTTCGCTTTGATTGGGACAGGTGGTATGTGTTATTGCATGTTTGTAAATTGTATGTGTTTCAGCTCGAATCTCAGAGTATGGGATTTGGGGTGTGACAATATCAGTTGTATAATTAGCAAATCCAAAGTGATGGATTCTAGAAAAAAATGTTCAACATTTTGTACAGATTATCAAAAGTTTCATTTTATGACTGAAATACTGATTTCTCTTAATTAAATTACTGGAAGGAACAAAGTCATGTAAGCCAATCCAATATACATTATACCTGGAAAACTTACAGTGATAATATTTTCCTGTTGAATGAAGATCTGTCATAATATTTCCAATCAATTCTGCATATGTCTGCATACCAGAGATTAGCAATAATATCAATTTAAAAAATGTGTCATTCCATTGTACATAATCATCTAAGCGTCTTGATAAATGATATGCAGGGCATCATCAATAATGACTTACCTAAAGAAAAAGAAAATACAAAATTGCATGTTTATAATCATCTTGTGTGTCTGCATATGTTTATATCCCTCATCCCCACGGACCCCACCACCATGTTTGGACTTGATTTGTTAGGTTGTGTTTACCAAAATATTGTGCATCCCAGACCGTTAAGATGTGAATTGTGTGACTTGGAGTTTGGCTTCTTTTTGGAGAAGAAGAAGAAGAAGAAGAAGAAGAAGGGGGAAAAAAAAAAGGATTTAATATCGAGTACCCACAAACAGAATTAAAACATTTGAATAATTAAAAAGAAAATTGATGAATTGACAATATAGATTTTATCAAACACAAATAGGTTTCAAAACATGACACATCAACGTAATAATAATTATTATTATTATTTTATTTTCTTTTTGTAACTAAGGGAGTCCAAGCCAACATGCACGCATCTTAACTAATCTCTGGGTCCTAAAGTTAACGATTAAATAAATTTCCATTGGTCCTGAGGAAACTTGAACTGGTGACCATTGGGAAACAAATCTAAGGCCTCACTAGTAACACATCAACATAATTATTGTTTTTCATGTTGTGCTAAATTCTTAAATTATGAAGTGTCATTTTTTGTAGAGCGCTTCCGTAGAAGATTTCATATTATTAGTGCAAACTCACAATTTTAATCTAATGCCCTAATAAAGAGAATCACAAACAGAATTGGACCAAAACTCAACTGGATTATGGTCAATGCTTTGATAAAAAAATAAATGATAATCCTCAGGATGTAGATTACATTATGGTATCAAACGAATTATTTTGCAGTGTCCATGGACCATTTATACCGATGATAATGTTATGGAATTCCTTGGAACAGTTGGTTGCTATGTATATGCACCAATTTGCTAAGCACTTAACATTAAATTTTGCCTTCCTAGTTAAGAAGCTTAAGGCCATAAAGTTATGACTACAATGCCTGAATGATGAAATAGCTGAGGAATCTACAGATAAGCGTCTGATAAAGAGTGATTTTTCTCTTTCAGGTACCATGAAAAATGGAGAGGGAATATTAAAAAGATATTTAAGACTAGAAACACAATTATCATTTTAATACTTTTGAGTTCTAAATACTAAACAACAGCATTTGTCTAACTTCATGTTTAGCAATTGTCTGTCTCCAATATTGCTTCTACACAACATAATGAGTTCATGAGAACGAACAGATATGAATTGATAGAAGCAGAGGGAGCAAAACTCTGGCCATATAATTCCTAGCTTGTCTATCCCTCTGGCCAAGAGCAAAACAGTATTTTATGTGCCATTTCTGGACCTTTTCCATTCAAACGGAAATAGGCTTACCCTTCCTGTTTCAAAATTTTGTCGACATGCCACCATTAATAATGCTATGTAATTATATCAAAATTGAAATTCTACAAGCAATTATGGAATTGCCTAAATGAATATCTGCAAAGATGGTTTCACTTTGAACTTGCAAAGCAAAACTGTGTCCACACATGCCATCCAGACATAAGAATCCAGAGCATGTATTGGAATGGAAACTTTACTTACACATCAGCAGATTTTTATAGAGAGCAAGAAAATGACGATGTATATAACATGTATGTATATAAGAAAATATACAAAAACGAAGGCAAATTAATTACCTTACAGGCAGTATCAAACCCAAAACTTATGGGAACCTCCTTGCATTTCAAGTCGCCATCAATGGTTTTTGGACATCCGATAACATGGGTCTTCATATTTTTAGCCCTAAAATAGTAAAAATAAAATAAAATTACTACAAGATATATATACAAAGAACTATCAACATAATCATCATCCCAAAATGACAAACAGTGAGCCAAACATTGCACACTGCTTCACAAAGAACCGTACTTAAAGTTCTCAGCAAGAAGGCAAGCATTTGTGTTTGAGTCATCTCCGCCAATGACAACAAGCCCATCTAGATCAAGCTTCAATGTTGTCTCTTCAGCCTGCTTAAACTGAAAATGAGAGGCCACATCCAAATTCAGTTGCTATGTTTCTGAAGCTATAATCCAGATGAAGGTGAATCATGCAAATACTAACGGAATAAAGAACCATAACCATGAAACTAAATGAAGAGGAGAAAATTCACCTGTTCAGGCGTCTCAATCTTGTCCCTTCCACTACATATCATATCAAAGCCACCCTGGTTACGACATCCAAATATGGATCCTACATAAGTAAACAAGCGTACTACAAAACAAAGACTCCAAAAATATATTTTATATAAACAGCCAACTCAATAATCCAAGTATGTTGTCTGTTGCTAACTTGCTATTAATGAACGCACACCTGCATATTCAATGTACACATAACTACCTCAACACCACCAATAAAATTTTGACTTGGTGTGTTGGGTTTTGTCCACCAAAACATACAAATAACCAACACAACTGAACAGCAAAAAAGACTGGCACATGGAAGCTACAAGGTTGCAATTTCTCCACATAAAGCAAGAATTCTTTAAACAATGAACAGAGATTTTTTTTTTTTTTGGTAATTAACAATGAACAGAGATTGAAAAGAAATAAGTTTTTTTTGCCCCTTACATCAAATCCCCTGTTTAGAAATACTTTTTTGCATTATTTTTAATTACTGTGAATAACATGCAAAATAGAAATATATCAAATTTCAGTGAAAAATTTTGAAAAAAAAAATAAAGGCTTCAACTTTACCAAACAACGGCTCACCTGATTTCTGTAAGGATAGATAAAGTCTCCTGTCAACTCAACATATTTGCACTTCATGATCCCAGCCGGACCACCCTTGAACCCGAACAATTTGCTACTCCTCGTCCTGTCCTGTAAATAATCTGCACTCAAACCCACCACACAACTGATCATTCTTCAAAAACTGAACAAACCCAAAATCAAAATTCAACACTATGGACATGCTTGTTGTGTTGAATATTGATTTGGATATGTGCATGGGCAGTGGACCCAGAGCATAGGCTAATGCTACCCCACAAAATTAATCTTCCCTAGCATAGTTTTGCTTATCCGGCTCCGTTGTCCACTTACAATTGTCTTTTCTCCAGCACAGTGCACAAGTATAATGCCAATTCATTACTAAAATTACTAATTTTGTTGAAACAATTTCAATTTTTTAAAAATTATTCTAGCAAATATTATTAAGTTATCATAATTATTCCTAATAATTTTATAATAAAAATATTCTCACTTTTATCTCTAGACATTATATATGACTTTCGCCTCCATTGACTAGAAATGCTCAATCTTGCCAGTAAACCAATGGTGATTAGAATATTTCCCAACTTTGTAGCTCAAAATAAGATTTATGGTTCTAAGCTTTCCGGAAAAGACGTACTTATTGGTTTTAATGGATCTACTATCCAACCCCACATGCAACGAAACAAACACGTCTTGTGTATATCTAACAGAACTCAGGCAGACTAGGAGATCATATCTTACCAAAAATTCCAGCAATCACATTGTGTCCACCCGGAGCCTGACCTCCCGAGAGAACAACGCCGATCTTCAAACTATTTTCCGATCCGCCATTTCCCGAACCACCCGGCACCAGCGTTACTGAAGGCTGTCCGAACAACTTCGGGAACAGTTTTGCAATCTCATCTAAAATAATACAAAATATATACATAAAACGGATTACAAATTTACGAGAGTGTATAAATGTATCGAGGATCATGAGAGATTCGGCGAGCAACAAACCTGGGCTACCGGCGGCGGTACTGGGTGGACCATCGACGAGGTCGATCGAGTTCTTGAGGACGGAAGGGAGAGGGAGAGTGACTTTGAGACGACTCTCCTGAAGTTCACAGTAGTCGGAGACGACACGGCCTGGTGTTGACCCTGAGGATGGTTTTCTGGCGGCAGGGGCGTACTCGTGGGGTCTGATGAAACCGTTGGCTGTGATGCAACTGTTGGCAGCGGCAGATGATGCCATTATGGGAGAAGATTTTGTGATCGAGAACGGTAAAGCAGAGAGAGAAGAGGGAAAGAGAGTTTCTGCGTATGGTTTCAGCTGGTCTTGGAAGACACAGAGTTAGTTGAGAATAAGGGTAAAAGCGTCATTGTGGACTCCAAGGCGGATGTTGACCAACTTAGATTTTTACAAAATTATATTTAAGCCATATTTTATTAACTTTTAAGATATTAGTCACCTTAACAAAAAATTATTACTATTAAGTCAGTATTTTACAAAATGTTTTGTATTTAAGTCACACTTTTAAGTAGGTCCCCCGAGTTTGTTTTAAATATGTTTTATAATATACCAATAATACCCCTGTGTATATATGTTAACATATGTCAG
>JAVXUM010000017.1:15086292-15098459 GCA_035590655.1 Pouteria glomerata | reverse complement strand
TAAGATAAGTTGTGAATTCGTAATTCATGCAGTATGACTTTTAGAGATTTTAGAAGTTTTTTGAGATTTTAAAAATTTTTTATAATTTTTTGACAAACCAAACAATGTCTAAGGTCATGGTTAATTGTGTGTTTAGAGTGATAAAAAAATAAAATAAAATAAATTGTGATTCATAATTTGTGTAGTAAAATAAAAAATAAATAAATTTTAAATATTTAATTTTTCAGATAAGTATAAAAAAGCCAAACATAGCCAATGGTTATTTATGTAGATGGCGTTTAGATGGCAAAAAAATATAATAAAAATACAAAAATTTGATATAAAAGTGATATTTTGACAAAATTTGATTAGAAAAAAATATAAAAAATTAATAAAAATTAAGAAATTTTAATTAATTTTAATAAATTAAACGCTTGTAATTTATATTTTATTCGTTTCAGATATTATGATTTCACAATGACACGGAGTTATATAGATTATAGGCAGTATGTTTACATGTGAAGGTCTACATCCTAAAGTTTAGGGAATTCCAGATGCGACATTATAAAAAAAAAATGTAATATTAAAATAATATAAAGTTCGGCAAATTTTTTGTCAACTCTTTTCTATAAACCTCCTTCTCCTGTATTCTTGAGAACTCCCTTTCTAAACTTGCACGTAAGAGAAATGTGAAAATAAAGCGGTCGAAGGTTGTCCCCAACTAAGGACTCTCCGATACTTAAGTCAGTTTTCGACGTTAACCATAATCTTATAAAAGTAAAGAAAAAATTAAAAGAGAGAGAAAAGATAAATTCAGAGAAAGAGCCCATACCTTGATCACATTTTTGATATTTAAAGTGTGAGAATTTACATACTTTTTACTGATTTGACTTGGTAGATAGTAGCCTTAAATGCTAGATGATGTAAACATTGGAATCTGCAATATTCTGTAGATTTTGTTTCCTGAGACATTCGAATATGGTTAGTAAAGTAACTGTACAATATAACTATCAGACTAATTGATCCCGATTTAACTAGAACGTACTCCTTGATCGGAGAGCAATTTGTGGTCGAGGAAGCATTATAGAGATCGGGTAAGGTATTTTTTGACCGCACATGTAATAATAATAATATATTATAAATAAAGTATAATTTAAGTTTAATATTTTAAAGTAATAAATTCACAAAATTTCAATTCATATTTATTTTACAATTTTCCTTTGGGTTAAATAGATCGATGCAAAAATTGTAAAACAGTAGCGTAGTTTTTACAATTTTTTCTTCTTCGTCACACTTAGGAGCTACAAAAGTCATGGCAGCGGGCAAGCTGCAAATGCACCAAATTATTCGTAAATAAATTTAGATTTGTTTTATTAAATATTTGGCTCAATTCATTCATTCAATAAATAATTTAAACTTTAAAAAAAAAGGAGTACATGTGAATATTACTTATTTCGGCTCCATAATTACTTCTCTACGTTTAATATTTATATATATAATTTTTTTTTATAAATACGATAAACACACCTAAAAATAATAATTTAAAAAAAATCAAATTTTAATAAAAAAATCTTAAAAGATAAAAATAAATAAATAAATAAAAACTCATAACTTTTTTGAATCCAAGTCCATCCTTCCAAGTACACGTGAATGTGATTTAATTCGGCTTGGCAATTACTTCACTTTGTTTAATATTTATATATATAATTAAATAATACATATAAAATATATTAATATAAATATACATATAAAAAATATTTAAATTATTATATCTCACAATAAAAATTTGTAGGGCGGGTGCACACGAGGAAGGGGTCAATTAACTCACTGAAAATAAAATTTTTGTAAAAAAGTATAATTTTTAGAATATTTTTATATTTTTATCTTCATAAAATATATATCACAAAACAGATTATTCTTATATCTCAAATAATTTATAAGTTTTGCCCTAACTGAAAATAAAATTTCTTAAAAAATAGTAAACCCAGCAATATTGTACCTGCACCTGTGCTTGTACCTGTAGGTACCTGATGGTGTACCTAGAAAAATAGGTATCGGGTCTATAAAAAAATACCCAAAAATTTTTAGGTACTTTTTGTACCTGGACCTATAGACCCGCGAGTCCATGAATTCAATCCGCAGGTATACCTGTTTATTTAAGTATTTTTAATAATAAATAAATATATTTCTATTACTTACTTATTAAACCTCGCTATTTCATAATGAACTATCTAGAAAAAAAATATTTAATTATTTTTTTGGCATTCTAAATACAATCTTCATTTATATGATGTCATACATTAATACATTATGTTTTGTGCGTCAGATGTATAGTTTGAGAGTGTATATACCTTGTAAATTGCATAATTAATGGTACTGAGCTGAAATAAGTTTTAGATTGAATGAGTTAGAAAATTATGCTCCATTTAGCATTTCCCTAGCTACTCAACTACTAGTTATTCGGCATTTTTTATCTTTTTCTAAAATAATTAAACTTACCCTCTTACATTTTAAATTTCTTTTAAGCTATGAAGGGCAAAATTGTCAAATTAACCAAAAACTAAAAAACTAGGTACCAAAAAGTTAATTTTTTTTTCCTTCCCAAACACAAAAAAAAAGTTAATTTTTTTTTTTCTTCCCAAACCAAGCTTTAGAATAATTGCAACTTATTTTTTGTTTTTTTTTTTTTTCAAATAAGTGAAAAATAAAAATATACCCGTGGGTTGTACTTATACCAGCAGGTACAAGTACAAGTACAAATACATCAAAAAAGTACCCATTTATAAATGAGTACTTTTTGTACCTATCCTTGTGTACCTGAGAATTTATGGACTCGACCTGTTTGTCAGGTCTAAAAAATAATATAATTTTTGTACTTTTCTCTCTATAAAATATATTTTTCAAAACATATTGTCCTTATACCTTAAATAATTAATAAATTTTACGTTTATTTTTATGTTAAGTACATTTCTTTTACTTGTCGGCTTGACCTCATCGTAATAAAATCTTAGATTTGCCAGTGTAATTAAGAGCATAGTTCAAGGATTTCCAATAAAAAAAATATTTAATTCAAAATCCTAAATTTTAGGTAACCAAAATAAAATTTTCAGTATTAGATTTCCATTTTTTTTTTCTCTTTCTATTTTGTTTTTTAAATTTCTCTTATAAAAGACAATTTGGATGTCAATTTTCAAGTTTCAACCAATAAGAAATATTCTCCTAATTCATTTATTTATGCAGTCCCAAAACAAAATCTATTATACAAATTATGTCATTAATTTTACATTTATGTGCTAGATCAACGGCTGTTATTATGCAAATCAGATTAACGGTTGCTATTTATATTTCAATCCCATACATTTGGTACAAGAAAATAATAGTAAATATAATAAAATAGAATAGTTTTTAAAAATATTCATCTTACAAATTAAGATCTAATAGTTAAAATATATTTTATTATTTTATTCAACGATTGAGATCATTTTTATATTTTTAACTTTTTGCTCAATCTTTATTTTAGTATACCTCACTACCATTTATCTTATAAAATAATTTAGACCTTTTAAATTTCACCAAGTTTCAAGAGTAGAGATCACATATAAATCAAAACTATTAATTTAAATTTTGGCCAGTTATGATTTTTAGAAAAATGAACATTTCAAATTAAAACACAATAATTTATATTTTTTACGGTATTTATTAAAAATTAATTGAAAAGAAAAATTAAAATACATGTAATAATTATTAGGGATTAAATTTTTGAAAAAAATAAAATTCATAAATTATTATATTTTTTTATTTAAATTTTTATTTAAAGTTTTAAATATATAAAAAAATCTAACGCTAAATTTATTTAGATCGCCTTAGGCTTGGGTTGGTAACGTTAGGCTTGGATTATTGTCACTAATCTATATAATAAAATAGGAAAATGTCTCTCTCGTAAACTAAAATCCAATAGTTAAGATTGAGTTTTACTTTTTAACGAATGACTGAGATATTTTACAAACTAAAACTTACTCTCAAAATTTTTATTTTTTTGTCTTATATCGTTAAAATATTACAATTTAACTTTTTTTTTTTTTTTTATCTATAAAAATATTAAAATTGTGACATGCAATTTTAATAAATATAAAAAACTCATGGATTCTTAAACGGGGCTCATATTCTTGAGTTTTAAAGAATAATTTATTTGTTTATGGATTCCAAAATAGGACTTACTTACTTAAAATTTTAATATAGTTGTTAAATTTATGTGTTTCAATTACATTAGAGCTTAAATTAAAAATACAAATAAAAATGAATTGATTTAAAAAAAAACATAAATAAAAAAGTCTAAATTATAATTAAGTTATTTTTCTTATAATAATAACTCTTAGTATTTTTAAAATTTAAAAGTAAAAAAAATATATATATTGAATGTTAATTAAATGTAGGGGTAGCTATTTTTTTTAATTTTAATTTTAAATTTAAATTAATTTTTGTAAAAACTCATGAGTTCTTAAAATCGAATGATTAATAATAATAATACTTTTTATTTGAGTTATTTTTATAAAATCGATTAAAATTTCATATTTGATCATTATTCGATTTTTTATTTTCACATATATTTGGATAAGATTAGTCATTGCAAAGTGATTTTTTTTTAAGTTATAATTCTAAATTTAAATAAAAAAGATTAACTATATTTATATAATAAAATACAACACATTTTAAAATTATTATTCTTAAAAATTAAAATTTAAAGATTAAGATTGAGTTTTGTCATTTAATGAATTGCTGAGATTTTTTATAATTAAAAATTTTTTCTCAATTTTTTATGTTTGAATCAGTTCACATTCTCTGGGTAATTAAATTTGAAGAATTATATTAAAAAATATAAAAACTTTACTTTTTCGGTATACCCAATTAGAGCAAAAGAAAAAGTACAAAAATAAGTACATATTTAATTTTGGTTGATGAGTACGTAGACACGGTTATTGGCCAGTAACGATAAGAGACAGAAACTGTGGAAAACGCTCGGGTGTCAGTCCAAAGCACTTTGTCATTGTAATCGGCAGATTCGATTCTACATTACAGAATTTGTTCGATTCCACGGTGCGGAATTAGGTTTTTTTGACAGTTGAGACAAAAATGTCCTCAGCAGATTCGACCAATGGCGGTGGCGAAGGAGGAGGACGAGAAGCCGTTCGGAAGCTCGCCGACGTCCATGTGGTGGAACTGGTTGCATCACCATCCACTGATGATTCTAGTTCTGGTTCGAATTCAGAGGACCAAATATCCCCACTCTTGACGCCATCTGTGAAGCCCAAGATCAACATTTTCTCTATCTCTAGTACCAAACGAAGATTGAACAGGGTACTGTTGCAACAAACCCTAATTTCACTTCTAATTCGTTCGTAGCTTGGGAAGTTGATAAGTTTTTTTGGATCCGAGGTTAAAAAAGAAAAAAAAAAAGATAAATTTAAGTTTTTCTACTTCTATAATTTGTTCTTTCATGCGTTTGTCTTCGTGGGTTGGTGGGTTTTTGGACGAGCGTTGTTAGTGCCTCTGAATTTAACTTTGAAATCGTGTTTAAATTACTACTGATTCAAGCTTGTAAGCACGCCATTGAAGTGGGTTTATTTGCCATTTTGAGCGATTGATGATTTCTGCTGTTTTTTTTTTGAATATATATATATATATATATATTTTTTTTGAAAAGATAAGTAAATTCATTATAAAGCATCAGAAGATGCTAAAATGTACAAACAAGAAACCACACCTACATCTTCATGTTTTCAACAAACGTAAAGAACGATTCAAAATCCCTACAATTTTCCCCTTCAAACCAACCCAGCAAACAATATAAAAACAAACTTTTAGATTTAACAATATTCTTCTCTGAATCTTCAAAGATCCTCCTGTTGCGCTCCTTCCAAATCAACCAACATAGACAACCAACCAAATCTTCAAAGATCTGCTGTTAATTGTTGATTTCAGTTCTGCGGGTAAGGAATGCCTACTTTGCTTGGAGAAGGGGAGTTTTTGGGTTAATTTAGGCTAATAATGTATGGGTATGATGCAATGACCAAAACCATTGAAGCCTCAGTATCCCAAGTTTTGTTCTTTGAATTTTTTATGTAATAAAATAAATAAATATACAAAAACAAGCACACTTTCTGTTCCAAATGGAACCCACATCATATTGTTTGTTCAGAGCTTCCCTTTTGACTTTGCTCTAATGGTGATGCCCTTTTTGCCTTCTTTAGGATCTCTTTTGTCAACTTTGTAAATTGGAGCAGTCATTGTGTTGTGGCCAGAGCACCCCATTTAACTTTGATCTAGAATGTGATACCCCATTGTTTCTTTTCATCAATATCATGAATAAAAAAAGCTGAGACAAAGTTTGGAGAAAGTAATTTGGATAGTTGTCAATTTACAGGAGCAAGTGACAAGGTCAGCTGAAATGGAGATATCACCTTTTACCCAGTTCTTTCTGTGGGCTTGGAGTGGATCTAGGTATTCTGGTCTGCTATGCATGGCCTTGTCATCTACCATCTACTGTATTATGGAAGTCATTTCAGATATTTTTTCTGGTTAGTAAGCTGCTTGTTAATGCCATATATAATTTATTTTGGAAACATATCTTAACAATAAATAAGTTATTCTTGAAACTGTCTTAGCTTTAGGATTAACAAGCTGAGTTCGCCAGTAATACATTTAGTGTAGAAACTGATCATAATTTTGTAGACCGAATAAGAGAGAGAAACGGTGTGGAGTTATTGAATATACTCTTTTTTTACGAGCCTTCCATGATATAAAGAATTCTCCAATAATTCTATTGTGAGAGCTTGTATCTTTTGCATTCTCCTTTTCAGATTTCTTATACTAATCTAGTTAGGCAAGCAATTTATGCTTGTGGAATCTGCTTCTAATATCCTTTACTGCTTATCCCAAAAGGAGGAAAATCTTATCTCACTTTTTCAATCAATAGATTAAATTATATTGGACAAAATGTTGAAGATGTCAAGAGATAGAAAAAAAATAAATAAATAAAAATTTAGATTTGAAGGCCGTTATTGTTGTTCTGTGTGATGCCATATTTTACTTACATCAGAGTTGTATGTCTTAAATTTTAACTGAGTTTTTCAATAATGGGTTCATACACGAGGCATTACCTTGCCTTCAAGGTGCATATGCATGTAAAAAGTGGTGATTTAGGCAATTTTCTTGTACTTCATCCTGTGACTCATCCCTTTATTGCCCTTTATGAGAATGACTCAATGGTTATATGCCGTTAACATATTTCTGACAGTGACAGAGTTGGATGTTAACAACACCTACAGTTAGGGGATTTTATCCTTTGTTAGTCAGATTCATTTCTAACCAGAAACTTAAAATTATGTTTAGAAAATGGACAAAATTCTTATATTCTCTCTCTCCCCCCTCCTTGCTTCCATCTGATACTTGATTAGTAAAATATCTTGGTCTCACCATGAAATAATATTTTATTTTTTGCTTTGAATTCACAGCTCAATCGATACCTCTGTTTGAGATAGCATCTGTAAGATGTACAATTATTTTGATATTGTCATTTATGTGGCTGAAGAGGAGTGGACAACCACTGTTTGGGCCAACAAATGTCAGGAATCTTTTGGTTTCAAGAGCTCTCACTGGATACCTTTCATTGTTGTGTTTTGTCTACTGGTAAGATGTACTGCAATACCTACTGTATTGTGTAAACCGCCTTCATTTCTGTTTCCCAATCTTAGCAATTGGGGATTGTTAATGTTTAACAAATAAGAAAGTTAATCCCCCCCCCCCGGGACAAAAAAAAAAAGAAAGAAAAGGAAGTAAAGAAAGAAAGCTAATCTTATTAAGGATTTGAGACACCTTACTAGTCAGAAACTTCAGCTGTAACAGGGATATCCTTCTGATCTATGCACCTTTTGTTAAGTTTATTTCAACTAAAATGTACCATTGAACTTCTTTTTCCACATTTATCCCAATAATCGATGCTTTCTTCAAAAATATTACTGTCAAGACTATCAGTAAATTATTCTTTCTGTTGTAAATCTATTGGCTTAACTGGGACCCCTTGTATAGTAGTCTCATCTCATATATGAGTCATATGATTACCTCATATAGGTACTGCTGCACCTTATTTTTGCCTAATTTATTTGTGTGCATGAGAAAGGGACCCGTGGATGTACCATAGGTGAGTGACTTGTCTAGGAAGTGGAGAAGATCACTTTTGCTAAGTGGGCAAGCCACCCAAAAGGTGTGAGGGTGAGAAACGTCCAAGAGATAGAGATAGAGGTTGGTGGTGGTCTTGCATGTCTGGTGGAAATGAGGAGGAGTTGGTATTTATAGGGGTCATCCTACATTATTGAGTAAGTCAACGGTTGAGAAGGCTGTTGCAAGCATACGACAGGGATAAAAGGGAAGGAATGTTGGAGAATCCGTATAGTGGCAAAGCAAATCTAGTAAGCCGCTTTGCTAGCCCAAGATGGTCACTGGCAAGCCTACAATCTAATGGGGAGGGGATGTGTGTCCCTCAGTTAGTTCGTTGTTAGGGGAGCATTAATTGCTTTGGCAGGAGCATTAAATGCATAGGAGGGTCTTTCTTTTAGATGATCGTGTTGTAGCCCCTCAAGGGAGGGCCAAGTAACTTGGCAAGCCCTTGTTATTGCCTCTGTTTCACTGCCCTTATGGATGGTCTCAAGTGGGGAGTTCTTTCCCGGACTCGAGTGATTCCTTGATGAGGAAAGTCAAGGGGGAAGGATGAGTGGCTTGCCTAGGGGAATGGTGCTTGTTGAAGAGGCACTCATGGAGACATTTAGGGTGGAGTTCTTATTTGGTGATTTAGGTAGAGGCAAGTGGCTCGAATGAATTAATAGGTGAGGTAGGTGCTGTGCACATTGTTGCGAGCATGTCGTACAAAGATAATCGTTCTAGACCTTGATGGAGGTGAGGCAGGCTGTGCATGCTTCTCAAAAAGAGATGGGTCACATGGGCTGTGACAAGGGTACCTACAGTCTTCACATTTTATTCGCACTTCATACTCTTATAGGGAAACAAATCCTTTGTATACTCATCATGATGTTGTTGTTGTTGTTTATGTTGTTATTATTATTATTATTATTATTTTAATGGTTATTAGAATGGTCTATGGGCCCTTTTTTGCTAAAATTAGATTCTTATCAAATTTTGAATTTGTAGATAAGAAATTGAAGCAAAATAGTTATAAAAATGATGACTTTGGTTTACTTTCTAGTCATGGTGATAGTAAATTATCTTTTTATAGATAATTTCTTTATTTTCATCCTGATCTTTTATATCATAAACATTACTTTGAGGCCATTTCTTCCAAGATAATAACCAATATGTGCTAAATATGGAATGGCTATGTGACCACCAACAGGCTAGAGGAATGTTTTGTTGATAAACATGGAAGGCTTTAAAAGAAATAGAGGATATCACAGGAGAACATGGGTGAGGTGATAAAGTAGGGGATGATTGAGGAATTGGATTGGTGCGTCCAACCCTAAATTGCTGTGACAAAAACTTGTTGAGTTGAGTTGATAAGTATATTTAGAGTGGCACTAAAAAGGATTCAACGATGGCATGCTGGATGTATACAAAGAAAAAGGGGAAAAAATTCGCCATAATAATTATATTATAAATTCAACCAAAAGATAGAGAACTTACACAACTATCTTATTTGCGACAGATGTTAAGAAATGGACATTGTAAATCTTAAGCCGATGCAATGATGTCTTTACATCCTTAGAGGTTTTCTGATTCATCTACTTCAAATGCATTGCATTAATCAGGAAGGAATTGTCAAACAATTATTTCTTACTCTATTGGATCAATAACACATTCTCTACTTTCATAAAACTAATAAATGAAAGGTTACATCATGAAAATAAAAAAAAAAAAAGAAAAAAACCTTCCATAACCAATCTTTAGCCTCTCACAATGAAGTAAAATATGGCTTAGTACTTCACTCTCTTAGACATATAACACCACTTGGAACTAAAGCTGTTGTCCAAACAAAGAAAGACACCTTAGAATGAACTCTCGACTTCCAAATGCTCTTCAAAGAAAATGGTCTTTAAACCCCATCAAACAAGATATGATGAGAATATTTGTCTAATTGGCGGCTTATATCCTTCCACTTATACATCTTCCCTGTCTTTGAAAATATATGCCTCATGTAGAAGCTCAAAGAAGTCACTTTCAAGCCTATAATTTGTAGTCTTGCACTGCCCTGATGAAAATAGGCCTCATGCTATTCTTCAATTAGTGCATATAAGTAGTGAAAGAAAAGAAACAAGTAAAGTTTCTTAGTTGCTACAGACCTAAATTGATCCTTTATCACTCCCACAAGGGAATAACCCTGCATCACTCCCACAAGGGAATAACCCTGCACCACACTTACTCTTTTTTGTCAAGTAACCTGCATCTCAGATTATGCCTAAAACCAAAAAGCAGACCTCCCTTTCTTACCCCGACTTCAAATTTTACGTTGCTAAACAAACTCTGGCCAATCTGTCCAAAATCCTTTCGACAATGAATCTCATATGGCAGTATAATCCTCATGCGGATCCATCCCCCATCAATGGGGCCAAAGTTGCAAATTTGCAATCCACTACCTTACTCCTAAAAGGCTAAAACTTAATGCATTTGAAGCATATGGCCGTGGCTGCTTTTACAACAGAGACATTTTGAATTGCAGAATCGGTCGAATACCCATATAAACTAAGCTTTTTACAGTAAGTAATTCAGTGGTTCGTTCTCTTATATTTCATATTTTTGCAATGTCCTCCACCCAATCCCTCACTCCTTCCAAAGAATACATTTTTTAATATTTTGTTTGTTTTGGTTTGTCTTCATTTTGCATTTCTTTCTACTTTGATTGTTGGCGCTGCATTCTGTACAGGGCTTTGTTGAATGCTCCTTCAGTTCTTTGTAGCTTTTGTTTGAGACAGGTTTGAGTGTTAACCAGGAATTTATTTTTCTTTTCAGTGTTCAAAGATTACCAGTATCTCAGGCTATCGTATTGAGCTTTACAACTCCAATTATGGCATCCCTTGCGGCAAGAATCATCTTGCGTGAAAAGTTGAAAATTACAGAAATAGGAGGTACGGTAATATGTAATGCCAACAAGTCTTAGTGTTAAAATCTTACATCTCTGTTTAATCTGCAAGTAATGCCTTAGATATAAAGCACTATGTAAGAGCTTTGCAAATGCTATATGGGGGACAAGAGTTGGATAAGTTCTTGTGTATGGACTGAAAAATATTGTGGAGAAGTATTTGATAGAGATGTGGGGTGGGAGATGTTGGGGATCCCGACGCTCAAACCCATAAGCAAACATACACAATTGAAGACAACCAAGAACAAAAAATAATCACAAACAAGAAGAGAACGAGACATAGAGATTTTTGTGGTTCTGATTTAAGCTAATTGCTTAATCGTACATCCATGGGGTCCTGGGGTGCTTCACTATGATGGAGTATAAGAAAAGGTTACAAAGCTACAATGGAGGCAATCAGAGGTGTTCTTTTTATAGTTGCAAGGAACCCTGGCATACCCAAATAAAAAACCCTAAAATGCAAAAGTACACTTCCGCCCTTATTTAAAATCAGACTTTACACTTAACAGGAGACTTGGAAATCTGGATGGAAATGTTGGGCAATTTTGATTCCAGATTTGACCTGCATATGCTGCAGAATGATACCAACTGGCAACTGCAATTATTGAACTGAATATTGTAACTTCTTCTTGAGGGGAAGTTCAATCCAAAATATGTCAATACATAGCTTGCGTCTTAGATTACATTTCTTTCTTGTTATTTGAGTTTACGTAGCTTGCCAACTCAGGATGCTAGCTACATCTCTGGATACTTTTGTAATCTGATCCTCCGTGTTCATTGGCATGGTAGACTCAGAATAGCTGACATGGAGACCAATGATTGGTGTCATACTTGTAGTTCAAGATTGTTGACTGTTTGCTATGCACTGAATTTCAAGGTGCTTGTACCCCTACGTTCATCTCTCTCTCTCTCTCTCTGTGGCGAGAAGGGGATGGGGAGGCAGGGGGGTCATGGCTGTGATTAATTGTCATTTTTAAGTCCCAAGTCCAGAACTCCGGGGGGGGGGGGGGGGGGGGGGGGGGGGGGGGGGGGGGGGGGGGGGGGG
>JAVXUM010000017.1:15046646-15059746 GCA_035590655.1 Pouteria glomerata | reverse complement strand
AGTTTCTGTCTTATGTGTTTGATGCTTTCGAATTGCTGCAGAGTTTCTGGAGTTTCCGTTGTCTGCTTATATTTTGAAGAACTTTTGTCTTGTGATAGAGCTTTGGCCTAAAAAATGATATCAGCTATTTCTTGGGTCCCCAAAGGGGTCTCAAAGTCTGAACCTTCAGTGGCTGAGCCCCCTTCAAAAGAAGAGATTGAAGAGATTTTGAAGAGTGGAGCTTTTGCGGGGAGGTAAAAATTTTATGTTCCTTTTTATAAGTTAGTTGATTGTTACACTCGGAGTTAATCTTCTATGCAGCATCATGATTAAAGAAAAAAACATGCACGCATACACCCATATGCATTTTGAAACCAAATCAGTTAATTTTAGTTGCCATCGATCTCCCCTTCCCCCTTTTGCTTCTTCGTTTGGTTTTGTCAAGCAATGATAGAATCAGCTTTCTTCTTCCTCTGATATGTTAAAATAACATCCTCCACTTCGTAACCATGACAAGAAAGAAGAAGAAAAGATATAGTATGGAAAATGATTGTATTAAATATCTCCTCTTTTCTCTAACCTTGTTCCAGGCTTCTTTTTTGTTCCCTCTGAGTATATTCTTTAGCCTTCCTACATAAATGTAAAACCAAAACAATTAGATCTTGTACCAATCAGTCTTGTAGTATAGCAATATGCCGATTTTTTTTCATGCAAAGGAACTATTAAGTCCAAATGCACCGCTGATTTATTGCAGTAAAATAATGCAATGCAATTTTATGTCATCTCAATTTTGATCTTGTACATATCATTTGGCCTGTATTTCTTTGAGTTTTGCAGTGAGCAGAGTGAAAGTGAGGATGATGATCGAGATATGGATGTCGAAGCTGCTATACAAGTTGATGAAGTTGTCCATGCATTAGCTGCTGCAGATGCTCTTGGCAAACCTTCGAAGGGCGTCACCACTCCAAAGACCAATTTTCAGGACATAACTGATGGTTTACAGGAACTAGACATGGAAAACTATGATGAAGAGGATGATGGTAACATGCAACCCCACCCACCCCCACACTAAATCCAGCACACACACCGAACATCTCTGATTCTTGGCCACCTGAATACCTGTATTAATGTTGAAATACTTATTATTTAGGTTTTTAGTTCTTCTTCCCTGGAAAAATGTATTCAGGCCAACCCCTTGTTCCTTTTCTATGGAAAGTTTGTGAAAATGCTCTATTGAACAAGCATGCATCTGTGGTTGGTTGATTCAGGCATCAAGCTATTTAGTGTGGGGCTTGGGGACAGATATTATCCAAGTAATGAGATGGACCCATATCTGAAAGATAAGGAGGATGTGAGTTTGTTTTGTTCCATTCATCATTGTTCGGTTTTTATTACTCTTTTGGCTTTATTTGGAATTATTCTTCTTTCCTTGTCTTATAATTCTATCTGTTGCATCATTTTATTTTATTTTATTTTATTTTATTTTTTGGGCGGTGGGTTGGTGTAGGATGATGACTCTGAAGAGGTTGAAGACATGACCATAAAGGCCGAGGATGCTGTCATACTTTGTGCACGTTATGAAGATGATGTCAGTCATGTTGAGGCACGTCGTACTTAGTTGGATAAGAAATGTTTCTATTTATTGTCTCTCTCTCTCTCATATTAGGCAGCTAGTTATTTGGTGAGTTCAATGTGTACAAACAGGTTTGGATTTATGAGGACACAACTGATGGTGATGCAAACATGTATGTTCACCATGATATAATCATTCCATATTTTCCACTCTGCACAACATGGCTTGATTGCCCAATTAAAGGTGGAGAAAAAGGTAAAAAAAAATATGCTTCTCTCAGTCACTATTTGAGATTAATTGGTTTCTATGCCACGAGAATTACTTATGCTTTAGATAGTTGTTGGGGTACTTGAATTTGCAAAAGAAAGCTAAAAATATGGAACCTAATTCCTTTTTGTTTGGTGTGGCTGATTTGGGGTGAATGAAACAATTGACATTTTTAAGGGGTGGAAAGATCACTAGAACCGGATAAATAGTATCCACTTGTCTACCTTATGTGGTTGAATTTCATGGAATGTTAATTCCGGTGTTATCCATGTTTTTTGGATTTTATGGACAATTTAAAGGCTTGATGTTCCTTTTTTTTTCTTATGCTTTATTTTCTTTGTTAAGGGTTGGATCCCTTGATGCCTTTTATTTTATTTACTTATAAAAAAAAAAGTTTGCAAACTTTGTTTTCCCTTCTCTTTGTAGTTATTTTGCGCCACATATCTCCACTGCAACAATATGCCTAATTAATGAAGTAATAAACTTTATTGATATCCACATCACTCCCAATCACAATATATGTAGTTCGATTGGGAGTGGACATGCCTTTTCAGAAATACTAATGTTTTTTTTCTTTTCTTCGTTGCTTTGAGGAAATGAAATAGAAGCAGAATAGCATAATTGATTCAATAATACTAATAACTTGTGTATCTACTGTTATTTTGAGATTATTGTAAGTGTACTACAACATTTGAGAGCTGACTTATTCTTAGCTTTTCGGAGGAAAGAAAATAGCGTTAGTGAGGCAATGATACTTGCTATATGAGTTTCTGTGCATTATTTCTTTGTTTTTTGTTTTCATAATAGTTGGAGTTTCTTTCCTTTGGCCTTTGTTCTCTGTTTTTTTAGGTTGCCGGTCCTTTCTCTTCAGATTGGCAATTTGAAAATTTAATGTGGTGGGAACTGCAGAGTGGCAGAATCTATTGTATAAAGTATTGCCCTATAGTAATTTGTGCACCTAAAATTTTATTGCCTTGTGGGATTAAACTGGGCTAAAATTTGTTTTGGATTCAATGGGATCAAATGTTGACAAACTAGGATATGGTAATTATCACTAGGTTGTCATAGGGCCTGAAAGTTCTCACTTATGGATGCAATTTTCAGGTAATTTTTTGTCATAGGGCTGAAAGTTCTAACTTATGGATGCACTTCTCTATTAATTTTTTTTTAATGTTATGTCACGTGGCTAAATTTCTGAGAAATGTTTTTGGTACAAGAAGAATCTATAAATATGAAGGTGGTTACTATAGTTCCTAATGGTATTGTTGGTACCCTCTACCATTTAATCTGGGAATTTTTGAAGCACTTTGTCAAAAAGCTATGTTGGGTTTAATTTTGTTTCATTTCTTAGAAAAAGCAATCAATTTCAAACTGTCATTACCCTTATTATTCTCGTCGTAATCATTGAAGAATATAGATTTAATTTCTTTCATGGATTGAATTTTGTTATTTTTTTATGTGAAAGATAAGTGATTATTATTTATCCCCCATCCCCTTTTGTTTATTTTCCATTTGTTCATATTTTTTCCCTTTCATTTTGTTTTCTTTTTCTAGCAGGGAATTTCATAGCTGTAGGTTTTAAGGAGGATCCATCCATTGAAATATGGGATCTTGATGTTGTATGTGGATTATGGACCTTGATCTCAGTACATTATCGATTAGTGGATCTATTAATAAAGATGTTATTGCAAAAACTCAATACCGTTTCATCTATCCTCAGATTGATGAAGTCCAACCATCAGTGGTGTTAGGTGGCTGTGCTGAGAAGAAGAAAAAAGGAAAGGTCAGTAACTCTTTTTCTTCCCAGTTAGTGCATTTCGAATCTTGGGTTTGTTTAAGATCTATTGCACTTCTATGGACCTTGATCTCAGTAAAATATAGGTTAGTGGATCTGTTGATGAGGTTGTTATTGCAAAAACTCATACTGTTTCAACTATCCTCAGACTGATGAAGTCCAACCATTAGTGGGGTTAGGTGGCATTGCCAAGAAGAATAAAAAAGGAAAGAGGGTAACTGATTTTCTTCCCAGCTCAGTGCGTTTAGAGTGCATTGTCAACTTAATGTTCTGTATTGATCCAAATTACTTGTATTGTGGAAGTGCTAATAATTTTTGTTTTTCTTTTCTTTTTCTCAATATATAAAATTCTTTTTGATAAATAAAAAATATTATTAAGAAGGCATCAAGGGAATATATATTTTTTGCATATCATCTTATTGTCTCAATGTACTTGAATATATGTTCATAAATTCATAAATCTTTGAATTGTTCTGTCTTGACTGCTGATTGACATCTGTTTGAACATTTAAAAAAAAGGGTTAAATTTCATTATGTATTGTCTTACATTTAAAAAGTCAAATAGAATTCAATCGAAGAAGTTCTTGGAATTAAATTAATTAGATGGAAGATCTACCACGGTAGTGCGTTGCTACATTTTCCCGGTATTTTCTTGTAAATACCGATTTTTCCTATAGAGTTTTTGGCCTTTTTATTGGGACCTTATTCTACATGTTCATACATAATTGGTTAGGTCCCGTTTGATAACGTTTTTGTTTACTGTTTTTCTATTTATATTTATAAAATTTTGAAAACTAACAACAGAACGTGTTTGGTAAACCTATTTTTATATTTTTGTTGCCAACAAATGAAAACTTGTTTGAAAGTTTAGGTGTAAATAGGAAATTCTGTTCCCCCCCCCCACCCCCTCTCATAGAGTGTCAATTTTAGGTCCTAAATAGAACACTTTTTCAATTTTGTCGCTTCATATTAAAATGATTTATTTTATTCAAATATTCTATTAAATCAAAAGTATTTCTACAAATAATATATTATAGTGATTAAAATAATAGTTTATGATTGAAATTATTTATTTTATAAAATTAGAATTATTTTTAATAATTTTTAATTACATATTGAAAAAATTTATTTTATTAAATTATAATTAATTATTGTTAAAAAGATTTATTTTATTAAATTAATTTTTAATTGTAAAATAATAGTAAAAATTATTAAATTAAGTTCTTTTTAATATACTCTATTAAAGTTGATTTCTTTAAAAAAATAAATATTTTACAAATTATATTAATTAAATATATTTACTAAGTTTATTAATTGAATTAAATGCTACTAATTAAATAAATATTAAATATATTTATTAAGTTAAATTAATTTTATAAAAAATATTTTACTAAAAGCTAAATATTTTATTAAGGTAAGGTTCATTATTGTAAACAAATTGCATTATCAAATGTGTTTTCTTTTTTTATTTCAGAGGAATATGAATTTATAAAAAGTATTTTAATAAAACTAAAAATTTTATTAAGATAAAAAGTTTATTATTTTAAACAAATTGGAGTATCAAATGTCTTTTCTGTTTTTGTTTTAGAGAAAGAAAATGACGACTAAAAACAAAAAATAGAAAATGGAGGCTGTTAGACATAAACAAAAAACTGTGAATGTTACCAATACCAAATGGGCCCTAAAAGTGCTCTTCTCGTTCGATCAGTTTATACGTGTTTAATATTTTATCTGGATTTTTCTTAACAAAGTTCCATTTTAGTGCCACTTTTCCTTTCAGTACCACCTTACTGATAGTCCTTCTATGTTTTTTGTCTTTTACTTTTACCTAAGAAGGTTTATCTTATTTACTGCTATTGTCAATCCTAAATACTTGCTGTGTTAGAAATCAATCAAGTACACGGAGGACAGCCACACTGATTCAGTACTTGGTCTTGCTTGGAACAAGGAGTACAAGTCTGGAAACTTGTCCTTTTAGCTTAGGAGTTTTTTTTTTATTTTTTTATTTTTTAATTTTTTAGCTTATAGTGGGATGCTTATTCTAAGCTATGGCGTAATTATTTTGTTGTAAATTAAAATCTATGCACAGGAATTTACTTGCTAGCGCTAGTGCAGACAACCTAGTCAAGATTTGGGATGTGGCTACTGGGAAATGTCATCCTACCTCGGCACACCATACAGACAAGGCAAGAGTTACATGTTACTCTCCCTAATGTATTTGATCTCCCTGCTAAATGTAACAATTAATTTTAAAATGTCTTTTTGATTGGGTTATAGCTCCACTCCATAGATTGGGGTGGCAGTTTGCTCTTCTAAAGTAGGGCCAGGCCAGCTACAATTTAGCTTAATCTCAGCCTATGCATTGGATTTGCTGTATATGAAAAGCTAATGGAACAAAAAATATGGCTACCCAAGCTGAATATTCCTGTCATGATTTGGGCCAAGCAAAGGAAACATTGTTTGTCAGTTTAATGCCAGTGGAAAGAAAACAATTTTTTTTTTTAGAAAGGATGGAACATGGTAACAACATCAAATAGTAGATTTTATAAGTGGGCCAGTTTATCAAGATTCCTCCTTAAACTTTCAGTCTTTGTACTGGCTTTTAGAATGGTAAAAGCCCGTGTAGAACCTAATTGATTAGTATTGTTGAAGTATGTCAATCCTTAGCAGTGATAGCTATATAAGGATGTAACAGTTTGATGGGTTCTGGTCTTCTTTATTATGGCACTTGTGGATATTTCAGTGGGTACGTATATTAAGACATGTAAGTTTAATGTAACTTACACTTTTTCCAGAATATTAGGGGACCATTGCCGGCTATTCTTTTGAACTCGCTAGCTTCATAACTGCATAATTGTTTTGTGTATAAGCAACCGACCCTGGAAATGAGTTTTTTGAATCCTAGTTCTCCTTCAGGCATCAAAAGCAGTCAAATAATTCGTATTCATGGGAAGTCAGTTGGTAACTGCAGTTATCTTTATTTTAGTTATATTTATAGAAGCCACTTTCTCTTGTTGATTTTTAAGGTGCCTTGAATTTTGAAGCAACCTCGCTTACCTCATGAGTTTAATAAAGAAACTAGAATCTGATGGACGACATGCTTACAAATGTCTACATCTGTTTTCTATTAGCAAATTGCAGATCTCCTCCCCACCCTCCCAACCCCGGCGTTCTTTTACTTTTAAGAGAATTCTAGCATTCTTTATTTATTGCAGGAAAATTACATTTATTTATAGATTTTATTTTTCCTTCCAATCATTTTATTTTCAGGTTCAAGCTGTTGCATGGAGTCATCATGCGCCGCAGGTTCTTCTTAGTGGGTCATTTGATCATACAGTGGTCATGGTAATGGAGAATTTTAGTGGATCTGGTTATCAATTCTATTCTAAAACAATTCTTCTGTTGTATTTGTGTTCATCTTTCTATTTGGTTATGGGAATTTCATTATTTTTTCTAAGCTATATTGCAAATTTTTGTTCATACCATGCAGAAGGACGGAAGGATACCTGATACAGGATTTAAGTGGTCGGTTTCAGCTGACGTTGAAAGTGTGGCATGGGATCCACATACTGAGCACTCATTTGTGGTCTGTGTTTACCTTGTATCTATTTAGAACTTTGTTTGATATTGTATTCCAAGTGTGCATAGGCAGGTTGTCATCATAAAGTAGGAAGGCTTACAGGTCTCTGTTTCTAAGCATGCCTTAAATTACTTTTGCTTGGAGGTGTCCTCTCGAAACATATAGTTGTTATCTATGGTTCCATTTCAATTTCGGATTTTAGCTGAAGGGATTTAAGGACCAAATTAAAGAGGGTAGAGTAATTAAGTTGTATTGAGAGATTTGAGTGAAGGGTAGCTTTGGATTAGCAGTAAGGTGGTTACATTGCAACTTGAGTTTAAGGGTTTGAACCCTAGAATCAGTCTCTCTGCTTGTGGAGGGAAGATTGCTTACACGTGACCCTCCCCACACTTGTAATGTTGGAGCCTTATGTATTGTGTTGTCCTGATTGAGAGATTTGAGTAATTGAATAAGATGAAGGGACTAAAGATATGACTAACTTGAATACTGGTACAAACAGGATGTATTCCAAATAATTATTTCAATTGTGTTATTGAAATTCCACAATTTATTTACATAAATGATATATTGCCTTAAAATCTATTTGGCAAAGCTTGTTGACATATTAATACGAGTGACAAGCTATACAATTAAATGGAAATCCAAACCTAGTTATTTTTAATATCCACAAATCCATACTCATTCTAACTCTGTTTTCAGGTCAGTCTTGAAAATGGTAGAATTGATGGTTTTGATATTCGAGCTGCTAAGTCTGATCAATCATCGGAGTCAAAACCAACTTTCACTCTTCATGCACATAATGAAGCAGTTTGCGCAGTCTCCTATAATCCTTTGGCACCAAATGTACATGTTTCTTCTCTCTCTATATGCGTATTGCTTATGCTTGAATTCCCCTGTACTTGCTATAGTGACTCTGTTCCTCTGGTTTGCACAGCTTCTTGCAACTGGATCTACTGATAAAAGGGTAATTTCTTCTCTTTTTTTTTTGGCATTTTCTTCATTTCTTTACTATCTCTGTTGGCCTCCATATCCACAAATTGTGTATTTTTTGTACTTCAATTGGCTCTTGATTGCTGCAGGTAAAATTATGGGATTTGTCAAACAACCAACCATCATGTGTTGCATCAACGAATCCAAAAGTTGTATGTAATCTTTGGAGATTATTTAATTTATTTTTGTGTTTTGAATATCTATTATAATTGGGCAATGACAATACTTAGCTCGTGCGCACATCAATACAAGGCGGGTTATCTCAATTCTTTTTTTTTTTTCTCTTAATGTTTTTAGGGAGCTATCTTTTCACTTTCCTTCTCAGAGGATAGCCCTTTTTTACTGGCTATGGGAGGCTCCAAGGGAAAATTGAAAGTGAGTCTTATCATCATGCTTTTGCTCTGTTTTTTTGTGCTTGCATGCACGCAGTCTTTCCCCTGGAAGTTGTGTAATGATGGTGGAAATTACTATTGCTGATATTGCAGGTGTGGGATACACTATCTGATGCTGCAATATCCCGAAGATTTGGGAACTACAGTATTCAGAATAGATCTTAATCTTGTTTTCTTGGTATATATTGAAGAATGAAGAGTCCTTAATCAGCCCATCTGCTTGTACAGGAAAGATTGGGGCACATTTAATCCTTCGCAAACCCTACAGTGCTGGGAGTTTCGTGTACTGGGTTGCTTTTTATTTTGATTCGAGTTAGAAAATCGGCGCTGAGGGTTTGGTGTTGATTGTTTTGATGCTAGTTTATGTGGGTATAAAGTCATTAAATGGGCAGTTAGTGTCCTTCCCGTTTGCTGCATACAAGATGTGGTTTTTCTGAGAAACTTGAATAGAAAGGTAAGAGGGAAAGATAGAATTTTTTGTTGCAAGAAGTTTTGGCGTCTGTTTCTCAGGCTTCTGTATTATTAGATCGTCTAGTCGCTAATTTCATGCCCCTAGGACAAGGTATTTGAACAACTTCTGAACTATGGATTGCTATAGGCATTCTGTTGTTTCCACAAATCTGTTAAATCTCGAAGAAAAGTTGATTGTTTGATGATATATGCCCGATTGGTTTCTAGTGTTTTATTTCCAAAAATTATGCCTATTTTTAATCACTCTGTCTAGATTATGGTATAACTCTGTCTCAAGGTTGGTAAGAGTCAAAAGTTGATTGAGCGGCTAGGTGTAGCAAAATTTTTCGTCTCGGACTTTTGGTCCTCAAGGTTGATTGAGGGGCCGGACATAACAGAACTCTCTTGCTACATGAGAGAGAGTCCTCTTTCTCTAAGCCTGTCAATGGGTTAAGGTAAGAAGAAGCATGTTCCAGAGTAAACTAGATATTCCATAATTTTATTTTGCATCAATATCACTCATTAAAAATACCGCGAGTATTTTAGTTTCATGATTTAGTAAACTTCGTAGGATATTTTTGTTGATTAAAATTTTATGTTATGAATTTTATTTTCAGAAGACTACACTATGTTTGGAAGAGGATATTTGATGGGGATTGATTTTATCAAGTATCAATTTTTATATTTGAAATCAAAATAAATTTTTATCGATTGGGTTTGATTTTAAAACTTAAAATTTGAGATTTCTGTATCATTTGAAATAATAAAATTTGATTATATTTTATGATTTTTTTAAACCATCTAAGCGGATAAATTTGGTTTCATATGTCATATATTCCCTTTTTTTTTTTTTTTTTTTCTACTCAGGGAATAAAAATAACTATTTTTTCAAACCAATTTAACTCAATTTTTCAATTCAACATGTGATTTAAATATGAAATTTTATTTATAAAATAAAATTAATTCTTTATTTTCAAATTAAATTAATTTTACCAAAAAAAATATTTCTAAACGGAATATTAGTGTAAGCATTTGAACCCGTATTATTTTCCTTCCCTTCTTCGTTGAAGCATTTGTAATGTATAAATTTAAATTATTTTTTGAGTGTGCTGATAAAAAATGATTTAAATTATAAATTTGTAATTCATAAAGTAAGATAAAAGTTAAATAATTTTAAGAAATTTTTAAAAATTAAAATTTTTTTTTTTATTTTTTAACACACCAAATAGTGATTAGTATCTTTTAATTAATAATTCTATCTTTACACATTATTTTTTATAATTTTTTTATATATATTCAAATTGTTTTACTAGTAATTGTATGTTGGATGTTGACATTTGCCTTTGACTTGAATCAAATGGGACACTTGTTAGTTGGAGGTACTTTTATATTAATGAATCAACCGCTGAGATGATGCCACATAGAGGATCTCCTCGTTCTCCAATTTTCAATCACACTGAAAGCTCACTTGCGCGTTTTAAACAATCGCTTCAAGACAAGAATCTCCAACCCGGGGGCCCCAATCTCTCTGCATATCCAACCCACGGGCTATCGATGCAGCTGGGAAGGTATTTCTGACTCTGAAGACATTTCCGAATGACTTGGTCAACTTATAATGCGATTCTCTGTGACGTCTGTGAGGACGTGAGAGGCTTAAGGCAAATTCGTCACGCTCCATCAAAACTCGAAACAAAATAAATAAAATTCCCACGTCAAACACATGCAACTTCCGACCAAATCTCTCTCTCTCTAAAGAAATCCACCTCTTATTTTCCTCTCAATCAAACACCAAACACCTCCCCATGCAAAAACAACTCACCACCCCCATCACAAGAACTTTCAAACATTTTCCATTGAACCCAACAAAATAGTAAAGAGAATTGGGTTTAATTTAATTGAATTGATTCAAAGAAATTTAACAATGACGAGCAAGCTAAAGAGGGCACTTGGAGCAGTGAAGGATCAAACGAGCATCAGATTAGCCAAAGTTTCGACCAAAGATTCATCCAACCTCGACGTCATCGTCCTCAAAGCCACCACCCACGACGACGTCCCAATGGAGGAGCGCTACGTCCAGGAAATCCTCACCCTCGTCTCCTCTGACAAATCCCACGCCGCCAGCTGCGCCCGCGCCATCGGAAGGCGGATCGGACGGACAAGAAACTGGGTCGTCGCCATCAAATCCCTCATCCTCGTCCTCCGGCTATTCCAAGACGGCGATCCATATTTCCCCCGAGAAGTTCTCCACGCGATGAAACGAGGAGCCAAAATCCTCAACCTCTCCGGCTTCAGAGACGACTCCAACTCGAGCCCCTGGGACTACACTGCCTTCGTACGGACGTTCGCCCTGTATCTCGACGAGCGATTGGATTGTTTCCTCACCGGAAAGCTCCAGCGGAGAAACACAAACCAAGAGAGAGAGCCCTTCTGGAGGGGGAACGAGCCGGTTCGCAACATGAAACCGGCTATGCTTCTCGACAAGATCTTGTATTGGCAGCGACTCCTGGACCGGGCGGTCGCCACCCGGCCCACCGGTTCGGCCAAGGCAAACCGGCTGGTCCACACGGCTTTGTACGCTGTCGTGCAAGAGAGTTTCGATCTCTACAAAGACATCTCCGACGGGCTCGCTCTCATCCTCGATAGCTTCTTCCATTTACAGTACAACGATTGCGTCAACGCGTTTCAAGCGTGCGTGAAAGCCACGAAGCAATTCGAGGAGCTGAGTGGGTTTTACGATGTCTGCAAGAGCGTTGGGATTGGGAGGACCTCGGAGTACCCGAGCGTTCAGAAGATATCGGAAGAGTTAATCGAGACGTTGCAGGAGTTTTTGAAAGACCAGACGTCTTTCCCCACCCGGTCGCCGAACCTACAGCAGGGGCTGCTTCTTCCTCCGCCGGAGACGTCGGAGGCGGTATCGACCTCCGGGCGGCGGAGCGAGAGTTACGACCAGTCTGAACAATACTCCGATGCGGGTACCCGGTCTTTGGAAGATTTAATAAGTGCGACGGAGTACTTGACCGCAAATGGCCCGTCGATTTCCATAGATTTGGAGGCTTATTCGATTGCGGATCAGTCCGAGAAACAAAGCCAAGTAGACGATTCGTTCGGTGCGAACAATGACGAAACGGCTTCGACCCGATCGTTGCCGGCCTCCAATTCGTTGGTGGATCTCGTATCGTTCGGAGACTGGCCGGAACAAGAGCAGGAAATAGAAAAGGTGATAGACGACGAGCGAAAACAACCGCCGCCGCAGGAGACGAGTTCTGCCACCGGATGGGAGCTTGTTCTGGGGGAGAGAGCACCAGCACCAGCACCGCCACCTCGGTCAACATCAACGGAAGCAGCATTCGATAACAGCGGCGACCCATTCTCGACTATAGAGCAAGAACAGAAGAAACCATCGGAGTCGGGTTCGGGAGTCGGTTGGGAGCTCATTCTAGCCGAGACAGAGCCGCAGTTAACCCAACAACCTGCGCGCACCCCGGGGGGTTTCGATTTTTCATCCATTGACAGTCTGTACCAGCAAAGTCCAGCGCCGCCAACCCAACACTACAACCCTTTTCTACTCGATGCAACCGAATTAACCACCAGTCCAACTATCACGGCCGCCCAAGAAACTTTTACGGCAGCGGACGGCGGCTTCTCGGTGGCGCCGACTTTTCAAGCAACCCCAAATTTCTCCGCTCAGAATGTTAACAGGACGAGTGTGGATTGGGAGAAAGAAGAAGACCCATTTGGGTCGTACCCAACTGGGTGTGATGGCGAAGAAGGCTTAAGTGATGAATCGACGAATCAACAGAATTTGCAGCAGCAACAACAGTTGTGGCTGCAGCAGCAGAACAAGATTATAGCAAGGCATATGGAAGCTTGATCATCCGTGCATGCATCGACGTAGAAATTTATGTACACTCTGTAAATGGTTTATTTTTATTTTATTTTTTTTAATTTTATAAATGAGTATTATCGGTCACAGTTAATTTTTTTTATTTTTTATTTTTATTTTTGAAGCGATCAGTGAGTTAGATTGGTATGGATTGATTGAGATCGATTAAAATACAGGGAGAATTATTTGGC
>JAVXUM010000017.1:15014898-15035971 GCA_035590655.1 Pouteria glomerata | reverse complement strand
GAAAATAAAAAATACTTTATTTTCTTTATTTTGAGATTTTTTTTATTTTAAATTAAAAACGCTTAAAATAATTTTTTATCATTTTACATTTTATATATAAATTTATTTTTATTTTCTAAAATACATTTTAAAATTACAAGTAACCAAATACGTTTTGAGTTATTTCTTTTATTTTTAAAAGTTTAAAATAAAAAATATATTTAAAATAAAAAACAAAAAATAAAAAAATAAAGCAACTGTCACGTTATATTAAATCTCATATATTATGTCACAACATTACTTATCATTTAATACCTCCAATCAAATACGGCGAAATCAGGACCATTAGATCACTGCCTTCACAAAGCTCAAGCTCAGTCGGAATAGGCTAAAGCTTGCATGATAATTTCAGGGTGTTTGGTTTTGAGATTCTTTGTTTGGATCCTAGAGAAAGAGAGAAGAAAAATAAAAGAAAAGGAATGGAAAAAATAAAAATAAAAATAAAAAAGAAAAGAAAAAATGTGTCAAATTTCCTTCATAATTTTCTATTTCATTTTCTCTTCCCTCTCCCCAAACCAAACAACTAAAAAAAAAAAAAATTGTAGATGGGACCAACACCCACCAAAACCAAATCTATTGAAAAGGCCACCTCAGTATCCAAATACTTTCATCATTACCACCAATTCCCAGCACCAGTATAGCAAAAGATGGGGAGAGGGAAAAGAAAGCTCCATCAGCTTTCACCTGCACCATTGCCATCACCATCGCCGTCAACCTCACAACCAGATACCCCCATAATTTCCCATAATCCACCAATCAGTAATCCATACAAATGAAAAACAACAGCAGATTTTTAATCACAAAATCAAAATCTATTGCAATTAAAGAGAATTCACACAAACAGTTGCACACCTTTAGAGCTTGGCCATTACAAATAAAACAGAGACTCCTTATAATGTACATCGTCAAACAAAGCTGCTTTAAACAGAATAAATTATAAAGAAAAAAAAGAAAAAAAAAACAGACCCATAACAAACATCATCGGACTTCTCCTTCTTCCAGCCTTCACATAGTCAACCAATTGACTTTGAAAAATAAAAAATAAAATTTAAAAAAAAAAAAAAAGGAAGGAAAAACGAGGATACTCCTTAAAAAACCGCATCCATGCCTTCGCCAGGTAATATAATTTTAGAATTCAGATTTTTTTTTTTTTTTTTTTTGGATTTTATAATGGACCATATACTATAAGTTTATGTAAGGTAAAATCTGCAGTATAAGGAATGTTGTGTTTCCAGCTTTGCTTGTGCAGGAAAAAAGAGTTCCCTCACTTCCAACTGTTAGAAAAGTCCCAAAGGAAGTCCTCCTGTATCACAATAACAACAACAATCTCAGGGAATCTTTATTATAAAAAATATATATATATATATATTAACAGAGAAAAATCTATTAATTAATGTTGAAAAATCAACATTAACAATTTCATAACCCAAATCCAAATCCCACCCCATGAGACACGAACCCACAACCAACCCTTGTGGGCGGATGAAAACCATCCACTCGAGCTGAGCTATTTTAGGCTCCGTCTGGAGCTTAAAAAAAATACTAAAAAATTGATAAATAAAACTCTTAAAATATCTAAAAATTACTCACTTTCTATTTCATTATATGAATTATGAACTCATAAATTATCTTACTTTATCCCATTTTACCTTACTTTTTATAATCACATCAAAATCTATTAATTAAAGTGGAAAAACGTGAATCAATTCAACTCATAAATGCAATGCCCCCAACCACCCACTAACAAGACATTCAATAGGTTCACAAGTCAGCCGTCCTATTTTTCCCCATCACAAGTCAGCGGTTCTATTGTTTTATGGCTCTGACCCCCAGAAATTTTATAATCAACAAGATCTAGGATTCTTAGAGGTTTTTTCTTTTTTTTTTTTTTAAAGAAAATAGAAGCAGCAGCTAACAGCTGATTTTGTTGGGTTGGATTAAGGAAATAAGAAGAAAACGGATGGGTAGTTGAGTAATTTGATTTGTCTTATTTTATTTTTATTTTCTCCACAGATTCAGGATCCAAATAAAGATGAAGAAGGGATAAATAAAATGATGTAAGGAAATGTTGGTTGCATCAATTGGCATGGGGGCCTAAACAAAGATATAATTGAGTAAAGAAAAGCCCATTAGAGAGGCGGTGGAGCCGAGTTCATGAGTGTGAGGGACATTATTGTCTTTCCAACAGCAAAAGAGGCGCCCATTTAATGAAACACTTGTTCTACGCGCCAAACACGTCACGTGACAGTTATATACGTACACCAAAGCTTAATTAGATTGGATAAATTAAGCCACCTGGACCGCGTAAGTAGCCAAGTGGCATAATAATTGACGAACTGAATGATTCCATTTTTTTAATTTCCGTTTAATCAAAACCGTACCTTTGTGTGGCGGGGGTTAGTTACTTTTCGGGTTATTCCCTCCAAGTCCTGCTGAAGATGTTCTTGAGCCGATTCCCGGAAAGTCTCTGCAACGCCTTCTTCGCTCCGGCAACCTCCATCTCAGCCAGCCTCTGGAGATGCGCATAAGCTCCGGCAGCAACCAGCCTCTTGCGGCAGCCCTTACTCCCCCCGGCCATGATTGCCGCCACCACCGCCACCGGGAATTTCTTCGATACCAATTCGTATTTGGGATCCAGCATCTGAACCAGCCTCATCAAGCTCTTCTCATCCTTCACCAAATCTTTCCGATTCGATCTCACTGTCAACAGCGAAACCAACGCCTTTGTTGCCACCTCCTGCAATCCATCGGGCTTCGATGATTCCATTAGCTTCACCAGAGCCCCCATACAACCGGAAATGGCTCGCTTGTTACCGTCGCTAATAGTCAGATTAGCGAGTAAAGAGGCAGAGATTTGCTGAAGAAGTATGTTGCCGTGCTTTATGAGATCTGCAATTTGTATTATAAATGCAGTTGATGAGGATAGGGTTCGAGAGGTTGGATCAGATGCAGAAAGTGAGTAGATTGCTCTCAAAACGTGCTCTAGTGTATCTGAACTTGACGATTCCTGAAGCAAATGGAGGAGTTTCTGTAATCCTCTTTCTTGAAGTATCACAGCCCGGAAAAACTCGCCGGAGGAGGCGAGTATTGCTATACAATTCGCCGCCTTTTCTTGCGCCGCGGCAGTGCCGGAAATCAGTAACTGGACTAGAAGAGGGATAGCCCCTTCCTCGCCTAAAGCAATCCTAATGTCTTCCACTGCGGCGACGTTCTTTAAAGCTCCAACCGCATACGCCTGTGCGGTCAAAGATCCCGATCGGCACGCTTCGATCAGGACAGAAACGCCACCGTATGCTGAAATAGCCCAAGCGTTATCGATATCGGCGGTGATGGCTTCAACCGCCATCGCTGCCTTCTCTTTCAACCCCATTGAACCAGACTCGATGATTCTCAGCAACGGTCCCAATCCTCCCTCCTCGAACACACATTTGCTCGATTGGTCGCTTGCAGAAGCGAGGATGGAGATGGCCGTGACGGCCTGTTCTCGAATCGAAGGATGAGCATTCAAATCGAGTAGATGAATCAAATAGCTAATGTTACCTTCTTTTGCAACCAAAGTCCCCACCTTTTCATCATCGGCGAGAAGCTGAAGCAGAGATTCCATGGCCTTCTTCTTGAACTCTACCCCTCCGATCTGTAGCCTTGTGAAAAGGTCTCGAATGAAGAACCCTAAATCTTCCTTCGCCGAGCCGGGACCTGGCTGGGAGAGAACAATCGCGTTGGAATGACGGAGGACGCCGGATCTGAGAAGCAAGTCGATGTCCTGAATCTGCTTGGAGAGCCAGCCAGCGGCCATGTCGAGGTCGCTCTGCATGAGGAGTTTCCCAACATTGTAAGAAGGATCCGTGCACTGGTCGCATAGGGTTTGGACGCGGTGGAGAGTTGAGAGGAGGTTAGGGAGGAGGGTTTGGAGAAGGGAGTTTTCCGACCAGTGAGGGGAGTCGGAGATTTCAGAGATTGAGGCCTTGAGAGAGGCTAGCTTTGAACGTATGACCTGCCACCGGCCGCTGAAGGACTTGATGGAGAGGGCACAGTGGAGGAGATGAGTGAGGAGGTGATTGATGTGGTCAAGGCTCTGCGGCAGCGACGGTCTTGCGGCGGTGGGATGCATTTGGGCTTCCTAGCTTTACACCCCCGGGTCAGCACCGGGCTGGGTTTGGGTGAACTTCAAATGTTGAAGGCATAGAGAGAGAGAGAGAGATTTGGATGCTCTGTAGAGGAAGAAAAATGGAGGGATTGCTTAGTGGGAAAGCTTGAAGGGCTGGGTGACACGAGAACGGAGAAAAGCGAAGCTATCGAGAGAGCAGAGGCTGTGGGGTTTTAGGAGGAGAGAGAGAGGAGAGTGGTGATGAAGCTTTACAGCTTGTTTAGGCAGAGTCGCTTTAAAGGGATACGACGGGAAATACGACCAGAAAAGGCCCAGCCTTTAGCTATCCATCTATCTAACAGCATCAGATACAATGCGGTTTTATATGTGTACCGAACAACAACATAATTGAATGCATGAGAGAGAGAGAGAGAGAAGGCCCTAGGTGGGGAGGCACGCATGTGAAATTTGTGAACCTGTGAAAGGAGAAATGGACGATACAGACACGGGCCCGATCTCCACCATTATACGTATAATACATGTATCTATACTATATACATATAAACATGTGTGAGTTGGTGTGACGTGTGAAGTTTTTTCAAACGTGTGGCACCATGTTAGCACGTGTCCCTGGTTGTGCCCTCAACAGCCGCAAGTAGTTGCCGGATTTTTCGAATACCATCCACTGCGATTGTTTTTCACAGGCCCGTTTAGATAGTCTTAAAAACATTAAATTTTATTAAATTTTAATTATTTTTATATTTTTTAATTAAATTTTAACACATATTATTTTTATATTAAATTAATTATACTTTTATTATACTTTTAATCAAATTTTTTTCTTCTAAACAGAACGTGTCTTGAATAAGTGTAGGTTTCACTTCTCTTGTTTCCACAGAAAGAAAAAAAAAAAAGAATAAGCGTGGGTTTTCATGAGTAGATCGATTTTGAGTTTATTTTAATTTAAAATTGAATTACTTTTTTAAAAATCAATTTTTAAAAAAATTAAATTTTAAATCAAATCAAATAAAATTAATTATAACTTGAGATAAAAAAATCGAAAACAATGAGAGTGTGTTTGGCAAGAAATAAAACGTTAAAAATTTTTGAAAACTTTTAACAATAATTCACTTTTTCTCATTACATAAATTATAAATTACAATTTATTTCACTTTAATTTATTTTATTTTATTTTTTGTCACTTTAAACATATCATTAATTGGATAGGATCGATTTCGAGTTAAATCGATTTGTTTATTTTTGATTTCTAAACATTTATATAAATAATTTACTATATTATATATTATACATAATTACATAGTATATGTTATATTTATAGGGTAACTTCATGTTTGGCTTATTTTGAATTTGATTTCAGTTCGGTTCGATTATTGTTTACTTACCCGATAATTAAATAAAAAGTATTAAATTATTAATTTTTTAACCCAAATCCGAACTAATTTTTGTATAAGCTGAACCAAAAGTGATCAAAAATATCAGGTTTGCTTGCTTTTTTTTTTTTTTTTTTTTGGGTGCACCGAGCAAGAATTTACAAATGTAAATGAAAAAGTAGAAGCAAATAGTAAGAAAATCAAATAAAAAATATTAATATATATCATTAAGAGATATTTGTTAAAAACAATATTTTTATTTAATTAATTTTAAAAATAAGTATATATAAATAATTTATTTTTTATCTTTTTTTTTTTTTTTTTTATAAATTCTAACGTCAAAACAAATTATAAGCCTTTGTTTGGGAAAGTGAGTGGAAATTAAGGAGAGAGAAGGAAATGAAAGTTAATTGTTTTTTCTTATTTAAGATATGAAGAAGAAAATGGAGAATAAAATAAATAATATGATTAAAAAACTATTCTACCATTTAAAAAATACTTATTTGTGATAAATATTTGTAAAAATAATAAAAAATACAAAAAATAAGATAGAGAAAATACAATTTAGAGTGTGTTTGGAGTAATAAAAAGTTAAAAAAAATGTAACAGCCCAGAACCACTGCCGCCTGAAGATATTGTCCGTTTTGGCCCCTCGGGTCTCTCCTCGGTACAACCTCACGGTTTTTTTCTTGACGAGAGCTACCCCAGTGCCCCCCAAAAGGCCTCCGCAGTAGGAAGGTTTCCACCCCCTACTTATTAGGCAGGCTTCGTTTCCCCTCCCAACCGGTGTGGGATCTCACAATCTACCCCCTTGAGAGCCCAGCGTCCCCGCTGACACACCGATCCGGCACTGGTTCTGATACCATTTGTAACAACCCAGGACTACTGCCACCTGAAGATATTGTCTGCTTTGCCCCCTCGGGTCTCTCCCCGACACAACCTCACGATTTTGTTCTTGGCGAGGGCTACCCCACTGCCCCCCAAAAGGCCTCTTCAGTGGGAAGGTTTCCACCCCCTACTTATTAGGCATGCTTCGTTCCCCCTCCCAACCGATGTGTGATCTCACAAAAAATAAGATAAAGTGAGATAAATTGTGAGTTCGTAATTCGTAAAGTGAAATAAAAAGTGAATAATTTAAAAAAAAAAATTATAATTTTTTAAAATTTTTTTATTTTTTGGCACACCAAATGGTGCCGTAAAATCATTTCACACTGTTACACTCCCAAAATGGGGATGAGAAAACTTCGTTAATGGAGGAAAATGGTTTACCTATATTTGGTTTTCTTTCATTCCATTCACTTCCTTGAGGGTGTTTGGAGTGAAAAAAGTAAAATAAATTAGTAAAAGTGTCTCATAACTCATATATGGTGTAAAAAATTTATATTTTATAAAAACTTATAGATATTCATAGTGGTTTATAAAATTTTAAATAACGTTTAAGCTTTCTAACCTTTTTTCATTCTATTTCATTCCTCTTATTCTTCTATTTTCAAACTAAAACTTATATTCGACATTTATAACTTTTTATACTTAGGGTCTTAAATGAGGTGGGTTTAGCAGTAACAATTATTTACATTTTATTTAAAAATTTTATTGAGTTTGAAAATGTTTAAATTTGACTTTATAACTTTCCGAATTAAGCTTTAACTACGTTGAGTTCGAATAATTTGATAATTTTACACAAATTTAAATTTATCAAGTCAAGATTGAATTGAGTTTGAAATTAAGGGGTGTTTGGCATTACTTAAAACGCTAAAAAACTCTGAAAATTTTTCAAAAACTCAAAAACTCTCCACTATTTTTTTATACATTCACACCTATTACAATTCTAGAAAAAATTGTATAACTTGAGTTCGATTAATAGAATAGTTGTAATTTTTTTTTAATGTGACCACCGTCATCTAAACGATCAAACGAGACCCATTATTAATATTTTTTAAAGATATTTCAAAACTGTTCCGACGGATCTCTTTGCAAAAGTTAAAAAATTTTACTATTCATATCTGAAAAAACGTGGTTTTACACCAAAATACTTAAAAATCACTCAAACCAAATTTTTCGTTATTTTTTATTACACCAGACACTTCCTAGATAAACTTCGACTTGTATTTAAGTTTGACATGATTTTATAGTAAGTTAATTTCGAACAAATTTTAATGAGCCCAACACGAACCGAGTTTAAAGTATTTGATTTGTTTAACAATATATTCATACTCAATCTTCTTTTAAAAATATATTCTTAAAGTGTGTTAGAAACAAAAAAAAAAAAAAAAAAAAATTAGAGTAGCGTAGATTGAACCTTTGTTTTTTAATAAAATTTCTTTTATAATTTTCTCGCACCATTCATCTATGCCCCTAAGTTTCCTCGGATAACTATTCCCTTGAACATGGGATTTTGTATGCAATGAGCAGGAATATCAAAAATTTCAATTTGATTAATGTGAGATAAGAATACAAAATAACTTAAAAGTACTTACAAAATAATAGCTCTGTTTGGAGCGCAAAACAAAAACATCAAAAATTTCTAACTTTTTACTCGTGGCACGAATTATAAAATTATAATTTTTATTAATTTTTTATCATTTGAATTACACTTTATGTATCTACATTATTATAAAATAACATTAGGAGTAGCTAGTGAAATTTTTTAATTTATTTTATTAATACATTTTAACCACTTATACCTTAAAAAAGTGTATAAATTATATTTAAATAACTTTTTTATTTTCCTTGTATTTGTTTGGCATATTAAGATACTCATTAATTATTAAATATTTACTTAAATTCACTATCCATTATTTGATATAAATGTTTCAATTGCCACTATTATAAAAAAATAAATAAAACAAAATAAAGAAAAATGCAATAAAATAATCATTGTAATAAAACAAAATAATAAGCATTCAAGTGTACTCAAAAGTGCGAACTTATAAGTGGTGCTTTCTTTTTTCCAATTTATTAAGAGAACATCCGCCATTTTTTCTTACAAAATTTTTAAAACTTCATTTGGTTTGTTTTTTTATTTTTTATTTTTATTTTTTATTTTTTGTTTTAAGTTCATTTTTCATTTTAAGTTTTTGTAAATAAAGAAAACAGTTTAAAGCGCATTTAGTTATTGGTGTTTTTAAATTTTATTTTCAAAAACAGAAAATAAATTTTCACATAAAATGAAAAATGACAAAAAATCATTTTAAGTATTGAAACATAACAATTTTTTATTTCCATCTTTTGAAATTTTTAGAACATAAAACACATAAAATAGAAAACAAAAAATCAAAAATCAAAAATCAAACAAAACCCCACCTAATATTTTCACTTTAATATGAAATTATTAGAAATCGTTTCCAGAACCAATCAAATGAAGCTATCAGCACGGCCACAGCCCCTTGGACGCGGGCACGGTTCCATACCGAATGGGGATCGAGAAATTCTGAACAGACTTTAAAACTGTTTTAGGCGCTGATTTTGGTCTTCTTAGGTTAAGTTTGGCAAAATAAAGCAAACAAAGCCTTCGACTTCCATTAAATTTTGAATTAAGTTTTGGGTTTTGCTGTGCGAAATTAGACATAATTTAAGAAATTTAGTTGTTATTTAGTATACTTGCTTTGAATTTATTTTTTATTTTATATTTTTGACAAAAATAGCAGTTTAAAATGTATTTAGTCACTTACATTTCTAAAATTTGTTTTAAAAAATAAAAAATAAATTTACACATGAAATAAAAAATAATAAAAAGTCGTTTTAAACATTTTTAACCCAAATAAAAAAAATTTCAAAATAAAGAAATAAAAAAATGTCAAGTCAAATCAAATAAATTTTCTATTTTTCTTAGTTTGAGATTTTTAAAACATAAAAAATAAAAAATAAAAACAAAAAATACAAATACAAATCAGATGCCACTTAATCTTTTTGAAATCAACTAAAAATGGATTATATATCGGAAATCAATTTTTATTTATATTAAAATATTAATTTCAAATAAAAATCTAAGTATACCTCGTCACATCCCAAATTTTTGCAATTCAAAAATATGAGCTAAATTATATGCAATCATACGTAATCACGCACCCATAATTAGAACCAAACAACACCATCTGGAACATACGTAATTAAAATTCCATAATATAAGTTAATACACGAAGTCTCAGTTATCAAGTGGACCATAATGTTCCGGAAATAACATATACTACAGCTCACACAACCTAGTCCAGAAATTTGTAGTACAAAATCTCCCAAAACATAACCAAATGTCTAAGGTTTTTTTTTGGCAATTCTATATAAAATCTTAAATTAAATATGACAGATTTAAATATTTCTGAATTTGAAGAAAGAGTTTCCAAATTATTCAAGTTTCCAAATTAATAAAGAATTCTAAATCAAGTGAAGTTTTCAAATCAAATAAAGATAAGATTTATGTGAAAGGATAATTTTGAGAATCAAATCAAAGAGCCAGTAAGTTTCCAAATTCAAGTCAATATGGAGTTCTAATTGATGCAGAACACAAGCAGCACACGCGGAGGAAATCTAGAATATGTCGCAACCACAGCCCTGGGAGCCCGCAACTGCCCCCGCTTTGTTTTCAATTGCCAAATTAATCTAGTAGATCCCGCAGGCTGGGGGATAGGAGGACGAGGGTGCGACTGCCGAGGATGGCTATGTGCAGGATGTGCCAGGGTACGAATAGTGAATTTTCTATTCGTATTTAATTTCCTATTTGGCCAATTTAAGACAATTTTCTGCGTAACTCCATATATATATGAACCAACCCCTGATTATAGAGAACTAGAGAGAGAGATTTTATTCTTGTGAGTTTGAGCATTCTTTCACTTGATTTGTTTATTATATTCTTGACTTTCTGTGTGATGCAGAAAGCCCTGCTTGTAGGATCTATCGAGTGAGTCGAGCAAGAGCATTGAAAAAATTCGTACGAGTGAGTCGTAGAGAGTCTTAGTAAAGCTTGTAACTCGTTGATGGTGGGGATTGTTGTTAATAGAGGTTTTTCTCCCTGTGAAAGTGTTTCCTCTTTAATTCTCTGGTACTATTATTTTTTACTGTGTGCGATTGCTTGGTTTGGAGAATTTTCAATTGGTATCAAAGCGGGTCACTTTACGTCATTGAGTGTAGATCTTGATCCAAACCAATGGATCCACCACGCGAAGGAGGTTCGACCACCAGATCCTCATGGTTTGATGGTTCTAACTATTCATACTAGAAGGTAAGTATACAAACTTTTTTGTTAGGAATAAATTATCGAGTATGGACCTCTGTGGTTCAAGGATGGGAAGAACCTATATATGAGGTTGATGGACGAATGGAACCAAAGCCAATTCTGACTTGGACGAGAGCTGAACAAGTAAGTTCAAAGTGGAATTTTAAAACCCTAAGTGCCATATTCTCAGCCATTTGCCCTAATGAGTTCTACCAGATTTCAAGTTGCATAAGTGCTCGTAAGGCTTGGCTAATTATGTAGAATACTCATGAAAGAAACGAACAAATCAAAATAAGCAAGCTCCAGAAACTGACTTCGGAATTTGAAGGTTTAAAAATGAATGACGAAGAGAGATTTGATGACTTTTATGTTCGGCTTAGTCATATTGTCAATTCCTGTCACAATCTTGGTGAACCCATTCTGGAGAATAAAGTGGTACGTAAAATGTTGCGTTTGCTCCCTCGTTCTTTTGATTCTAAAGTTACAGCTATTGAAGAAGCCAGGGATGTAAATTCCTTGAGAATAGAGGATATTGTGGGATCACTACAAACCTATGAGACAAACATATTTAAACCTCGGAAGACAAAGAAGGAGATTGCTTTTAAGACTGTGGAATATGAAGATGAAGAGGAAGAATGTGATAAAGAATTAGAAGTCATGGCAAAAAGATTCTTGAGCTATGTGAAGAAATAGAAAAAAAACTATGCTCATCAAAAATAACAAGGAGGAGTTAAGGTCTAAAGACAAAAGAAAGAAAATCGAGAAGCATGACAAAGACGAAGGCAAGAAAGATAAAATACAGTGTTTTGAATGTCAAGGCTACAGTCATTTTGCTCAATAGTGTGCAAACAAGAAGAAGAAAAAGACACAGGTCAAAGTTATAAATGCTACACTTGATGATGACTCCGACTCCTTAGACGACTCATCTGCTTCATCCTCCTCAGATAATGAAGGTAATTTTGTTGCTTTCATGGTATCTCTCACTTTTTCTCCCAAATCACCTTCTGGATCTCAGAGCAATACGGAGACTTCTAATCATGATGATGATGATTTAGATGACGAATTCAACAATGATCTTCAAGCTGCCTACAATGCTCTTTACGCCGAATGTTGTGAGTTGAAGAAGCAAAAGATGAATCAACACACGAAAAATAAGAAACTTAGAAGTGAGAGAGATTCATTAAAGGCATAAACTGAGAAACTATCTAGGAAATTGTCCTCTTTTGGAAAAGAAAGTCGATCCTATTCTCAAAATTTGAAAAGTTCAAAGAAAAATTAGAAGTGAAGAGTAAGAGAATTGAAGATTTGGAGAAAATTATTGAAGAGCTTCAAGCTGAAATACTCAAATTTGATGAGAAGAAAAAAGATGATGCGAAGACATTTGAAAAGTTGACTATCAGCTCAAGCAAGATTAACGAAATTTGGAGCAAACAGAGGTTTCATGGAGACAAATCGGGCCTTAGGTACACTGGAGAGAATAATTTAAGCGCATCATCATCATCAATTCCATCTGCCCCAAAATCTACAACGATCCAAAAGAATGCAAACTTCATGATGAAGACCACTGCACCCATCAAGAAAATATTTCAAAGTCCCAAACAATGTTTGCATTCTCCTCCTATGGTGAAAAGTACATATTTTTTTAAGTCACAATCTTTTGTACTTACTTGTCACCATTGCGGCATTAAAACATTCGACCCAATTGTTACAAATTTTATGGTTTACCTTTAAATTATGTTAAAAAGTTTTCAAGAAATCAAAATCATAAAGTCCCTACGACAAATAGATTTCAAACTTTCATTATTTTTTTGGAAAAACCTTTTGCAAAGCTATGCCAGTTTTTAAGACCAAGATATGAAAATTTCAAAAATCAAAAAATTTTTAATTTTTATGAAAGGCGTGAGAAAAATAAAAATTTTGAAAATATTATTTTTCATAAAATTAGAGTTGTTTGGGTCAGAAAGAGTGCTTAAATATCATACACGCCCCTAAGAATGAAGGGGGTGAGCCTTGAAAAATAAAAGAATTTTTTTTTAGCCAAGCTGTACTTCATTAATAAATTTTTTATCCTAAATATTTTTGAATTTTTGTACAAATTTTTTTTTGTTTAAAAAAAAATTATTTGAAAATTTGATTCACTCCCAAAATTATTTGGTGCCTTTTGCTTTGAATTTCTGAGAAAATCTTTGGGTATTTGTACATATTCTTAATTTTATATATATATAAAAAAAGATAGGACTTGATAATTTATTTTGAAGATATTTTATAACTTCTATCTCCTTATATGTACATTAATCATTCAAACAAATAAATTTTTAATGGATTAAAAATTTGTATTTTCATTTAAATTGAAAAGAAATGTTCTAATGAAATTTACCATAATTTTGATGTGCTTCTCTTTACACACTTGATTTGGTATGCATATGTTTTTCTATCATCTTATCTATGAATCATAGATTACTATTTGATGTATTTAAAAAATGTTAAGGAGCCTTCATATGAAAAGAAAAAAAAAAAAAAAAAAAATATCCTGTCTTGAAAATGGTTACCGATGGGATTTGTGAGAAGCCCCTTAATAACATGTTGTTTGTTAAAGGAAAAGTTATTTGCCCATAAGCGTGTGAAAGCCGCAAAGACCTCGAAAGGGATTTAAGCGAAAAAAAAAAAAGGAAGAAATTTGGCTCTCAATTTATTTGGTACATCAAATTTAATTTGTTGATTCTTTGATTTGTTTGAGGGGGAGCTTATATGTATATTTTAGTCATAATCTCACACGCACACAAGTATTGTTGTGATTTTATGGCTTAATTTATTTTATGACGTATACTTGAAAATTTATTTAGAAAGATGAATTTTAGTTCATTTAAATTTATGAGGATTGAATGATAGATTTACATATTTGGAGGTAAATGAAATAAAATGTCTTTGATCAATTTTATGAAATTTCTTAGCATTTTTTTTAATATATTCAAATTTTTTGTGTTCACAAAAAGGCCCTAAAAGAATTTACCATAAGTACAATTAGAAGGCGTTAACTATTTTTTATTCATTTTTTTTATTTTAATATTTTTGCGTGCTTATGAATTCATATCAAAAAGGAGGAGTAGAAAATTTCAAATTATTATTTTGTGAACTTGGAAATTGAACTTGTAATTTAATTTTAAAAATTCTTTTAAAATTTTTAAAATTTTTGCCATAAGATGTCTTGATGTGTTTGTTCAAGTTTTGTAGATATATTTTAAAATTTAATTTAAATTTTGATATGAAATTGCCAAGGGGGAGATTGTAAGGTTTTTTGTGACAACTCCATACAAAATCTTAAATTAAATATGACATATTCAAATATTTCTGGATCTGAAGAAAGAGTTTCCAAATTATTCAAGTTTCCAAATTAATAAATAATTCTAAATCTAGTGAAGTTTCCAAATCAAATAAAGCCAAGATTTATGTGAAAGGATAATTTTGAGAATCAGATTAAAGAGGCAGCAAGTTTCCATATTCAAGTTAATATGGAGTTCCATTTGATGCAGAACATAAGCAACACACACGGAGGAAATCTAGAATACGTCGCAGCCACGGCGTTGGGAGTGCGCGGGTACGCCCGCTTTGTTTTCAACTGCCAAATTAATCCAGTAGACCCCGCAGGCTGAGGGATGGGAGCGCGAGGGTGCGACTGCCGAGGATGGCTATGCGCAGGATGTGCGAGGGGTGCGAGTAGTGAATTTCCTATTCGTATTTAATTTCTTATTTAACCAATTTAGTGCAATTTTCTGTGAAATTCTATATATATGAACCAACCCCTGATTATAGAGGGACGAAACATATTATAGAGAACTAGAGAGAGAGATTTTATTCTTGTGAGATTGAGCGTTCTTTCTCCTGATTTGTTCATTGTATTCTTGACTTTCTGTGTGGTGCATAAAGCCCTGCTTGTAGGATTCATCGAGTGAGTCGAGTAAGAGCGTTAAAAAAATTCGTACAAGTGAGTCGTAGAGAATTTTAGTAAAGTCTTGTTACTCGTTGATAGTGAGGATTGTTGTTAATAGAGATTTTTCTCCCTGTGAAAGGGTTTTCTCTTTAATTCTCTAGTGTTATTATTTTTTTCTTTGTGCGATTGCTTGGTTTGGAGAATTTTCAAAATGTCTATAAACTCAAGGGTCCCCCCTCGAATGTCCAGCACCCACATCAATTAGAATATATATATATTAGAAATAAATCATGCTTATGACAATCTAAATAAAATTAATATTAAATTTCTTATATAATTAAAACTTTAGATAAAAAGTTTAAATCGAAAAATTATGATAATAAATGGGTTTTAATTTTTTTTCTAAAACTTTAGGCTCTAGCAATCATATTTTAGTTTCTCTCTCTAATTAATTATTTATAAGCACTATAAAAGAAAACACATTACCTTACTTTGATTTCAAAGATTCAACTTTTTAAAAACTATAATTTGATTTGAATATAATTTTTACCTTTAAAATATCATAAAATTTAAAATGTCAAGTAATTTTATGAAATAAATGGTAGTAGAGTCTATTAAAATAAGAGTTAAAATATAAAAAATGATCTCCATCATTGAATGAACGTAAAAATAATTTTTAACTATTTGATTTTAGTTTGTCAAAGGAATATTTTTAAAAATCGTTCTATTTCATTATAATATATATATATATATATTAGAACATGATAAAATAAGAGGTGTGCTTAAAATTAGAATAGAAAAATATAGTAAGACCCATTTTCTAATATTGGAAAGAGATACAACCCACTTTGATAGTGTGGGCTGGTGCCAGTGCTTCTCCATTGTCCTACAAAGCCTATGTAACGGAGAAGTCAATAGTAACGTGGGGTCCTGGCCCATGCTGATTCTATTCCACGGAAGGCTTATCAACAAATTAGCCCATGGCCCGACATCAAGTCGAATTGCAAACCCACTTCGGGAGTGACTCTACCTTCTCAGGGAGAAAGAATCTCTAAAATACAATAAAAGAGATGGGAGAAAATTTTAGTTCCCTTCTTTTGTAGACTCTTCTTTCGGTACGGACTTGCATATAACAAAATCATGAAATAAAGTGACTGGATGTGATCCCCAATCATAAATTTTTTGATACTTAAATTAGTTATAAGTATGAATAATAATTCGTTGTAAAAAAAGAGATAAGAACCCATTACTTTGTATATGTCTCTTGCTCTGCCCTAAACTATGGTAGAGGAGAAAAATTACGAAATGTACATTAGTGGTGCAAGAAGCGGAGGTTGCCTTTTATCATCTGTGTAATGCAAGAATCCACAGTCCCTTGGAATCGAACCCTCACGCAGCCGGCTGAACACTACCTCACTTCTGCCCTTTCACCAGCTGACCTATGCTCTTTTATATATTCTGCACACCTTATCCTTTAATATAATTGAATATATTGAATCAAGTAATTATATAATGTTACTGTCAATTTATTTAGTCTCAATTTAATTAAAATACAGCGTTTAGTCGGAGGTGTAAATTAATTTATGATCGGGAAGCACATGAATGGATACTTTTTTACAGCACAAAAGATATACCTTTTAATTGAGTCTTTTGAATTAAAAAATAAATTTTTAGTAAAAGGATATATTAAGAATAAAATATATTAAATATTTATCAGTATCTTTTGAATTAAAAGATATATTAAAAAATATATATTTTAATAAAAAAAATATCAAAATTGAATATTTTATTACTTGTTTGGTGGCTACAGATTCGGTACGAAATAAGTCATTAGAAGTTGAAATTCAAATAGAATAATCTGAATAATAGAGATTCAACTCAAAAGTCTTATGCAGATGTGATTTTTGTTAAAATCCCAAATTTTAATCTATAATTTTTGTTACAAATCTGGATTTACAAATACAAATGCAACTCATGTATCTGGTGAGGATAAAAGCACAATAACACCCAAACAAAAGTTGGGAGAGTCAAGACAATCAATCAATGAGATTTATTAAGATTTAATTGTCTTTAGCATTTCAATGCAAGTGTTAACAAAGAAATTAATCCTTCTAGATATATTCACACAATCAAGAAATATTTAGAGTGAAGTGGCGTTAAAATTATTTCTTATATATTTTATGGTGAAAATTTTAAGAAAAACATGATATTTGAGTAAAAATAATTAAATTAAAAAAATAATTTATTGATGAATATTTTTAAATTTTTATTTTTTAATTATTTTTATAAATAAATTAAACATATTTTTAATCCATTAAAATAAGAATAATTTTTTTTTCTTTTTACGTTTTCTCATTTCGTATTCCAAACACACCTTGATACTGTATTTGGAATATAAATATTTGGAGAGAGAAAAAAATGTAGGAAAAATTAAATTTATTATTTGTTCAATTTTTGTACGCTTAACTAAATAAAAATTGAACTTTATTGATAAATATCTATTTATTTTAACTTTATTTTTTTAATTTAATACAAAATAAAATAAATTTGACTTTTCACTTGATTTTACATTTCTCAACTATTTCTTTATCTCGACAAATTTATGGCTTCGTTTGGCATCTCTTCGGTTACTCAGATACCATCTATTTAGTTTTTTTTTTTATTTTTTTCTAAAATGACTAAATTTATTCTCTTACATTTTAATTTATTTTTAAACTATAAAGGGTAAAATTATCAAATTAACCAAAAACTAAAAAGTTAACTTTAAGTTAGCTACTAGAAAATTAATAACTTTTTTCTTTTTTCAAATACAAAAAAAAAATTAATTTTTTTTTCCTTCCCAAACTAAGTTTATGTTTCAGATACGTTGAAGAGTTTTAGTAATACTTGGCCAAATACTTGGAGAATTCAAAGTGGGAATTTAGACAGTTAGGCCTCCAACCTCTAAATACAATTAAAATTCCCAACGCAACTTTGAAACAATTTGATGATGATGATGATGATACGGTGAACAACTTGGACAGCAAATCATAGGTAGTGTTCAAATTACAATCATTAAAGATTATGTCTTACAGTATTTTTGACTTTGATTAATCGTCAAAAGTTTGATGTTTCTTTTATAAAATTTATTCAGTGTTAAGATTCTTCGTGCGCATTTATTCCTTTCTCGTGTGCGTGCCTTGTTTCTGTCTGTGCGTATGGCCAATCACATCTGATTATGTGACTTACACTTTTTATTTTTCTAATGTTTCAACCAAGTCGCCCCTACGTTTAATCGTCCGCCCAGCCTACCCAGCTTAATTCTCTAGGATCACCGTCCATGCTTATTTGAGCTTTTCCTTCTGTTCAAAGTTGTTACACCCGAATTTTTTACTAATTTGAGAACGTGAACGGATAACTATAAATTATTGAAATCATTAATTCAAACCAATTAGAGTTAAACATATTTATTAAAAACTTTTTGAATTTAGATATAAAGTAAAAATTTATCTTAATTTCCTAAAATCTTATATAATAATTAATTCAACAAATAAATCAAGTAGTTGTACACTTCACTTTTTAAAAAAAAAAATTGATTAATACACTATTTAGGCTTTCTGCTCCTCCTAAGTAGTCCCATTATGACCATTATTAAGTTTAACACTTACACCCCATTATGACCATCATCAAGTTTAACACTTACACCTGCATCTATAGTTGTAGAGGTTGAGTACAACATAAAAATTTACATTTACTCGAAGAAAAATAAAATTTAAATAAATTATGTATGGGTGTCCTATCATGAATCTCTAACGTACCAAGCTAATCATACATTACGTATTAAAAATATTTAATTTAAATATTTTGAACACAAAATAAAATAAATTATTTCAACAAAACTACAATTTTAATTATTGGGTTAGATACAGTTACTTGATCAATCTACGTCTTAGTCACAGGATATCAAAGAAATCAATTTAACAATACTTCGTAGGTTACTACCCCACTAGACACTATACCCAATCCCGCACGAGTTCTTAGTCTTTTACCAGCTGAGCTTTTAGCATTAACTATTTATCTCGATACCTCTCTGAACCCAAAACCAAAATAATAGAAATCAATGAATAAATAATTTATTTATTTATTAAAATTCAATCGTCCTTTAAAAATATTTCTTTTCCATATTCAAGATTCTATAATAAAACTCAAATTTCAAAAATTAAAGTATTTGTATCAACTTAATTTCAACTCCTCAAAATTAAAATCAATTTATACTTATTTTTTTTAATCCACAAGACAATAACAATCATACCATTAATCATACAACAATAAACCAACTAATCATAGAAAATTATCAAATTAAATAACATATAATAAATTTAATTTTTATTTAACTTTACCTTAACCTCAAATTAAGAGTTAGAGCGTACTAACCTACCCTTCTCTTTGTGTTTTTATATGTATAGACTACATATGCTATCTTATATACACACATAAGGCTAGCTAGCTACCAAATAATTAACAAGAATTTTAGTAAGTTTGGAATTCAACTTTAATCTGTCAACTGTCTACCTTTAATAGATATGTGTGTGTGAGTGTTAATATTATCTCCTTGTTATTATTTAATAAATATTTAATATACTACTCCCATATATATATAGATATACTTAGGGTTAGCTATTAGGTATAAGAATCCTAGTAGAATTTGAATTATGTAAACAAAACCCCTTTGATGTATTGAATTATTAATATTAAAATTATTATTTTCACAATACCTTAATCATTGTTATATATGCAAGCGCGCGCACACACACACATATATATTTTGACAGTGTAAACTCCCTCTTATTAATATTCAATTAAAATTAAACTATATTTTGAAATTCATAAAAAAATATTTAATTATCAAAAAAAATCTCATGTAACATGAGTTCATAATAAGATCGACATTTAATCTATGCCTTAAAAATTTAAGTCAACATATTTTCTATTATTGAATTAAATATTAGATAAAAAAAATAATCAAAGTAAGAATCAAAATTCTGAGTTATCATAGAAGCTAGCATGTGTCTATATATAAGTGTGTGTGTATATGTATATGTCTTCAATTGTATACCAAACCAAGAAGAAAAGGGAGAGGGAAAGAGTGAGAGTGAGGTAGAGTGATACATCAAATTGATTTCTTCTTTCATTTCCTAAGCTCAATTAGAGTTAGATACAATGTATTGAGCTCATTTGTTCGTAGTTGAAGTGTGGGTATTGATTGCTATTGGCTTTCGGGATTCCTTGAGCATTTCCAAGTCTTATTTTCCTTTTTAAGTGACTAATTTGGTTAGTCGTGATCTTTGGATAATGATCCATAAATGACGATATATTTTGTAACTCTTGAGCTGAGACTCATAAATGACGATATTTTGGTTGCTCATTTTTATTAGGTGTTGATGGCTTTGGGTTGTGCTTGCTGATCATGGGTTAGTCTTGGAAAATATCCACCTGAAGGGTGTGTTGATGAGATAATGAATAATGATTAAATAAATAATAATGAGATGTTGTTTATGATATTGATGTTGCTATATATATTTGATATTGTTTATATCTGTTGCATTGTAATAGTCTGTATTGCATGTTATACCTGTTTATTTGTGTTTTTGTGGGCACATGTAAATTTAATACTCATGTTACTGCAGATTGTGTCGCAAGTATAGAGCTTAATGCTTAGATGAGTCCAATTATACAGTGGATTTTATTTTAAGATATTATTTTGTTGTTTGAAAAATTGTGTTAGTTTGTATCAGATATTATTTCAATGTGGTTATCAAAGTTGATGAACTTGGATATTATTTTGATTTCATAATAGAGGACTATTATCCAGTTCGGACTGAATCTTTTGCTGTTATTATTATTATATATCTATTTCAAGGTTGTATTACTTTGATTGGATTATATAAATAATTAGTAGTAATTGCATGCGATTAGTGTTCATAGCTCGAATTACGAAATTCTATGTATGACAAGAATCTACTTAATTCTTATGATTTAAATGTCTTTAGCATTTTAATGCAATTGTTAACAAAGAAATTTTAATCCTTTTGCGTATATTTACACATTCAAGAAATATTTAGGGGCCGTTTGGTAACGTTATCGTTTTTCTATTATTATTTTTTGGTTATTATTTTCTGTTTTGTGTTTTCTGTTGTCATTTTTCTTTCCTGAAATGAAAACTGAAACAGCGTTTGAAAACGTAATTTTGTTTAATTATTATTTTTTATTTTTAGAAAATATTTAATTATATTATATTATATTATACTATATTATATTATATTATATTATATTATGTAGTAATTAAATTATTACATTATATTATATTATAATTAAATTATTATATTATATTATTAATATATTATATTATATAGTAATTAAATTATTACATTATATTATAT
>JAVXUM010000017.1:14914912-14934389 GCA_035590655.1 Pouteria glomerata | reverse complement strand
GCATCACTAAAAGATATTTGTTTTACAAAGTTTTAACAAAAAATAAAAAAAATAAGAACTAATTTTTACTAATTTTTTTATTTTTCTTTAACATTTTTTTATCAAATACAAAATTAACTTTTATTAATTTTCTCTAACTTTCATTAAGTTTCTTTAATTTTTATTATTTTTACCAAATACATTTTCTAACTTTCATGTCTTAAAATTTTTGTTATTTTGTGTTAAATATGGTCAAAATGACTTTTTATCATTTTACATTTTATTTGTAAATTTATTTTTTATTTTTTAAAATAAATTTTAAAAACATAAGTCAACAAATATATTTTAATTTATTTTTTATTTTTAAAAATGAAAAAAATAAAAAATGAAATAAAAACAAATATCAAATAGTACTTAGAATAAAAATTATAAAGTATTTTAATTCTTTTTTAGTTTACCGGATACTCTTTAGGGTGCGTTTGGACCATGGAAAAAAAAGAAAAATATAATTTGAGTAATTTTTTACTTTTGACACGCAGTTATCAAATCTCGTTTTTTAAAAATAAAAAGTATAATTTTTTAATTTTTTTCGTTATAATACTGGAAAGAGAAGTCATTTGGACACATTTTGAATCCGTTTCAATAGATTTATATCATAATTTTTTAAAAATTATTGAATTTTTTGGATTCTGCGTCAGAATATTGGAGAGAAAAACCGTTTAAATGGATTTTTGGATATGGTTGAATAGATTTATTTAAGACTTTTTGTAAATTTCTGAAAAATTTTTGAAATTTATAAAAAAAATAAAAAAATTATTAGTCCTGAAATTGTTATTAAAATTTGTAAAATAGTTATATGATAATTACTCAAAAAAAAAAAATAGCTGCATGAGTTTATAAAAATTCGTTAGTATATGTAAATATCTATAAATTTATAAAAATTTTATGAAATACAAATAATATGAATTGTATTATAAAATTTTAAAATATTTTTTCTAATTTTCACCGCACGGTCTTATTATTATAAAACTGACGTGAAAAAGCAATTTCAACCCCTCGTTTGATTGACCCGTCGAGACAGGACCAAAGCCATTGCAGCAGAGAATACTATTCAGATCAGGTACTGAAAAGGTTGGGGAGAATCACAGCCTTTTGAGTCAGAAAGACAAGTTATATAAAATTATATAAGTTCTTTGATTTATTATAAATTTTTACAAATTATTTATTTTTTATTTTATTACTTAAATTATAAATTTATAATTTATTTTATTTTATCGTAATTTTTTATTACGACAAACACATCTATTATATAATTTAGCTTACTGATATGACGTTTGTATATGTATCAAAATTTGGGGCGTTGGATGCTAGGAGAGATAGAGAGGAGAGAGATTTTTGGCGCTGAGGGGTTTTTTTGGGGAGGAGTGGGTTTGATGGGGGTGTTTTAAGGAGGAGGAAGTTAAGAAAAGTAAGAAATTAAAAAAAGTATAAAAATAAAATTAAATTAAGAAAAGTATAAAAAATTTTTGAGATAACATATGATAAAACTAATTTATAATAAATGACAACTGTTGGTAGGACAGTTATCCTACGTGAAAGAGGGAGGCGTAATTGATAAGATAATTGTTTTGCATAGAAGGAAGAACAGATGATAGTGTCCGGGGATGAAGGAGGTTGTGGAAGAGGAGACCGTGTTGCTTTACACGGATATCTTTCAAACCCTCCTATTATAATACGAAGTACTCAAAAGTTTTCTCTATTTTTTTTTAAGGTAAAGTATATCTATCTTCTCTTAATAGATAAGTAATTATATTTATTATCTATAATATTTAAAAATTATACTTATTTTTTATTTTAAAATATTATTAATATTAATTCTCTTTTAATAAAATTAACAATTAAAATTCAACAGAAAATGCTAAAATAATTAAAATTTTAGGTATTTTTTTTCTATTTTATCCCCTCTCTTGCACATTTTCATCAACTTTCTCTACAAAAATTTCCAAAATTAAGTATAAACATAAAGTTTTTAAAAATTTTTATAAGGAAAATAACAAAATGTGAGAGAACGAAGGGTAAAAAAAAATATCTAAAATTTTGATTAGTTTAACATTTTATATTAAGTTTTAATAACTGATTTTATCAGGAATTGGTTAATGTTTACAATATTTTAAAATAAGAGAGATAAATATAACTTTTAAATTTTATGCATACTAAACGTAATTATTCAAATATTAAAGAGAAGTAATGAAATTTACCTAATTTTTTAAAACATTTGCTGACCGGGTAGGCAATTATTAAAAATTAACAAAAATATGTCATGTAATTATATTTTATATTTTTTTATGTATAATTTCATCAAAGTGTGAAATATTAGTACGTGACATATATTTATTAGTTCTTAATAAATACTTTTGGGTACCAATTAAGAAGACTATTATTTAAACTAAACTAAGTGACAGTTTAAAGTACTAAATTTTGGCCAAAAAATAAAAATAAGAAGTAAATAAATTTTAAATTATTAATTATTTGTTGTTATCAAAAAGTGTAAAATGTAAACATAATAAATATTCGAGGTATGTGAGACTTAGATTCGAGTTCTAGACGTCGTATGGACGTTTTGTTATATATATATGCATGTTTTTGATGAGATGTATTGTGATATGAAAGTATTTGAGTGTTTTGGTTTGATTTTTGGGTTGAATCGAGATTTGGATTGGAAGAAATGGAGGTTGGACCGAAGTTGGAAGGAACCAGCGGGGGTTCCAGGTCTCGGCCGTCTGGACGGTACGAACAGGCGTCCGGATGGTCGAGCGTCTGGATGGAACATACGGGCATTCGAACGGTCGAGAGGCCATTTTGGAAAATTTTGATTCCTTTGATCCCTCGATGCATGTCTTGACCCCCGAACTTAATTACCAATGTTTTCTAAATATAAAATGGATTCCAAATCATGAATGAGATAAATGTAAATGTGTTTTATATTGAGTTAATGTTTAAGTCCATGATTGAGCATATCATGTGCATTGGGATTGGGGTGGTTTCATCCGGTAAAAATAATATATATGGATTGGCCGAGAGAGCCATAGATGGTGACATGTCGAGACACGATTGTTCTATATTTATGAAAATTAAGAAAATGGATTGTGATGACACCAGATGATTCCCAGATTTTATAAACGTGGCTAGAGCTTAGTCATGTGAAGTTGAGACGTTAATATGGATTTATGGATGTGATATTTTTTCGGACTGCAGCTGGTTGCCTGCCTGAGATAGGTGGATGCTTGCCTGAGATAGGTGGATGCCTAACTAGAGGTGTAACTCAGTTCTCTAGCGAATGGGTTAGGGGGTGTAACACGGTGCGCCTGAATCTTTACACCTGTGGGGATGTAACTCGGTTCCCCACAGAAATATGAGATACATATATATGTATGCGTTTGCCGTAAGCGCTAAAACAGTGTGTTTGGTGGCCGTGCATGTCTTAGCTGAAAGCCTTGCTAAGTGTCACCCGTCCCAGAATAAGGTTGGGGGTAGATGGAGAAACAAGATGCATGGCCATGCCATTTCATTTTATTACATTGCATGAGATATGCATATTTTTATTATGTAGTTGTGTATGTATGATGTGTTATATATATACACTGGTGCCCACTGGCACTGTCCTACCTACTGGGCTAGTTAGCTCACCCCATTCATATTGCAAAATGATACAGGGAGGAAAGGTAGTGAGCATCCCGAATTAAGTTCACTACTGGATGACCTAGAGATTATTTTATATTCATGAGATTATTGTATCTTATTTGTGCGACCCGGGTTGTGGGTCCCATTGTTATTGATGGTGTATGTCGTATATTTATTTTATATGAGAATTTGGGATGAATGTAGTGCTCTGATGGATGTTAATGTATTATGACTTAACCTTAGCACAGGTTTTATTCGTTTTTATTAGTCCTTATTTTCTCATACCGTCCGTCCCGGACAATTTATGTTAGGAGCGTGACAAGTATAGTCTAAATCAACATTGTTTTTTATGAGCCAATGCTCAACAAAAATGAAGAACCAAGTCGTCATTGTTTATGAGAATAAGCTCAAGAGTTACAATTCACCAAGTCAGCATCCAACGGTCATGATACATTAATATCAATGTTATACTACGAGTTACTAATCTACTGGTATGATAACCAAATCTTGTGTAGATTTAGGGACTCTCAATCTAAAAGTATTCATGCACCTTTCTTTTTTTAATAGCTACTAACACCAAAATCATAATCAGTAATATCATTTCATTATCTATTTTTATTATCGTTATCGATATCATATCTTTATCACACACAACATTATCACTGTACATTTTATCATCATAATCAATAACAATCATGTGTCCTATATCATTTCAAATCATAAATCATAGCATATCTTTTATGTTGTCACAATTCATTATCTTTTCAAAAATAATACTTTTGGTAAACCTTGATATTAAAATTATTAGGAAAAGGTTTTATTATCAAAATAATATTAAAGAGCAGAATATAGGAATAAAAGATAGGGTTTGGTTGCCCAGAGTCCCATATCCTTGCAACTGGGGGGTTTTAGAAGCTCGTGCACATAGGACTCCCCATCTATGCAGACATGGGGTTCGTGTACCCAGGTTTCATCCAATAGCCATGATATTCAGTCTTTGTTTTTCTAAATGTTGGTTTTCAAATTTTAAAATTTGAAAACTCATAATTTGGAGCAGTTTCTTACAATTTTTTGTTTAATCCACATCACAATTCACATATAAACTCAACAGAGTAACCAATTTAAAATTTGACAAAGTTTAGGGCATGATTTTGATTTAATATTCTTCATCTTCCTCGCAACCATATACAACACGTATACATATTTATGTTGAAGATACCATATGTATCCAAACCTCAAAATGAACACGTAACTATAATATCTTCAACATATCATATATGTGAATAAAATGTATTTAATTCCTACCTTAATTGGTTGGAGAGAAATAAAATGAATAATAGTAAACTACCAGAAACTTTGAAAAAGACAAAAACTCTGTACAATTAATCCATAATGCCTAACACTAAAACAATCACACTAACGTATTCAAAACAATTCTAATTAAAGATGGGTGGGAGTAATGTAATTTCAGTTAAGGTTATAAGAACTCAGCAAGTTTTTTTTTCATTCGTCGGGTCACTGCTTCTTTACCCAAAATGTACAACTAAGTACATACATGCATATTTATACACTTATAACCCTTCAAAAATAATGAAATGAAAAGTCAGTATGTGGGTAGCAAGTTTAAGGACTAGACCTGAGGTGGGATATGATTGAAGTAATGTTTAGCTAAAAATTTCAAAAATCAAATATGTCAAAGCTATTTATGTCATCTGGGCGCTTAAGGCTTTATGCCCATGCAACAAGCTTTGCTTATGCACCCTAGGAAGAACACCCATGCACCCGAGCCAATTTTTTTTGTAGACCCTTCAAGTTTATAAAGATAGCAAACTCCTTGGGTTAGCAGTACATGCCCCCATTCATCAACCCCTAAATCAATTACGAGTACCCATATAGCTAATTAGTTTTGGCTAATCGAGACATTGAGCGTTTTCTCCAACCGAGCCAAAGTAGTCTAGCAGTAAAGCATTTTGCCTATCCCTTATGCCAGTTAGTTAACCATCTAGCTAATTAGTTTTCAGCTAGTCATAACATTGAGAGTCCTTTCGGTTATCTTTTTTTGCCAATGGATTAGCCCATGGGGGAATTCAAAGGAAATGACTCCCCTTAGAGTCAAACTTGAGACCTTCATTAGGAAATTTCAAATTCTAGCCAAATGACCTAAGTTTCTTGGTTTTTAGGCCCGATTTCCCTCTAATAATTTTTTAATTAATTAAAATTCACAAATTAAAGTCCAGGGCATGAACCAAGTAAACAAAACAACTAATGCATCGTATTACCCCATTAGCATGCCATTAAATCATAATAACATTCATTAGAACAAATTAATGCATAACAAAGCATGGGTTATCACATAATAAAGATACATAGGAAATGGTTTTCATCCTCCTATCTATAAGAAGTGCAAAATAATGTTAGAAATTGAAGAAAAACGGTTATGAAATGATGATGTTGCTAGATGATTCCTCCTCTACCCTGTCATTCATTTCCAACACACCTAAGCTCACACACTTTTTCTTTACAGGTTTTGGAATAGCAGGGAATGAAAAAAATGAAATATTTAATAACGATGTGAGTATGGTTTATAAACTCACCTCTGGTTGTTCTCTCAGTTAACCCATATAAGAAAACTTTAACTCTCCTAAGTCAGTAAGAACTAGACAACCTACACGTCTTAAATTGGTCAAAAAACCTTATACAGAGGTGCCATGTGTTAGGTTCTAGCATGCATGTGTGGGTTTGTTTGGGTAATTGTGGTGTTAATGAATCAATAAAATGTGTAATGGCTTTTTATTCAAATTGGTAATTGGGTTAATTTGAGTCAAGTACTAGATTCGAATAAAATTCTATAAAAAAAAAATAATTTAATCAATCCAAATAACCTAAATAGATAAAATTAAATTAATCTTCCTAATTAAGTTCAAATTATGAAGTAGATTTGTAAAATATCAAGAAACTTAAATTTAACAAATATTACATTAAGAATGTAATATGAATAAACAACAATAATCCATAAAAAAAAAAAAAAAAAAGATTTGATGATTTGGGTGTACATATCCTAATATAGTACATGAGTTAAGAGTTTAATTTCTTAGAACACTTGAATTTTATACAACAAATAACATTTTGTCTTGATTATTCGGGTCGTTTGAACGCTACTTTTAGGGTTGTTCAAATGGATTAAGGCAGATAGCTGATTCTTTAACACATAAATTGTCCATTTAAAAGTACCTTATTGAGCTGTTCAAAGGGACTGAACTAGGTTCAAATTATGTATTTGTTCTTCACCCAGGAAAGTAGTCCAAATACCTCAAGTCACATCCAAAAGTCTCAAATCCAACTATGCACTAACAATAGCATATAAACAACTCATATATATATGCTAAATTAACTAATAAATCATGGATTCATCAAGAAATTCTAACATTTCTTGCATATACACATATGTATGAATAGATACAAGTCTCAAAATAAAATGCATATTTTTCTCTATATTATGCAAAAATATATAAAAAATACTCTTAAAGATCCATCTACTTCTTAGCTAAAGAGAAACACAAAAAGAAAGAAAGAAACCCACTAAAGCTTCCAAACTTACGAGCTTGAATCTCTAACCTCACTCACAATCTCTACAAGTCAAGGCCAAGCTAATGATCAATTCGCAACAAAAATCAAAATCTCTATACTTTTCTTTTCTATTTTTTTTTTATTTCTCTATTTCCTATTTTTCTTCTCCCTTTGTTGGAAAAAAAAATAAGAATAATAAAAAAATAAAGTGGGAAAGAAAATAAGAATGAAAGAAAAGAAAAAGAAAGGGTTATCCCTAACTTGCACCTAAGATTCAAACATAATTTTTGATTTAAGTTGGCCCAATAAAATAAAATGAACTCTATTACTTATACTAAATATCTTCTATGATTTAAAATCTTAAATAATGACAAAAAATAAATACAAAGGAGTACGATGCACTTTCAGTTTTATGGTGATTTTGACATAGCAACGGAGCGTTGGCGAGATACGTCGAGTTGTTTTTGAATATACAAGAACTACATAAGAACACAAAACTCTTAACTAAACATATTAAATAATTGAATTAAATGAATTATATTGCATCAAAAGTGTTTACAAAGTGCCATTTTTATAGGAAAAATTAATCATAAATCTAATCCTAATTAGGAATAGTTTTCTTGGAGTTTCCTATCCAATCCAAATTCTATTTAGATTTCAAATAGCATTTGGTTCAAACAATAAAAAAAATTAATAAAATAAAATAAGAATAAAACTAATTCAAAATAAATTAGAAAAACTAATAAAAAAACTAGAAAATATTAAATTTATCCTATATCAGATTTTCTTCTTACCAATAACAATGTGATGTGTTTATTTACATTTTATAAATTTAAAATTATAAAAATATTGAATTAAAACTTTTATCCTCAAATATGAAAGAATTAACATTTATAATATATGTATATATATTAAATCATAATATTTGCAACCATCCTTGCACTTTGCTTCACTAGATATTGCAATAATAGTATTAACTAAACTTAAATGGAGATTCACACAAAGTACACATGCACACAATATCTTGTTTTCATCGTTGCATTCTCCTATAAAGAATCCACTTATTTGAAAAAAAAAAAAACAAATATATACATTTATACCGAGTTATAAATATATAACATGGTCCTGTAAATAAATAATATACAAATGTGTAAATTTATTTAAATAATTCTAATCATACTTGTCATCTATAGTAACAAGAGGTAGAGGCTCATATTACTTGCCTTTCCTTACTTTATTATTTGTCTCTAATATTTTTTGAATTTAAATTATTTTAATTTTTTACCTATTCTCGTCTATTTCCTCAAATTTTTTCTTTTCTTCTTTCATATTCTAGTTTTTTTTTTTTTTCCTTATTTCATATATTTTTTTCCCGTCTTCCCTACTCTATTCTTCCCTCATTAGCACTTATTTATAGTTCTTTTTATTGAGAATACAGAGGTATTCTAGTTAATTTAAATTGTGATGGAGCTTAAAAAAATGAGACACTAAAATTAATTCTCTCTATCTATACTGATATATAGAGAAAAATTAATTTTTTGTAAATTCCTTAAAGCTATCTCACATATTTTTAGTTCAAAATTTGTAGATATCTTGAAGATGTCTCACATTTTTTAATTCCTTAAAAATCTTCTATTTCTAGCCTCCTCCTCTTCTTCTTTTTATATGGGAAAGAGGGTCAAATTTAGATTAAAAAAAAAAAAAAGAGAGTCAAGAAGAGAATGAGAGAGGAAACTTAGGAGAAAGGAGGTAAAGAAATGAAAGAGACATGAATTGTTGAAACAAAATATAAACATAATTTGTAAGCTTTTATTAAATTATGAGAGAAATTTAAAATTTAAGTTCAACATACGAGAATAAGATAATACAAGTTCAAACAATTTATTACTGATTGCGTTATTTAAGGATTGTTGTACAATGATTGTATCCAAAATTTTTTAATTCTTTTTAAATTTTGTTTGGCAATTGGATTAAAGTGTGGCACGTGCATGAGAAATTATAATGCACATTATAGGGGTGTTTGGTGTGATGAAAAGTGAAATAAAATAAGATAATTTATAGGTTCGTAATGCATGCAGTGAGATAAATTTTAAAAATTTTCAGAGATTTTCAGAAATTTTCAGAATTTTACTTCACCCCAAACACCCCCTATGATGACAAGTGTCAATTCTTAAATAAACATTGTTCAATAATCTAGAAAGTAAATATTCACGATATGAGCTATCAAACCAACTTACTATATCTATTTTTAATTTGAATTTGGAAATAAAAAGTTTGTTATTTTTTTAAATAATTTATTAGTTAGTTATTAAAAAATTTATTTTTTTGTGCTTAAGAAGAAAAAAATTAGGCCTCATTTGATTTATTTTTCTATTTTTTGTTTTTTGTTTTATGTTTTGAGCTTATTTTTCATTTTAAACTTTTGAAAACAAAGAAAATAATTTAAAACGTATTTGGTCACTTGTATTTTTAAATTTTATTTTAGAAAATAGAAAATGAGTTTACACATAAAATGAAAAATGACAAAAAATCATTTTGAGTATTTTTAACTCAAAATGAGAAAAATATGACATTTTTTGTTTCTATGTTTTGAAATTTTTAAAATATAAAATACATAAAATAAAAAATAAAAAATAAAAAATAAAAAATCAAACCAAATGTTACTTTAGTTTTTTAATTTTTATATTTATTAATATATTTGTCATTTATAATTTTAAAAAAGTTTAAAATATGAATTCGTAATTTTGATCATTTAAAAAAGTAAAAAAAAAAAAATTGATAAATTTGGAGCAAAGAAGCCGCATTGCTTCCTAAATGATGTCCTAACCATGTCCACCGTCGTCTGTGATGGGAAATCAAACGGCAGAATTTGACCTAAAAGTGCTGTTCAGATACATTATATTAGCCAATTTCGGCTACATTTAAGTACCACAAAAACATTCAAAAATCTATCAAAAATTACAGAATTAGTATTTAATAGATCACTAATTTTTATTATTTTTTTTCTATTATAATAATTTGTTTAATTTAAAAATTACTAAAAGTTTTATTAAATATATCAAAATTGTTAAAAATTTTATCAAATCTTTAAAAGTTGTTAAAAATTACTAAAAGTTATCAAAAATTTTATTAAACACACAAAAATTATAAAAAATCATTAAAAATTATAGCTTACTTTAGTTTGGTATAACGAAAAACAACGAAAAATGTGATTTGAGTGATTTCTGGGTGTTTGTTGTAAAATTATATTTTTCAAAAATGAATAGTGAAACTTTTTGAATTTTGCAGAGAAATCCGTTAGAACAGTTTTGAAATATTTTCAAAAAATATTGACAATTGATTTTGTTTGGTGGTCACATTAAAAAAAAAATTGCAGGTATTCTATTAATCGAACTCGAATGATGTAATTTTTTTTAAAATTATAATAGGTGTGAATATACAAAAAATAATAAAAAATTTTAAAATTTTTAAAATTTATCAGTGTTTTAAGTGAAGCCAAACACCTCTTAACTATGTCAAAAAATTTAACTAATAAATTTTAATTAAAAATTATTAAAAATTACATCTCAAACGCCCCTTCATTTTTTTTGCCCGGGTTTATGAAAAGCAGCAAAATCTTTAATTTACCAAAAGTAGTGCTGCTTTCCCTCCATAGTCTCTCTCTTTGTGTGTGTGTGTGTGTGTGTGTGAAGACCAAAGGAGCAGAGAGAGAACAAGAGAGTGCAGAGAGCGCCCGAGTATAAATCAAAATTCCATCTGTTTTAGAAACCCTAGAACAAGAGCAATTGCAAGGTAAGATCCAGTTTTCAGTAATTTTTTATTTAATTCCCGTCTTTAACCGAAGTTCTTCTAGCTTACCTCTATATCTGTATGTCTAAATATTTCTATACATATGTATGTATATGAATGTGAATATGTAAATGTGCGTTAATGTGTATGGATGAGACTAGGGTTCTTGTTTGTAGAAGAGATTTGAACAGTTTTTCAACTGCATTGGCGATCTTTGTGACTCGTGTCATTTTGGTCTTTGCTGCTGCTGTTTATTTTGCTTATTTGTTGGTCAATGATAGTTTTATTATGGTGATTTTGTTGATTTTTTATTTTTTATTTTTTTTCTCTGGGCTATACTGGTAGCTAGCTACCTACTTATCTCCCTTCTCCACCCAAATACATATATGCATGCATATATATGCATGACCATCATCATTTACTGATGGTTATCTTGGCCTGTTTTGTGGTTATCTTGGGGTGTGTATGTCTTGGTAAGAGTTATTTCTATGTTTTCTTTGTTGGTTGTTTATACTTCCTTCCATTCATCTCTCTTTGTAAACAATTTTTTTTGTGGAAATTTCAGTCTCTGCGTGTAGTTTTTTTCTGAAGCGTTAGAAAATCCTGGATGGTCTTATAGTTGATTATTGAAGGGATTAATAGTTTACTGCCCCCGATGTGTGGTTTGCTGCTGATCAGTTCCTGTGTAATTCTCTTTATTTTCTTTCGAAATGCATATGCATTTGGGAGCTTGATCCTTTGCCCATAGTTTAAAATGCATATCACTTTATAATGACGAGTTCTTAATTCTTGAATAAGACATTGCCCAGTAATCTAGAAATTAAATATTCATGACATGGGCTGCCAAACACATTCTTACCCACCTGCCATGTTGTCCCTATTTCCTTAGTTTGGGAAGAAAAAGAGTTATTCTTTATTTTTTGTAGTTGTCCACTAGTTAGTTATTAGGGTGGAAACAAATCAAGCTATTCACGTGTTATTCAAACTTGACTCGAGCTTAGTTTGTGACTAAAACGATCTCGAATCGAGTTTGATTTGTGGCTCGTTTTTATTTGAGCTCGAGCCTAATTATTCTTTATCAAGCCAAGCTAGCCTATATAAAATCTTGAGCTTAGTATAAAAAGCTCGAACTAAGCTTGAACAAGTTAAAAAAAAAAAAGTGAAAACTCTGCTTGATTCGGCTTGTTTCTACCCTCACTAGCAACTAAAAACAATTTTTTTTTTTATTTGAGAAGGGGAAAAAAACTGATATTTTTAATTTTTTTTATTTATTGCATATTTCTCCTTTATGATTTAAAAGAAATTTAAAATATAATATGATGATTTTGATCATTTTAAAAAAAGACAAATAATTAAAAAGCTAGAAGCAAAGAAGTTGCATTGCTTCCCAAACGAAGCCTTAACCATCTCCACCGTCGTCTGTGATGGGAAATCAAATGGCGGAATTTGATCTAAAAGAGTTGTTCAATGATATAATCTATATTAGCCAATTTTTTTTTTTGCCTGGGTTTATGAGTAGCAGCAAAATCTTTAATTTACCAAAGTAGTGCTGCTTTCTCTCCATAGTCTCTCTCTCTCTCTCTGAAGACCGAAGGAGCAGAGTGAGGACAACGAGAGAGAGAGAGAGAGAGAGAGAGAGAGCCTGAGTATAAATCAAATTTTCCTTGGTTTTAGGAACCCTTGAACGAGCTCATTTCATTTGATTTCCAGCTTTCATTAAAGTTCTTCTAGCTTTCCTTCTATATCTGTATATATATGAATATGTATATGTAAATGTATGTGAAAAAGCAAAATGGAGCTTGAATATTGATGTGTATCAGTGAAACTGGTAAGAAAGCAGTTCACATAATACCAAAAATAGGAAAACAAATGAGTATAATACTAGGGAGAGAAACTAGTAGCATCATGAGTCAGACATCACCAATGCAGTTGTAAAACTGCACAAATCTCTTTTACAAACCATAATTCTAGCCTCCTCCATACACATTCACATATATTTACATATACACATTCATATACATACATATATAGAGATATTTAGACATACAACTATAGAAGGAAAACTAGAAGAACTTCAGTGAAAGATGGAAATCAAGTGAAAAATTACTAAAACTGAGTTCGATCTTACCTTGCGATTGCTCTCATTTGAAAGTTCTGGATGGTCTTACAGTTAATTACTGGAAGGGTTAATAGTTTACTGCCCCCGATGTGTTGCTGGTTACTGCTCAGTTCCTGTGTAAATTGTCCTTATTTACTTTTAAAATGTATATGTTTTTGGGAGGAGAGATTGATCCTTTGCCCATAATTTGAGATCCTCCTCCCCAACTATCAAGCAGTATGCCCGTCTTAGGCCTAGTTGTGAGCTGCTATTCGGATAATTAAAGTCCGCTTTGATTTACTAAGTCTTTCTTTAGATTTACTAGCTTACAGAGCTGTTTTGGTTCTAGTGAATTTTCTTGCTTTGAGATATTCTATTTCGTCTGTATTTATACAACAATTTGTTGCAAAAATGGGTTATACACTCATGCATTCACATTGGCTCTTGGTTCAATGCCTTTTACTTTCCCTTCTCTTTTGCTTGAGTTTTTGCGTGGCTAGTGCAAATTTTGCCTGTAAGTGTGTGCCACGTGCATATATGAGACTGCTTGTCAGGTTCTTCAGATGAGTTTTAGATGTTGCAGGGGTGTATTGCTATGTGCTATTGGTCTATGAAATTGCCTTGTGCTTTTTTGGATATTGAAGAATTTGTGGTGTTCTAATGTTTCTTTAATCAATTAGCGAACAATTTTAGTGGGATATTGAGTTCAGTTTACAAAAAATATATCAACACCTTTAGGACTATTTTTATTTTAGTATTAACTAAACTTCCGATTTTGAAATCATCATTTGTGTGCCACTCAGTGACTTTCCACACTTGATAACAATTCAATTGTTTCTCCAGGCACACATTAATGAATTTTCTCTTTCTTTGTGGACACAAGCTGTATGTGCATGGATAAGTTCATGCCTGTTTTTTGCATGTTTGCTTTTTGCATATCGTATATGCTTGTGCGCTTTTGAATGTGTGCAATTGATTGTTGGGTTATTTGTAGGAGTTATGCAAGAATGACAAATGCAAGAGTTCAGACTAGTTTAACATGCTTCCTTGCACATGTCACGTACACTTTGCATGGATGAGTGTGTGCGATTTAGTGTAAATTCCTTGGATGGGTTTTAATTGTATTAGACACACATGATAAGCTGTTGAGTTATTGAATTCCTCATGAGGATTATTATGGTACTTCACGAAAACATGTTGAATTTTTACAGCTCTAGTTATTTTGTCGCTAGTGTTCTTGTGAATTTTATTTTGTTAACCTGTGTCATTTGTATGATTAATATCACATCAAGTTTCCCTCATGGTTCTTTTGCACCTGATGAGAATTGATGTACGTCAATTTGTGACCTTTGTCTCCGCTGGAAGCAAAAGCAAAAATATTGACCTTTGTCCTAGCTGGCAGAAAATAAGAAAAATATTTTGCATACTTGTGCAGTTGATTATAGAGACGTGGTTGGGTTGAAGAAAGATATTTAAGAAAGGTCTTAGTGGAGTAGTCCTCTCCATTTTCTTTGGTAGTTATTTTCTGTGCGCTGACATCTGATTATCATTGCAAGATCATTAGTATTCCTTCAGGATGTTGTGAGTGATAAGATCTTGTGGCTCTGTTTCTCATCATGTATAACCAGTTTAAACTTCAATTAGATGAAATTCTATGATGACTATTTTAGCAAGAATTCTAGCATATTTCATGCTATATTCTTTACTTGGAAGCATACCATCTCGGGATGTCAATCATTTTATTTTCTAATTTGTATGCCTTGTTCAGATTAGTTTTCTCTAGTGTTGTTTGATGCCATCCTTTATTTGGAAGCTTGCAATTTGGGATGTTACTCACTTATACCATCTTGGGATGTCAATCATCTTATTTTCTAATTTGTACATCTTGTTCAGATTAGTTTTCTCTAGTGTTGTTTGATGCCATCCTTTATTTGGAAGCTTGCAATTTGGGATGTTACTCACTTTCTTTCTAGAATGAGTTCAGATGGGTGGATCCTTTGTTCTTTGAATGGGTAATTCGTTGTTACTTTGGCATAATTCTTATGCAATTGTCTTGCCTTGGATTCTTTTAGGTTGCTAGATCAAATAAAAGATGGAGAAAGAGGAAGGTGGGAGCCCACTTCTATCGCCTTCGCTACCCCCAGCAATTGTACCATCCGATGTGAAGCTAGAAAAACTGGACCTTCCCAAACATTCTATAATCAGTAGGCGTGGGTTTGGTACTGGCGGGCGAAGCATTTCTTTGCTGACAAACCACTTTAAAGTTTCTGTCAAGAACCCTGATGAAATATTTTACCAGTATAATGTATATTAGCTTTCCTATTTTGCATTTTCTGAGTCCATAATGATTCAGCTTCAAACTTATTGAGCTATAGTACATGTAGGTTTCTATTAAGTCTGAGGATAAAAAGAGAGCTGTTGAGGGCAGGGGTATTGGGAGAAAGATTATTGATAAACTTTACCAAACGCATTGCTCAGAACTTGCTGGGAAGAGATTTGCCTATGATGGAGAAAAGAGTTTGTACACAGTGGGACCTCTACCACAAAATAATTTAGAGCTTCCAGTGGTGTTTGAGTCGGTTGCGAACCCGTATGTCTTTTATTTGTATTTTTTCAATTATTTGATTATATTGCATTCTTTTACTTAGTTCCTAGATTATGATGCACTGTTCCAAAACTTATACTGCATTTTCCTTTCCTGTTTGTCTGGGCAGTAGCCCTTCTCATAACGGGAGCCCTAGGGAGTCTAGCAAAAGGTTGAAGCGTTCTTTGCAATCAAAAGCTTTTAATGTGGAAATCACTTATGCTGCGAAAATTCCCCTGAAGTCCATTTCTCTTGCTCTTCAAGGATCTGAGGCAGAAAAAATTCAGGACGCATTAAGAGTCCTTGATATTATATTGAGACAACAAGCTGCTAATAGGTATTATAAAATTTCCCCCTCTGTTTTTGTTTCTCATTTTTTCCAAATTCCCTTGCAGAGGGTGCTATCTTTTACTAATTGAATTTATTGCTTCTAAATGCAGGGGTTGCCTATTGGTGAGACAGTCGTTCTTTCACGATGACTCGAGGAATTTCACAAACATTGGGGGTGGTGTAACTGGCTGTCAGGGTTTCCATTCTAGCTTCCGTCCAACTCATGGCGGTTTGTCCTTGAATATGGGTATGACTTTACTGCTGCTTTTCTATCATAGGTTGCCCTATTGCTGTTATTTGCTCATTGTAATGCCATCACTATCCTTTGTGCAGATGTATCTACAACTATGATCTTAACTCCGGGACCTGTGATTGATTTTCTTCTGGCCAATCAGAATGCACGGGAGCCTCGTTATATTGACTGGGCAAAGGTAATAAACCGGCAAGCCTCCCATCTTTGAATTTAGTAATCTTCTTTCTGCTAAAACCGTAATTTTTGTGGACTTGTACAGGCCAAGAAGATGCTACAAAACATGAGGATAAAGACAATGCATAGCAACTTGGAATTTAAGATCACAGGCTTGAGTGAAAAGCCTTGTAATCAGCAACTGTAGGTGTTTTTTAATAGCAAACTTATTTTGATATGTTCTGGTTGAAAAATTTCTCATATTGTTTTCTTAATTCTTTCAAGTTTTTCAATGAAACAAGATGAAGGTCAGAGTAGAGAGATTACTGTGCATGAGTATTTTACTTCACACCGTGATATTAAACTTACTTATTCTGCATACATGCCATGCCTCGATGTAGGCAAACCAAAAAGGCCCAACTATCTTCCATTGGAGGTATATCTCTTGATGGTATTTCACAATCCAACATCCCCTCTGTCATTTCTTTGTAACAGTTTGGTGTCATTTTTGTTATTGTCTTCCAGCTTTGTACTCTTGTCTCTCTTCAACGTTATAAAAAGGCATTATCTTCAATACAGAGGGCGTCCTTAGTTGAAAAGTCAAGGCAAAAGCCTCAGGAGAGAATTCAAGTTGTTACTAATGTAAGTTCTTGCCATATCGTGGAACATTTCTTTAATTTTTGATGTTGCAATCTTACTGCATAGTTAAATTTGTCAGGCCATGAAAAACTACCATTATGATGATGACCCTCTGCTTGTTGATTGTGGCTTTTCAATTGAGAAACACCTTACTCAAGCTGAAGGTCGCATCCTTGAGGCACCAAAGGTAATTTTTGACTTTTTGTTGAAGGATGTTTTCGCGTGCCTTTCCTTTCAAAAACCCATGTTTTTTTTTGTAGCTCTAAAATATCACGTCTTTTGACTCCCCACCTTCTCTCTTCTTCCAGTTGAAGGTGGGTAACAATGAAGATTGCCTACCCCGAAATGGACGGTGGAACTTTAACAACAAGGTATTCCTTTGGTATTCTTGAAATAAAAGGAAAATAAGTTTTCTGACTTTATGGTGTGGGGGCTGAAATTGATTATTAGTCACATTAATTATTCTGCTTTGTCTCAAAAACTTTGATATCTGTTTTGACATTTTTCCCTTTGAAGCAACTCTTAGACCCCATCCGTATAGAACGCTGGGCAGTTGTCAACTTCTCTGCTCGTTGTGATACAAGTTACCTTTCTCGAGAGCTTATTAATTGTGGAAGGAAGAAGGGAATTGTAGGTTATCCAGTATTTTGTTTCTCTAATAGGTATTATTGTTTCATAGTAGTTTTACTTGATAAGATCAATTTCTTTATGTTCAGCACATTGAACGCCCGATTACACTGGTTGAGGAAGATCCACAATGTAGAAGGTCTAGCCCAGTGGTACGAGTGGAAAAGATGTTTGAACAGCTCATGGCAAAACTCCCAGCTCCCCCTGAATTTCTTCTCTGTGTCTTACCAGAGCGAAAAAATTCTGACATTTACGGTAAGGCTGGTTTCTGTTTTTTTTTTTTTAATTATTATTTTCTATTCAATTTTTTTTTTTTGTATGGTAATTTTATATGCAATGAACTAAATTTTCTTCATGTTGTCAAGGACCATGGAAGAAGAAAAGTCTAAGTGACTTTGGAATAGCCACTCAATGCGTTTCCCCTTCTAAGATCAATGACCAATATCTCATGAATGTACTTCTCAAGATCAATTCCAAGGTATTTTGGTAATTAAAACCCAGAAAGATATCATTCATCATACATGGTGATTAATTTTGTTTGTTTCTTTTCATAGCTTGGAGGGATAAACTCCTTGTTGGCCATTGAGCATTCCAACTGTGTCCCTCTGATAAAAGATACTCCAACTATGATTTTAGGGATGGATGTCTCTCATGGGTCTCCTGGTCGATCAGATATTCCGTCAATAGCTGCGGTACTTTGTCATGACAAATTTCTTTGCAGCATCTGGATCAATCCCTTTTTATTATTTTTATTTATTTATTTGTTTTGGCTAAGTTCTGTTGCTGTTATTTTAATGGGATGCTTATTTCAGGTTGTTGGATCTCGATCTTGGCCATTGATATCAAGGTATAGGGCAGCTGTACGAACACAATCGTCAAAGGTGGAAATGATTAAATCTTTGTTCAATCCCTTAGCAAATGGAGAGGACGATGGCATCATGAGGTACGTACAGTGTAAAATAGTTCTCTACATTATAAATAAAATTGATTGTACGTATATTTTGTTTCAATTCCTTGGGACTCTAAAAACCATTGTGCTGTTGAATGTTTACCATGCTTCAGGGAGCTATTTATGGACTTCTATCAAACGAGTAATAGGTGTAAACCAACTCAAATCATCTTATTTAGGTATCACTGTATTCTTGTGGTAAATTTTTATTGTGCCTATTTGTTTTTGTTGGAACCATGGAGGATATATTGTTTTCCATGATAATATGTTAAATGTGATGCAACTCATTTTACACTTCTGAAGTTGCTGCTAGTATATATCAATTCCTTAACACCGGAATTTCTGTTCTAGAATGGTGGTTTATAATAAATAGTATTCTGTTAATGCCAAATGTGCTGTAGGAAGAGTGACAGATGCATCCTGTGCTATCTTCTCAAGGTGACTATTTGTGCAGTGATTGGGAAACTCTGTTACTTGTGGCTTTTTCATGATTGTGCATTTGCCATATTGATGCTTACATTTTATGTTATCTTGAATACAGATTAGGCTGGAATTTTGTTGCATTTGTATTTTATTTTCATATAAAATGAGTTTTAGGATTTAAACACTGAATTTGTTGTTTTAGGTCTTGTATTTAAGCTTGATATATTTTGAATCTTTTTTTTTTTTTTAAACTGCTTGTGTCTTTAGTTGTAAATGGTTTATGAGTATTTGTTTGCAGGTGAAGTTTATGCCACTGAATATTGTATGATTCTTTGCTTTATAAATTTTACCTTTCTTCTAGGGATGGAGTGAGCGAATCACAATTTAATCAAGTGCTGAACGATG
>JAVXUM010000017.1:14900545-14911865 GCA_035590655.1 Pouteria glomerata | reverse complement strand
ATATTTATTTATATGGGGATTGGGACGATTGTAGTTGCTCTGATTATGTTGTTGTGTATGGACTTGACCTTGGCACAAGTTTATTTAATTGTTTAATTTTGTTTAAAATTGTCCCTATTTTCCTATACCGTCTGTCCCGGACAATTTATGTCACGGGCTGTTACAACAGGAGTAGTGATCGCTAATGATCTCCAATTTTAATTTTAACCCAAACAAGTTGGTACAAGGAAATAATTGAGTAATTTAAAATTCTAAGAAATTAATAATACGAATAAAATAAAGGGTATGTTTGAAGTCCAAAATTTTGTCATAAATGTACATTAAACTTCGACTTTTTTCAACTCCATAACCTTCGTCAATTTTGAAAAAATATATATATATATCTAACATTAAAAATATGTTACAAAACTAGCAACTATGTTATCGCAAAAAAAAAAATATATATATATATTATCAAATAATAATATACTTTTCAAAGTTCAAAATAACATGCATTGTGGTCTGGTAAAACTTTTTAAATAGATCATTTACCGTTCGTTCGAACAGGGTCAATTCAAACAAAATTTGTATTAAATACAAAAAACTGACATAGTTGTTTGAAGCTTCAAAATCTCCATAAAATTATTTAAAACTCTAATTTTTCCCAACTTTTTCCAATCAATTTTGTCACATATATTTTTGCACTAATTTTTAATAACATTTTTGAGAAACCAAACACCAATGCCCAAAAACTCTAAAAGTTGATAGATACCCTAAACACCAAAAAGTTACACTTTTGGGATTTTATAACAAAATTTGGAGTTTTAAACAGGCCAAAATACAAATATAGGCTTCCACTCCCTAAATAATACAACTAATTTAATCATCATTTTTATTAATTTAAATAAAAATTCAAAAAAAAAAAAAACAGAACAAGTTAAGTAGGTAGACTTCGAATTTATTATAATCTAGAGTCAAGTTTGATTTTTAAGATTGATCAATTCTAGATTTAGTAAAATATAAATTTTGAGTATTCAAATAGAGATTAATTTTGATTAACTTTGTCGGTACAAAAAATTGATACGAATACAAAATATAAATATAAAAGAATAACTTAATAATTATTTTATAAAATTATATAATTTTATTAAAATATATTATAATATGTTTAAAAAATATATTTTGTTTATAAAAAATATTATACAATCTCGCAAATTCCATGGATGAAGAGGCCATTTGAAGCTACACAAATTGCAATAAAATATAGTTTGATGATTTTTTTTTTTTTGTATTTAGAGTACAGCCAACAAATTAGAAAAAGATAAAAATAAACCACGAAAAATTTATTGAAACAATTCATTAAAATGGATTAAGATAGGAAATTTTTAAAATTTTGTGCAAAATTTTTAAAAATTTATAAATCTTTATTTAAATTCATAAAGATTTTCGTCGTCCTTCGTTCGTAGAGATTTACAAAAGTTTAATTTTAGAATTTGTCAAAGCTCGTAATGACCTTGAAAGTGCACTAATATAATATAATAATACGTACAAAGAATTTCAAAAACAACCAAACAAACACACAAGCATGGTTGTTGGCAAAGCCGGATGACCAGCCAAACCAGTAATTCTTCTCTGGTGTGAGAGCGTCAAGCAATTAAAGGCGGTTGGCAGGCGGAGCCAAATGAGCAGCCAAACAAGCGAATTCTTCCCTGGTGTGGTGGTGACGTGAGTGCGTCAAAATTAGGCTTGAGGTTATTTAAATCGCTTTGAAGTGTATTTGGTTTGTGATAAATATTAAAAATTTTTAAAATTTATTTATTTTTTATTTTATTACATAAATTATAAATTTATAATTTATCTTATTTTTTTTATCACTCAAAACACACCCTTCGTTCAGTTGTTTTGATTTTCAAAAATTAAGACTAAATTAAGTAAATAAAAATTTTGATCAATTTGATTCAATTTTCCCAAAAAAAAAAAAAAATCGATTTAGAAACCAATTATTTCAGTTAATTTTGTTTTAAAAATACAATTTTAAACCGACAAACTTCTGCCCAAAAAAATAAAAAAAATACATAAATTAGAATGGCATCATCTACTCACGTCCATTTAAACAAGAAGAACAAAAAACAAAAAAGAAACCTACATTCAAAGTATTTATTACATACATTCATGCTAAGCATGATTATCCTGCATCATTTTCAAAAAATAAAAGCTAAAAAATTATATTCAAAGTATTTGTTACATCGTATACATAATTCGATTATTTCAATCCGTTCAATTTTTTTTATTTTTGAAACCAACGTGAAAATTAAATTATTATTATTACTCTTTAAATTAAACTGACTGAATAGTATGGGCAGATGCACATAGAGGTAAGGGTTCAATTAATCCTCTTGGAAGTAAAATTTATATAAAAAAAAATATAATTTTTGGAATATTTTTGTACTTTTACTTTCATAAAATAGATTATCCTTATATTTCAAATAATTTATAAGTTTTGCCCAATTGAAAGCAAAATTTTTATAGAAAATAATATAATTTTTGAAATATTTTTTTATTTTTATCCTTATAAAATATGTTTTTCAAAACATATTATCCCTATACATTAAACAATTTATGTGTTCCTATTTTTAAATCAAGTACATTACTTTTATTTGTTAACTTAACCCTACTGTAATAAAATTTTAAATCCGACATTACTGAATAAGTCAAATAAATTGAATAATTCTAATCGAAATTAAAATGATTCACTTTTACTTTTAATCTTAATCCTATTATGCTCCAACTTAGTCAAAATTATTGACTCTTTCACGTTGGCCTTTTTCGTTTATTATGGATTCTCGTTCTCCCCATGAGAACGAATGGCCGGGTCAGAACGCACCTCCATTAAGAGTATTTAGGTGGTTGTAATTAATTAAAATTTATTTACTTTTATTAAGTTTTTTATTCTTTTAATTAAATTTTATTATATATCATTTTTATATTAAATATTTATATTTTTATTATTTTTTTGGTTAAATTTTTAACAACTAAACAAGCAAAAAAAATTTACAAAAGGCGGGAACTCATTACTTCTATACCAATTGTAATAAGAAATTTAGGGATGGCTGGCGAGAGTTGATGAAACCCATAAATGAAATTGGATTTTTTTTACATTTTAATTAAGATATAAATATTCAATCTCCAATTTTGATCCTGCTTCAAAAATTAATCAGTATGGAACATAGACACGTCAAGCATGGACGGATCCAGTAAAGATCCTTGTCGTTCTCATTATTATTAATTTTTTATCCTCATTATTTTTTATTTTTATCTCTATTTATTTTTAACTTATAATTTTATCTCTAATAATTATAAATTTTGAATTCGATCTTATGTATGTGTCTTACTTCTAGTGTACTAAACATACAATTAATGAAAACTAAATCCTCAAATTTGGATGATTTCATTTTTTTAAGACACGTTTGGACCATTAAAAATTAACAAAAATTTCTACAAATTTCAATAAATTTTTACAAAAATTTTTTCATCTCAAAACATATAAATTTTTACAAATCTCTATAAATTTATATAAATCTCTACGTATCTCTTTATCTCCACAAATTCGAATAAAATCATTATAAATTTCTAAAAAGTTTTACACAAAATTTTAAAAAAATTTCTGTTAGAACTCATTGGTGAACGGATTGTTCAAATAGATTTCAAATAAATTTTCACTATTCATTTCTATCTCTCAGTAATTTATTGATTGCACTTCAAACGCTAATAGGGTGCGCCCGACTGAGCGCCCATGCACAATCGAGTGGCATTGACTCAACCAGACCGACCGGCTATACAGTCGGGAGATCTGATAGACCATTTTAAATAAGACAAAAGTGTTTACGTCATGGTTACATATATAATCGCCTTCTGACATATCTTGTGATAATAGGGTTTGACCTGAGTTGTTGATCAAAATGGTTTGACCAAACGTCCCGACCAGGAGTATTAACTGAATATTATTCCTCAAACAACAGATCAACTCATCCTTTCCGATTGAATGATCAGAAATATCGACTACCTGTGTCATAATTGGTAAAAAAATAATTGACGGGTGAGGAATTTCTTCAGAACTTTCATATTAAGTGAAAAAAGGTTCTTTAGTTTTTTTTCTAAGGTCAAAAATGTTGAACATGATTAAGCATGCTTTGGTAAGTTTTGTTGGCTGTCTCTTCTCAGTCGCAGGCCAAAGAAAGGGAAAGAAAATTGACCATTTCCAAGCAAATTCTTCCCCTTTTTTCTCTTTTATTTTTATTTTATTTTATTTTTTTAAAATTTCTCCCACCGTTGAAGCTGCCTTTGTGAACGAGTATTTCACATTTTGACTTGTGGGATAGCCTCCACAAGGCTGCTATGCTCGCTAGTCATCATTGCTGCAGAAAAATGGTGCTTGTCCCAAGGGTCAACTTCACACTTTTTATTGGTTGAGGTTTGGTTTGAATAGTAAAATAATTAAAGGGGTGTTTGGAGTTCTATAAATCACTGAAAAAATTTTAAAAAATTCTTAAAATTTTTAAAATTCTTTACTATTTTTTACACATTCATACCTATTACAGCTCTAGAAAAAATTGCATAACTCGAGTTCGATTAATAGAATAGCTGTAATTTTTTTTTAATGTGACTACTGTTATTTAAGTTACCAAAGAAGACTCATTATCAACATTTTTTGAAAAAGTTTGAAAACCGTTCCGATGGATTTCAAAACTATTCCGACGGATTTCTCTGCAAAAGTTAATATTTTTCACTATTTATTTCTGAAAAACGTGGTTTGCTACCAAATACCCAGATATTACTCAAACCACGTTTTTTTATTATTTTTTCTTATTTTTCCGTTGCTTCAAACACCTCCTAATATTTTTGTTAATTATAAAAAAAATTAATTTTTTATATGCTTAGAAATGAATAAAATTAATTTTTTAGTAGTTAATTTTTTAATTTTTTTATTAATTTAACAGTTTTACCATTTATAGTTAAAAGATGTACGAAGATAAATTTAGGTACTTTAGAAAAAGACAAAAAAAAACTACGTAGCCAATTGAGGGTTAATTTCTTGATTCCCAACCGAAGTCTGAATTCACTGATAAAAACAAATTTTATAACTAACATTATTAACGTCGGTTTTTTTTTTAATCCACAACATTAGCCTCTTTTTTTAAAAGAATAAAATTAGATTTCTAAATATTATGCAACTTACCTTAAAAAAAAGAACAAAACAAAAACGAATGTAACGCTATACATAATGAAAAAAATTATAAAAAAATATTACCGTTTAAAATTAAAAAAAAATAAACTATGATATATATACACATCTATCTTAATTATAAAAATATATATCATTATGTGACTAAATCTTTTTTTTTTAAATTATTATTTTACTATAAAAATGGCCGGAATCAAGGGGAAACGAGGTGAGGCATAGTACCCATCAAAAAAATAAAATAAAATAAAAAATAAAGGTGACGCGTTGGGCGGCATTTGAAAAGTTACATATTGTTATTATTTTTCTTTATGTAGAAATTTTGCTTTCGTTCCCATTATCTTTTTTACCATCGTCTCTATTATTTTCTTATTTTTACATTGATTTAACTAAAAAATATATTTTTGTTCTCACTTTTGTACATTCAGCTCTGCTTTAATAATCAACTTTTACTAATTATCTCTATCAAATATATTTTAATTTTTTTAACTTTCTTTAATTTTTACAAATTTTTATCAAATACTTGACTAATCACTAAAGCTCATTTTATAAAACTATTAGTTTTTAATTTTTATGTTTAATTTTTATATTCAGTTTTAAGTTTTTGTATTTAATTTTGTATTTTTAGTTTTCATTTTCACAATAACAAAAAACATAAACTTAAAAACGCGTTTAATAACGATAATTATTAAATAGTAGTTATAAAAATTAGTATTAATAAAATATTATAATTATTAAAAATAATATAATTCAATAAACATAAAATATATTAAACATAATTTATTATAATTATTTTTTAAAAATAATTTAATAAAATATATTTCATATTAATTAAATTAAATTATTTTAATTATATTTTTTTTTCTTTAACAAATTCGTGAACTTTGTTTTGGAAGAGGGGAGTGGAAGAGGTCAATGGCTTGTTAGAGAGGCTAAGGCAACCTTACAAGAAATATTGGAAAAATTAGTAAGTCGTATGATTAGAAGACGAGGACGAGACTCAAGTCTTGACTTGACTTCTGAAAATGTTTTGAACGTAAAGCAATAAATCAACTGCGAACTAAAAATAGGATCGTATGAATATGTTTGGAGCCCCATTTGGATCACTAATACTCACTAATTTTATCAAATTTTAATTATTTTTTATATTTTTTATATTATCTTTATATCAAATTAACTATACTTTTATTATATTTTTTGTCAAATTTTTTTCTTCCAAACACCCCAAAAATTGTAAAAGTTAAGATATCGAGTTTTATATAGTGAATAAAAAATTTAAATTTTATAACTTCGTAATTCGTGTTTATAAAGGATGGTAGAATTATATATTATTTTATTTTATTTTATGTTCCACCAAACAGTGTTAATATTGGGGCGTTTAAGGCATAATTTTTAATTAAAAATTGTTAGTTATAATTTTTGATATATTTAGTAAAGTAAGTTATACTTTTTAGCAATATTTTGTAACTTTTCAGTGTTTAATAAAATTTTTGATAACATTTAATAATTTTTAACGATTTTTGAGTATTTAGTAAAATTTTTGATAATTTTTAACAATTTTTGTGTAATTGGTAAAATTTTTAATAACTTTTGAGTTAAGCAAACCATTATAGTAGAGTAGAAAAGTGACAAAAATTAGTATTTTATTAAAAACTAATTTTATAATTTTTAATAAATTTTTATATTGTCAAACGAAGGCAGAGCTCGTTTGGAGGCTCAAAAAATACAAAAAAAAAAAAATTAGAAGTTAACACTTTTACAGTAATTTGAGTGTTTGATAAACTCATAATTTTTTTTCACTTTTCTACTCTACTATAATAAATAATTATTACAACGGGTCTTTTTTTTTACTTTTCTACTCTGTTACAGTAAAAAATTTTACTAAACACTCAAAAGTTATCAATTTTCTGCTCTAGTACAGTAACAATTTTACCAAATACCAAAAAATTACAAGAAAATTACTAAAAATTATACTTTTATTCACCAAACATATCAAAAATTACAACTCATAAAAAAATATAAAAAATTATTTAAAAATTTTACTTTTTTTTTTCTACCACCAAATGACCTCCTAGTTAGTTACTTCAGAGATTTTTTAAGTCGAATTTCCACATAAGAAAGATTAAAGGTTAATCGTTCAATGCGGGGCAAACAGAACCCGTCAAATGTTGACCCGACCCTAATCTCTTTTTTCTTCTCTCTTTTGCTTTTTCTTTCTCCTTCTTTGTTTCTTTCTTTCTTTCTTTTTGTTTTTTCCCCTAAAACTAACTTTAAATAAAGACTTGTGTTATGGTTGCTTTTAGAATTCTCACAAAGACTCGTTCCGTGGCAACCGATTAACTAAAAATAATTTTTAAGTATAGGCTCCGTTTGCTTTACTACAAAATATTTCATTTTTTTTTTAATCTAAATGTTTTGTTTTGATGTAAAATCTTTTATTATTTTTTAATTTTGAATGTTTGATAAAAAAAAATAAGTAAAATGTTTTTTCAAGACTCATTCAGAAGAATTTTTACAAAGACTTATTTTATAACGACTGATTAATTAATAACAATTTTGAGTATATAGATTACATTTGTTTTAATGTAAGATATTTTATTTAATTTTTTTTTTAACTTTGAATGTTCAATAAAATAAAATAAATAAATAAATTATTTTCTTAAATAAGGTTATTCTCTCTCAAAATCTCAAAGAATATCTTTTATCTAAAAGGTCCACTAGTCATTTTTGATAAAGAAAATTGTGATACATATAGATAACTTAGAATAACATACTTTGTTCTTTCTCTTTGTACTTTATGCTCATTTAAAGTGCTTTTGAAGTGAAAAAAGTTAATAAAAATTAAATTCGTAATCTGTATAATAAAACAAAAAATAATAACTTTTAAAATTTTTAATATTTTTTAATAAATATCAAAGCTCTAAACGGAGCTCTAATTGCCATAACTACGGCCCTAATCAAAAATAATTACTTAGCTTTTTTCCCCTCAAAATATTTGCCAAACAACCAAAATTTGAAAGAAAAAAATACTTTTTTCTTTTTTTAATAAAAGAATAATTAACCTACAAAAAATTGTGTTAATAAAATATTTTACATTAAAGCAGACGAAACCTAATGTCACTCTAAATTTAGAACGGTATTATGACTGTGTTTGCTTTAGAGGATTGAATAGTAGGATATAAGTAATATTATAAGATAATATATGATATTGGATATAATACGGGATTATTTTTTTAGTATTTAGTTAGTGGGATATAACATAAGATAAAAGATATAATTTGACACGTGATGTGACAAAAAATAAGTTTGAACCTTTAAATCTTGACAAGAAACAAATGCGAAGATAGGGTATAAATAATACCACCACCCTCGTAATTTTAGGTAGCATTTGGTTTAATTTTTTGCTTTTTATTTTCTGTTTTCTATTTTATGTGTTTTATGTTTTAAAAATTTTAAAATATGGAAACAAAAAATATTGTTTTCCTTATTTTAAGTTAAAGATACTCAAAAAGATTTTTTGTCATTTTTCATTTTCTATGTAAACTCATTTTCTGTTTTTTAAAAGAAAATTTAAAAACATAAGTGACCAAATGTGTTTCAAACTGTTTTTCTTATTTTTAAAACCTGAAAATAAAAAATGAGGTCAAAATAGAAAACAAAAATTAAAAATAAAAAATAAAAAAATAAACCAAATAATAACTTAGTTCTCCAGCAACTTCCATATTAGGAATCGCGCGGAGGAAGACAATCTCGTGACCAAAAAAACACATCAAACAGCTGATTTGTGAGACCCACAAATGCAGAATCCTAATCTCGTGACTTTATCCGACAAATAAACGCTGCCTATAGTTATTCCTCACCCAGACAAAGTTTGACTCTCTCAAAAACAACCACTCTCTCATCCGCACGTTTGTTTTCTTATTAGATATATATAAGAAATTTTATATTGAATGTAAATATTTTATTTTTACTACATAATTTAAAATGTTATTAGCACTGCAAGCACTTCATTTGTTTTTATTCTATAATTTAATATATTGTTATAGTTATTAATACTATAATTATTGTTTATATGATATAATTATGATTGTATAATTCGGCATTCGATACTTATAAGTACAAATAAATTGGCATCGGAAGAAATAAATAAAACGCAGAAAAAATTAACATGTGGAGTGACATTAAATAAAAAAAATTTAAAAATAATAATAATAATAATACACTTCTTACTGTATCTTAAAGTAATTTGATACGAGCGCTACAAGCCAACTTCTGCCAATAAAAGAAACAGTTGAAAGTTTGGTGAAGGAAGTTAAAGCCATGCAATAGTCAATGGGTCTAAAAGCCAGGCTGAGCATTAGCCCCCACCCATCTCTTTTAATTAGTCTGTCTTTGGTCAAAGAAAGACAAATGCTCTGATTGGTTTATTGTAAATTTTTAAAAATTAATTATTTTTTTATTTTACTATATAAATTATAAACTCATAACTTATTTTAATTTATCTTAATTTTTATTATTCTAAATACACCTTAAATGTGTATGTATAAGCCCAATCTCTCTGTGTTTCTCTTCCGAAATGACTTGCAACAAAAGAACAAGGAGCCTGTTGACAATTAGGGAAGTCTTGTAAAATTACAAGTAAAATTACAACTAAAAGTTACTGCATATATATTGGGCCCATTTCAAAACAAAATTCTTAATAATTTTTTCACAAAATTTGTTAGGTGTAACTAATATACATTTGATAAAAATTTTAAAATTTTTAATAATTTTTGACTATTTAATACAAAATTAGAGAAAATTTTAAGAATTTTTAAAAATTTTTTGATTATTTGATAAAAAAATTAGAGAAATTTCTAAAAATTTTGAGTGACATTTAATTTGATTTTTTATTTTTTATTTTCTATTTTCTATTCTATGTTCTAAAAATTTCAAAATATAAAAACAAAAAATGTTATATTTTTCTTATTTTGAGTTAAAAATATTCAAAATAATTTTTTACCATTTTTCATTTTATGTGTAAACTCATTTTTTATTTTCTAAAACAAAATTTGAAAATACAAGTGACCAAATACGCTTTAAACTATTTTTCTTGTTTTTAAAAACTCAAAATAAAAAATGAGCTCAAAACAAAAAATAAAAAACAAAAACTAAAAACAAAAAATTAAAAAACAAACCAAATAAAACCTTATTAACTTGAATTGTTTCCAAACTAAAAAAAATAAAAAAAAAATGAGCAAAAGTTTTTAAAAATTCATTTTTTTTTTTTTATTGAGTTACAAACCAACCCACTACTTTTTTTTTTTTTTTTTTTAATTTCAAAATCCAATTCAAATTCAAAAATCTATATTGAAGTTATTCTACATCAATAATTAATATCAAATTCATAAATATAATTGTAATGGTAATAGCTACCAACAAATAAAAAAAAACATACAACCATAATGCCATAGTAGAGCTTCAATATAATTTATATCATACCACCCTCAAATGGCTCTATTAATAATTTATATATATAAATTTATCAAATTAGAAAAAATTATTAATCAAATATCTAAGCTTAACATGTTTATCATATATAAGGAGTTAATTTGGCAAACTTCTATCAAGACAATAATCATAAAAGTTAAACTCATTTTTACGACAATAGACCCAACAATATTTTGATATACATAATTCATAACAAGTTCAATTTGAGTTCATATTCAACTTAAAACTAAATTAATTTTTTTTTTCCTTAAAGGTTGGACCCAAAACCAAATCAATTTTTAATTAGAACCAAACTAAAGTATTTGAACTTGCTCAATTAAAGTTCATTTGATATTAACTCAACACGTCTTCAAACTCAAATGAAATTTTCAAAATCAAGCTCAAACCACCTACTGAAGACTGATTTACAGCTTATTTTGTAGAGTATCATAGTCAAAAGTAGCAGCATTAAAGAAGTAAGCACAAGGGGCCCATTGCCCTTTTTTATCAAATGATTTCCCCCACCTTAAAGCTGCAATGCAAGGAAGCGACCAAAGTTGCCCCTTCGGGGGTGGCGTGGTGGGCGTCGGGTTGGCCTTAGGGCCCAGGCCTCTTGAGGTCCTGGGTTCGAGT
>JAVXUM010000017.1:14887563-14900445 GCA_035590655.1 Pouteria glomerata | reverse complement strand
GTACTATTTTGGAATTGAGCGTCTAGCTTTCAACTACAAAGGAGATCTTTTCACATGTAGCAGTTCAACCACTGCAACTTTAATTCTTAAGAATGCCATTTTCATCCTTAGCTGCTTCCTGGTTTGTACATATCAATATCCTCGTTTTGAACTACCAGTCCACCATTCACAAATATTAAGGAATTGCTATTGGCATATAATATCTTGAAGGGATTTGACTTGAGTAGAAAGTTCATGTCACCCTACTTTAAGTGAGATTGAATAACTAAAGTGCCTAATATTTTAATGAAAAATTAGAAAAGAAAATCAAATTCAAGTCTAGCAAGAAGCAAGAAAGTGGCCATTGGAGAAAAACCATAACAGCCTTTTGGCAACAGCTAACAGGCTGAGCAGTTGGAACAAGAAAGGACCCTTAAGAATATTAAAAGTGGCTAAGATCCAACAACAATATTAATTGTAATTTTGTAAACACACTGGATTACAAACACACAGTCAGTCACAGAAGAAGATTATTCACACAAAGGAATCTTTCAGAGGATTATAAAATTCATCATTCAAAAAGGAAATAAAATTGAACCAAGCTTACACCACAACACTTACACTTGGAATCTAGGCAATCATCCAGTAAAGCAGCAAGTATCATTGAATCCAGTCCACCAGAAAAAAGTACAGCCACAGGAGCACATCTCTCTTGTGCATTGTCGCATTTAGCTGCCTGCATATCCCACCCAAAAGATACAATCAAAAAAGAAAATAATACGAGGAGAATAATATTCATCCCACACAGCTAGTATGAGGTCAAAGCGTCAAAATCATAAGTGCAGCATAGTGGTTCTCACTCGAGACTACCATTGTTAAGCTAAACTAACAAATAACTTGGGTTCATAGTTAGAATTTCTAACCTCGTGCTACTTTAAATTTGTATGTGGCTATGTTATACTAATATATTCAAGTTACCCTGAACCAGAAAGCAATTGAGGAGAATAACTAAGAGAATATTACAAAACAATCACAATGAATTTTAATTTTGCTCAGAAATAAAGCCTAAAGAAAATCCTTGAAAATAAAAATAAAAATAAAAACAAAAAAATCAGCTACGAAACAAAAAGTATCAATAAAAAATTCTGAAATTGGTCAAAATTACCTAAACAAAATATGCAGAATATAAGATTCCCGTATAAAAATTTAAAAGCTTGACTAAGCAAAATAATTTTTAGAAGAGTTCATCATAAACCATGTCCTGCATTTTTTCATCAAAACAAAATAGTTGAGTGATGACTGAATTTTATGTCTTTTCATCAAAGAATAGCAAATAAAATTCAAATAATAACATCTGGACCACCTTGAACATTGAATTTCTTGCAGTGCGCCGCAATACAGCTTCTCTCAGAGCTATCAGAACTGACTCTGACGGCATTAGAACCGATTCTTTTATGAGCCCTATAACGATCAAAATAAGCACTGCAGTCAGAGATCCTTTCACATCCGTAGGATCCAAACCTAAAATCAGAAACTGCTGTATGTCTTTTTTTTTATAATTCAACTGAAATTTAATCAAATAATAGAATTTATTCGACTAAATAAAACTACACATGTAGTTTTACATACAAAGGGTACGACATTAACCTGATTTGGGCATGTCATGTTGCTGTCTCAAAATCTTCAGTTGGGAAATCTTTAACTCCTCAGGTTTGGGTTGAACATATTTTCTCTCCCAGTTGATCAGTTCACATAGGATGGGTTGATTCCATTCATGTCTTTTAATTTCGCCAACCACATTTGCATCCAATTTTGAAGCACCTACTTGCATACTATAAACACCACATGGAAGTTCTTCCCAAAAATTCATTTCACTTGTTCCACATTCTTCACCAAGACCTGCATTCAACTTTTTAGTACACCACTCACTAACACTTCATATGGACGAAATATTATTTGAAGACATAAATTCTGAAGCACTTGCCACACATTGTATAAGTTAAACTGTGCCAATTTGAACAATTTCTAACTAGAAATGCTAAGACTATGACTAGGCAATATGGCAAGAGGAAAATATGGTGAACAAATAAGCAAAGATTGCAATAACAAACAGGTTAATGAGATTGCATTTCATAGCACATGCCACTAATATATCGAAATTGAGTGATCAGCACAAGCAAGATTAGAGACCATCCGATAAGGACATCAGTAGCTATTTTGTTTGGAAATGGTCTTTTTATTATGTGCATTGCCAAACTGAATATTAGTTATCTGAGGTGTCCTTTGTTTGTTGGATTACCCAAGGAGACTCTTATCCCATCCATGCAGTTGCCTATTAAAGTGAGAGTTTGATTGCGTGTAAATGCTTGATTTTGAGAATACAGCAACTGGATGCTTCCTCTCTCTTCTCCTAGTTTCTTCTCTCTCCCTAACTATTTCTTCTCTCATTTGCTTAATCTCTTCTTAATCCCACATTTATTGTCCAATTATAGAAATCTCCTCCTCCCATTTGAAAAGGACTGAACAAGAGAAATAGAATAAAGTAATTTACAAACAATTAGAAACCTCAGTCATAGAAAAGAAGTTATGCTTGGTTTATTGAACAAACTACAATACCATTCCATGCACGAATTAACATTGGTGATTGCAGTGATACATTCAACTAATTAATGCTTATTCTTGTTAGAAGCAATTAAATCCGTCAAACAACAGATTGAGAAAATCATCAACTAAATTTTCTTTCATGTGCCCTAAAGTGTAATTGACATCCCAATTGTAGAGTGTCAACCAAGACCTATGCCCGTGCAAAACTGTCCTAAGAGATTGCGAGTTTTTGCTGATATCATGGTGTTGGGGATCCCTACGCTCAAACCCACAAGCAAAAGCACACAATCAAAGACAAATAAGAACAGAAAATAATCACAAACAAGAAGAGAATGAGACACAGAAATTTACGTGGTTCCGACTTAAGCTAATTGCTTAATCATACATCCATGGTGTGCTGAAGTGTTTCACTATGATGAAATATAAACAAAAGGTTACAAGGTTACAATGGAAACAACTCTAGGTGTTCCTTTTATAGTTGCAAGGAACCGTAGCAAACACAAATAAAAAACCCTAAAACACGAAAGTACACTTTCACCCTTATCTAAATCAGACTCCACACGTAACACATGTAGCATAGCATACCCTTATGAGCTTACATAAGCTTTTGCTGATACCATAGGGCATTGTATCACAAGCAACAACATTGAATGAGTTTTTTGCATTATTTTAGAGGAGAACTCATTCGAATATAAATTTTTCCCCCTTGATAAGCAGGTAGAGTGCCTTACATCACCACGTGCATATCAAGGAAATGTCACCATAAGAACAGATTGCTTGACATGAGTTTTCAATATAAAAGCATTTGCATGTGTCTTTTGTTGGTTAGAAAACATGAGTCGCTCAACTAAAGTCAAAAGTGTGTAGGAAAAAAAAAATAAGTAAAATATTCATCTATTAGATTAAATACAATTATTATTTACAATAATCTATGTTTCTGTTCAACATATTAATGATCTTGTGTGAAATGCATCATACCCTTTGTTGGAAAAAAAATGAACAAAATAAAGGGGTAAAAAAGAAATAATAGAAGAAAAGGATAATAACAAGAAACAAGAATAAAAAGAGATGAATAAGCTCTACTGAGCAACACATACCATAACTATTATCAATGCAATGAGGTGGTGATACAGAAGATAACAGAAGCCGAGAGTCCTTTGAATTTGGCCAGTGAACAAGAAGGCTCCGCCTTCCAAAAGCATCTCGACCAAACCATATGGTTCTGGAACTGGCCTACATACAACAATCCAAGTAAAACTTCACTACCCAGACAACGAGAAACAAACTGTTCACCATGTGGAGTCATTACAATAGAAACTTACCACTTAAGTTACCTGCCAATAGATTAAAGCCCATGGTCCCTTAATTGTTGAAAGAAGATTGGGAACAGAATTTTGATCCTTGCCACTGCCATGGCATCCAAGATGTTCATAAGAATTGCAGGAACTGCACTTTCCAAGAGATTCCATAAGAACTTCAGCATCATTGCTATCAGCACCAACATAAATTCCTCCAAATATTTCACCTGAACATACAAGCAAAAATACAAACATAAAGTTTTTTTATATTTAGGAATCAAACCGAAGAGAAGAAACATAAAATTTGACAGGAACCGCCCGATCCACCAACCAAAAAAAAAAAAAAAAAAAGATACAATGAAGAAAAATGAAAGGAAGATAAAGCGCTAATGCACTCATTAAAAAAAAAAAAAAAAAGACTTCTGTAACCAAATTCTTCATGCAAGTATAGCTCAAATTCACATTGATTAAACTTCTTTTTTTATAAACTGCATTGATTAAATTTAGAGTAATGCTATTCTACTAGAATTTACTGACAAAATGATGTAGCTAATTATGAACCAAACACTCTCAAAAACTTAACCTACAAATAGTTTTGATATTATAGAAATGCCATTGTCACATCATTCAAGCCATAAAAGCTGGTGGCCTATCATTTTCCTTAAATTTATAGCATTGATCTTCCAATAAAGTAAGATCCAAACACAAATAAGCCTTTGTTCATGGCGAGTCAGTGTGGCAGAATTAAACTAGGTCATCAGAATCTCAAACACAAATCTGTTCCACATTTTGGGTTGATACACTTGAATAATATGTGCTCAGCCGTACTGCATCATTAGGCAAAAAAGTGTATCCAAAGAGATAGAAAATGATTGGTAAAATATAAAGAAAAAGAGGCTACAAGCCTATAATTCAACTTAGCAAAGAAAATATATCATCCATTTTTTTATAAATAAATACAAATGAATTTATCAAAGAAAGGCATCAAGGGGATGCCAACTATTTACGCACCAAAGTTATGTAGAATTGTTCTCAATAATTAACAATAAACATTCTAAATCAGGCTCAATACCCCTCTCAATACACCTATACTGAGTAGAAATCAAGATTCCTTTCAATCTAAGCAAAATTCCTAGAGAAGACATCATCCATGAATTTGTGATTTGCATTTTTTCAGAATTTGCACAAGGATATGAATTTAAAGTTGTCATGCGGGCTGCAATCTAGCCAAAGCCCAAAATTTAACATTGCTTAACCAAGTGAACTAGAATTGATCACTGAAAATTAATGTAGTAAAGCTATGAGCATGGTGTAAACAAGAAGTTAAACGAAAACCATCAACTCAAAAATTTTGGGAAAAAAAAAAACACCATTTTCAGATTCACACAGGCTGATTCCGCGGCTTGAGTCCACACCATGCACAAAGTTCCTAACAAGCTCAACAAATTAATTAGCATTGATTGTTTAGAAGGCTAATTGGAACATTGTCAAGAGTTTGTTGACAGATTAATTGAGAAGACAGAAAAGTATGAATTGTCAATTAGCTCTTAAATAAAAAATTAAAAAAAAAAAAAAAAAAAGCCCCAATGATGTGCACGTCATGAAGGATCAAATTCCATCTCCAAATGGGTTCCACTGTTTGTTGGACGCATTAAATGACATTGCCATTGACGGGTAAACAGAGAAAGTCTTTCCTGTTTAAATTTGAAGCCAACCTCAATGTTACGGTAGTACAATTTGTCTTCTTAAATGCCCCCTCTCTCATAAACATCAATAAACACAAACCAACAATTTTAATAAACTATAAAGTAATCCACGTTCAATCAAAAGCTAGAAGGTTACTTGTTCATCTTCACAGCATTAGTCTATCTGATCGTGAAACAGAAAAACAGGAACAGCCCATCTCAAAAGAGTATACGAACCTTAAGAGAAATCACTCGCCGACTCGCCGTGCCGACGCTGATTGCGGTTGCCGTCAGTAGGGAAGAGAGAGGAACTCAAAGGGACGCCGATTGTTGGGGTCGGGGTCTGCCGTTCTGATTTCGGAATTGAGAGAGAATTGAGAGATGCAGAGGTAGCGAAAAGGTTGGGTTTAGGGCATTTGAATGTGGGTCTTCGGGTCTTCGGGTCTTCGGGTCGGGTCGGGTCTTCGGGTCTGGAATTTCAGTGTAGGCGGTCGCCTACGCTCGGCACGCGGTAGATCCGCCACTGTGTGCACGTGTGTGCCCATATTAATTATATCTTAGATTATGCTAGTTGAAGGAATAATTAAGTAATTAAACTAGTGAAGCATATTTTGGATAAATATGACCTTTTATTTTTTAAGTTACATCAGATGACATTTTGAGCTGTGATATAAAGAGTAACATGATTAACTAAGTTGTTTGATTATGGTCTCATAAGCTGATGTTTACCTTAGGCTGATATTTTTACTAGTTGTTTGCTGATAGCATTTCATTCTTTTCTACTTTTATTCTTTAGTTTTTGGTGGCCTTGGTGTAACCAGGGCCTTCGCAACCCCTAGGCCACTAAAGCGATTGCCCAGGGCCCACAAAAAAAGAAGGCACAAATCTTCAAAATTTTTATTAATAAAAAAATATTAAATAACATTTTAAACTGATTAAAATTAATCGAATAAATTTATAAAATTTTCTACTTTTTCTCCAATTCTCACACAATAGGCTCTTGAACTTCCTACTCTTAATTCTATTTGTACATGTCATAAATATCTCGTGTTTAATGCATTAATTATTATATATATATATATTTTAAAATCTATCGTACAGAAATCTTGAGGGGTAGCTCAACTGGAAAGACCTTGGGTTTACTCCTCAGTGGTCATTAGTTCGAGTCTCCTCAGGGCCACTGGAGGATTTATCCGGTCGTTAACTTCAGGGCCCCCAGAGAATAGTCGAGGTGTACAGACATAGAAAAAACTTTTGAACTTCCTACTTTAGCTCTATCCATACATGTAATAATTATCTCATATTTACTGCATTTATTATTGTTTAATTTTATTTAAAGTTCTATTTGACGCCAGGAAAAAGATTTTTGAACTTTAACTTTATTTATGCATGTCATAATTATCATATATTTAGGTTTAGTTTGGGAAGCCAGCTATTCAGCTTTTTTGTTATTTGGGAAGGGCAAAAATCTAGTTTTGTAGTAGCTAGTTTTTTTTGGAAGGTATAATTTGACAGTTTTACGTTTTATAGTTTAAAAGAAATTTAAAATGTTAGAGGGTAAATTTAGTAATTGTAGAAAAAGACAAAAAAAAAAAAAACTGAGTAGCTGACTACAAATTAGCTCCCTTCCCAAAATTAGCTCTCTTCCCAAACAGAGCCTTAATGTATTAATTATTTTTTTTAATTTTATTTAAAATTTTATCTGACAGATACCAAATAAGCTTGGCCTCCCGAAAAATTTGGGGGTCTTATTCATGTAAGACACTACTCTACTCCGATAAAGCTATTTCATTGTGACCTCAGTTTAGGTGGTCGAATACTGGAATCAGCCTTTCTGCTAGTAAAAGGAAGGTTGACTACATTTGGTCTTCTCTAGACATTGTAATTTGAGAGTCTTTTGCACCAGGTTTCCTTTTTAGTGTTGTTATTATACCAAGCCACAATTTCTAAAATGTCAATTTTACTTTATAGTTTCTTCATGTAAGTTTCGCATTCTCATTTCATATCTCCAATGGAAGAACTTGGAATCTAGAACCCTTTGACCTGGGGCTTACAGCTTTTGCTCATATAATTTCATATTCTGATTCTGTAGTCACTTTACTTGAGTTTGAAGAAAAATTAATGATGTTTTAGAGTTCTTTCGTTTTTCTAGTTGCCATATTTAGTCATGCTTATGCTGCACATGCCTATCCTTTTTGCATTGAAGCTTAGTTAGTTAATTGATTTAGCTTGTGGGGCTTTATGCTGTACAGACGTTTCTGTTAAATGTATGGATTTGCAACCAAGGACAAATGTATAGTGCAAAATATATTAATGCCCGATATGTGTTTTTAATTGCTTGTGATAAGGAGATTATACTTTTAATACCTGAGGAAATCTGTCTCTAAAGGTGACATTAGTTTTGCTTTTCTCTTCTCTTTGCTTTTTTTTTTCTTTTTGGGTTGAAAAATTTTGTCTTGTGATTAATAATGCTCTACTTTTGGATGTGCATTGAAGTATTATCTAAAGACAGGAACCTGTAAATACGGATCAACATGTAAATATCATCACCCACCAGACAGGCATGGTGCTGGACCTGTGCCCCCATTGAATGTTTTGGGCCTACCTATGCGTCAGGTGCTTATCTCTGTCCTATCAGTTTCATATATTTCCGCACTTTGAATCACAAATTGTTTCCCATGGATGCTTGAATTTAAGCTAAATCTGATTTCTTTTTTATTTTTATTTTTTCGATTAATTTTCACAGGAAGAAAAGTCATGTCCTTTTTACATGAGAACTGGATCATGTAAGTTTGGATTTGCATGCAAGTTCCATCATCCTGAACCTGCTGCTCCTCCTGGAACAGTCTTACCCATTTCTGGACCTGTTGCCTTTGGAATGTCAGAATCATCAGTTGTACCTTCGTCTGGTTTGCATCTTATAGGAGTTTCAGCATTGTCGGTACCAGGAGCACCATATATATCTGCTCCCCGGGTGCAAGCTCCCCAGACCTACATGCCTGTTGTTGTGTCTCCATCACAAGCCATTGCACCCGGACATGGCTGGAACACTTACCTGGTTAGTGAACATTGTATGAATTATCGTCGTAATTATTATATTCCTTCATTCTTACTAAAGAATTTATACTTTGTTTAAGCACTTCTAACTATTTCTTTATTTGTTTTTGTTTTCTATTCTTTCTTAAACTATAGTTATTTATTTGTGTTGAGCAGTGGAAGGCTAGTATTATCACTTGCACTGTACAAACAAAAATTTAACTCCCTCCTCAATTAAGCCACTAGGGAATGTTACTTGTACCCAAGAATGTGGTGTTGTACTGATTGTGTACGAAGACAATTTTAATTTTAGCTCACTTCTCTTGAATGTTTGATTTTGCACAATTGAATCATTTTCTTGATAATGACTAGTTGCTAGGTTGCTTTACTTGTGTTGTACAAACATTAACACAGAGATCGAAGATTACTCCACCCGAACTATTTGGTGATTTGGGGTCTCCCATCTCTGAGGCACCTATTGTTCAATTTTCCATTGTTCCTATTATTTTAGAAAATATTCATTGCAATAGTTATACCATGTTATTGTGCTGATGTGGTACAACACATTGATTAAATTTAAACATGTTAATACATAAAATCTGTGGAGGAACCAGTGAGGCTTGGAGGCCTTCCGATAATTCGGGAACAATGCTTGCTGTTGCTTATGGCAGGACATTGTCGGGGGTGAAAGGGACGAGAATTGGAGTAGCGCGGAGCAAGACGGAGAGAGTGTGAGTGGTTCTTTGTAGGGAGATGGTTTTTATTCTCATATGTATTGTAGGTAAGGGTATTTATAGAGGACGAATGAGACAAGGGAGTTAATGCTTCCGTGCTAAGGACAGTGGTCTCATGTCGCGTGGCTAACCTTGCCAAGCCTGGTACGCTTGCAGGTGTGAGGTACCTTAGGCGGGTAGTGGTAGCCTCTCTGCCTCGTTGCCCGATACAAAGGTAGTGGCTGTACGTACAAGGCAGTTTTGTAATACGGAAAATGAGGTTTTGTTGTTTTCTCTCCCTGGGCTGGTCGAGGATGCTTCGACAGATCCTCCAACTCCAGCCTCTAATCCACTTGTCTTGGGAGGCCCTGAGCGAAGGTGGAATGATTCCCTTCAGGCCTTGCTCCTATCTAAAAGGGGTGAGTGTTGTGGCCTAATCGAAGGTGCCTGCTGTCGGTGGATCCCTGCGGCGGTGAACGTCGTGAATTGCCCTTACTGCTAGTTGGGCTTCGTAGGGGTTGCTGGGAATGCCCCCTGCCGTAGAGGGTGTTGTGTCATGGTCGCCTTAAGTTGGGTCCACGCAGGACTAGGGTTTTGCGTGGGGTGAGGTCGCATACAAAAAGCTACTCACTAGTTTTGTTAGATTTAAAATTTTGAATTTCCCTCCTAAAATGAGGTTTTCATGTTTTATGTTTAGGATTTTTAAGTGCATGTGTATCTATCTATATTTAATTGGTTTGTTGCATGACGTCATGCTATTGACATGGTATAGCTGTTGCATTGAATATTTACTCCTATTATTTGGTGTGATAAACTTCGTTATCATTGTTTCTGTTCCCTCATTAGGACGGTGTTACTCTAAGCCTATAACAAGCACAAACTAGTAATGTGATGAATCTGTTGATTATCACCCGTAAGATGAATATTATTTATTCACTTCCTTACAATCCTTTTAGACTTAGGTTTTTGTTATTTGATCATCACAAATTATTATAGACTATCATATAGGTTATTTCTCTTGCAAGTTTTTAGCTATGAATATCAAATTGGGAGACTCGAATCACCACGCTCTATAGCATGAGATTTTGAGTCTCGTGTGTCTATGGTGTTGGTGTGGAAGATGGATGTATCACATTCTACATATGTCCAGTACACACATGTTATTTAATGAATGTCAAATTGCAAGTGGATATCTAGAAATTAGTAAAATCACTTGTGTGGATGTATTTTGCTAAAGAAATTTTGTGGGGACATATATCCCATTAAATGGGTATTTTCTCATAGTAAATTCTTATTGCCTAATTATAGAGTCTTCTTACATGGATAACTTGATGGTTTATATATCTATGTTGAAAACTTGAAGTTATTAGGCTCTAGAACTCAGAAACAAGCCAATCCAAGCATTTTTAAATCAAGCAGTTACAAAATTTGGAATGTTCATCAATTTGAAACAATGGAATATTATTCTTTTGGCAATTCATTTGTGACCACCTCCACTCAGCAAAGCTTTATTCCCAATCTAGTTGGTGCTAGTTACATGAATTCTCTTCATCTATTCATTTATGTCATGGGTAATGTCTCTTCAAGGTTATATGAAATTAGGTCTTTCTTGTCTTGGGTCTTTTGTTTTTATCCTTCTACTTGGATCGACTCATTTTTCCATAGTGGTGCATTCCTAGGTCTACGCTAGGTATGACCAAATCATCTTAAACAACCTTATCCCAACTTCTCTTCTATTAGTGCTACCTCAAATTTCATTTGGATATATTTAGTTCTTATCTCTCTCTCTCCTCATTTCTGCCACACTCATGTTATAAGAGTTTTTTGTTTCTTAATGACCTAACATCCTATGCCATAAAACAAGTTGGTCTTATAAACATCTTATAAAAATTTTCTTTCAGCTTCATTGGTGTTCTCTAGTTTCATAAAACACTCGAAGGCATATCTCCATTTTAATCACCCAGCTTGAATCTTATGGATAATTCTATGGCTTTTCATATTTGTAAGATGCGAGGCAAAGGATTACTTGGCCCTATGAGAACTTTTGATTGGTATTGACATATCCTACTTAATTTGGGTGTAAATTTCTCTTTTATTTTTTGTCTTGAGACTAAGAGATGTCCCTCTTTTTTCTTCTAAGGCTGTATTTGGCATAAATATCCACCCACTGACCTACACATGCACCCTTGTATACTATTGATATAGATGTGTTGATTTATGGTATACTATTGATATAGACGTGTTGATTTATGTATTGTTTTTAATTGATCTTACTATTGAGTTTTTGGCATGTATTTAATAAAATGCATATGTGATCCCTTTCTGCATAAAAAGATGATCTTAAACTTGAATTGGCCTAAAATAGACAAATACTCATTACGAGCCTCATTATGCAATTTGTGGTTATTTGTGATAACCACGTGTTTTTCGTTTGCATGGTTGGAATTTACTTCTAGCCTATTCTATGGGTTACATAAGCCAGACCGATGCTTATTGTTGCATTTTATGTTATGTGTATTTTCTAAATGTATAATATATCCATATCGGTTACTCAATACTTGGACAAGGACAGTTAGGTAAAGGTATGATATATATGTTCCATATATAATTGGATGTCCATTCAAACATATTTAACACCAATTTTACCACATAATTATGCACAAAATTTATAATTTATGCATGAAATACTCTAATAGCACTTTTGAGTACCATACTATCATGTAAAATAAAATAATTATATTAAATATATGAATATTTTTCCATATTCCTATATCCTTGGACAAGAGAATTAATGTATCCAACTCTTAGAATCTATATACTGCGCTTGACATCCCTATTTGAGTCTATGTAACATTAAGTTCAAGGGGAAAGTTGCATATCAGATAGTTACCTATTTACTGAAAGATTTTTCTACTTAAAATGCCTTTAGTGAAATGTGTCCTTTTTTCACGTTTTTGTTATTTGCAATCTGTTAATTGAACATTTTTGGCATCATCTAAGGTTTTATTTTGTACATTTTGGAAATATTCTATGAGATTTGTTATTCAACTCAAAAGAAGAGGCGAGATTTTTGTAATTAATTTAAATACTTTAATGTCAAACAGGGATGCATGAGCCCTTTATCGGCTACAGGTGTTCTTGGACCTGATCTTTTTTACAACTCTAAGAATCAAGGTGAATCAGGCTCCAGTGGCTCAGTGCACTTGTTATCTAGATCCATTCCTCATCTACCTGAGAGACCGGATCAACCAGAATGCCGGCATTTTATGAGAACTGGGAAGTGCAAATATGGATCTGATTGCAAATACCACCACCCAAGAGAGAGGACTGCTCAATTAGCAACAAATTCTTTAGGTCCGCTTGGGCTTCCATCGAGACCGGTAAGTTATATTTTTTTTATCTCCTGTGCAGTAATGTGTCTCGTTTGTGTATTATATTGCCTTTGGATCAGCTTTAGGAAAATAGTTCTACATCTACATTGAGTTGGATTTTTTTTTCTTTGATATCATTCTGAATGATATGGCACTTCATGATATTTGCCAGTACATGGGTCTTACCTAAGAAGAC
>JAVXUM010000017.1:14842993-14862257 GCA_035590655.1 Pouteria glomerata | reverse complement strand
GTTTAGTTCCTAAACTTTGAATACAAAATTGAATCGATTTTAAATTAGAATCGAATCAAATCGAATAAAAACTATCAAGTTGAATAAATTCGGTTTTAGTTTAGGCCATTTTAGTTTGGATCGAGCCTATTTTTAGTTTAGTCCAATTCGATTCAAATTTTAAGATTATATAAATATTATATTAAATATGATATTTATAATATTATTTAGTTTTATAATATCATATAAATATTGTATAATATTTATTTTATATATTACATATTATATTTTTTATGGATTAGTTTAGATTTGGTTATTTTCGATATAGATTTAAGTTGGTTTGGTTGAGTACTCACTAACCCGAGAATCGAAAATATTGATTTACTAATTTTTAACTCAAAATTAAATCAAAATGATATAAAATTGAACCAATCCAATTGTTCGGTTTTTTTTTTACCCCTAATCTGAACTGATCTCATTTTCACTTGCCCTGTAACATTTTTGATAATTATTTTTATTAATTTAATTAAGGTTAATTAGGAATTAATTAAAAATTTAATTTTTGGTTTAATTGGACCAGGTATGGGTTGAGGCTCGTTTGATGAGTAATTTTTGGACTTCAAGACTTAAAACCCACTTACCCAAATTTAATTAAACCCAATAATCCAATTTATTACCCATTCAATTCCACTGAACAGAACCATGTTTCAATTTTATCTAATTGATCGGACCACCAGTTGTTCTGTATAAATAAAATTTTATATTCTTAGGCACTTGGTCACCATGCAATTGCAAGGCAACCCATATGGCATGGCACGCCTAGACCACTTAAACCACCTACTTGTGAGCCTCACTTTGTTTTTTTTTTTTTTTTTTTTTTTTGGAAGGCAAATGGGAAGGAGGCAGGTGCTGGACCCGAATACAAAATCATGAGCGGACAAAAGAGATGTTTTGTCACATGAGTTAAAGGCCTTACTTTGCTTGCAAACCCATATATTACATTTTTTGAGTTTGGTTTCTTGTTAGTTTAGGTTAGATTTTTTTTGGTTCTATTGTTTTGTATATTAACCCGAGAATTAAATTGACATTATTGGATTATAAATTTTTTAACCTCCAAAATTAAGATGTCAATGGGCCGAATACCCACCTAATTAACTATTGTCATTATCAAATCTGTTTATTTTATTAGTTAGAATCTCAAACCTATTCCATTTATTAAATATCTGTTTAAAAAAACTCACTATATACCTTTTTAGAAATTAAAATTTTTAAACTAATTAATGTGCTTTCTATGACGCCCACTAAATATATTTGAAAATTAATATTTAGATTCTTTTCTGCTAAGACCTTATTTGTTTCCCATATCGAACAAAAATTTAAAAAAAAAATCACTCAAATAAACTACAAAGAAAATAGTATATATAATTTCAATCACTACTTATATGTTCAAATAATTTTATAAAATTAATCATTTAACCATCACTTCAAAATGTAAACTATCTGACAATAATATGAATCAAATATCCATAGACTCAAGGAGTTTAACTACTTTTATTCCAGGGAACAAAATTATAATTGTTTAAATATATATTATATTATATTATATTATATTAAATGGCTATCTAGCAGACACCTCGTAAACATAAATAAGTACAAGGTATCGGGTATTTTATAAAAAAATTTTAAATTCATATGAGTATTAAATTTTAATCCCAAACTCATCTCAATTCTATTAAGATAGTTTCTAAAAAATTTTTAACGGATTTAGTTTTCAGGTATTTTTTTTGTACCTATTTCATTGATATTCTTATCTGGCGTCTAACCAATTTTGAGAATGGGACATTTATCTATGATGAAAAAAAAAAAAAAAAACACGGTTTCAAAGTAGTGTATGGTTCAAACCTTGGCCACATCGATGCTAAATTCTACCATGGGAAGAAAAGAAATTATAGGATTGTATTCATGTCACTTATTAATAAAAAAAAGAAAGTTCACCTAAATAATTTTCAACTACAAAATTATTAATATTACAATTTTTTAACCACAAAATAATAATAATAATATTTTCTTAATAAAAATATAGTAATGATTATAATTTAGTAAATTTATATCTTAAAACAAAAGGTTTATCAAATTATATCTTAAATACACAATATTATCACTTGAGAATATATACATTTAAATTGAAGAAAAAAATGTGAGAATATTATTTGAAAATAAAAATAAAAACAGAAAGCCATAGTGAGAAAATTCACATTAAAATAGAATGACTAACTTCACTTTTAATATTACTCATATAATACTAAAATCGTGAAACGTTCCGTCAAAATCGAATATTTTAAAATTGGTATAAACTGATATTATTGTTAAGAGGGTGATATTGATGAGTTTAGAAAAATAATATCGCTTTTGTTATTAGTCGTGTGATATCAAAATTATGAATTATTTGACTAAAATTAGATAATTTATAATAAAAATAAATTTATAATTTTTAAATCCACTTTTACTATAGACAATTTGAATTTTAATAAAACATTTCACATCACTTTGGTAACATATAAGGCGATGTTACTCTCTTCCGGTCCATCAACATCACGCTCTGGCAGGGACCCCGGTCTACACGGATATTGTAATGGCCAGTAATTTTTCACCAGCAAAGTTAGTCAAATTTCACCCATTCAAAAAGTCGAAAATACAAGAAGTCTTCATTGGCCAGCTTTGTCTTCTTTCTATGGTCTTGATCAACGCAACACCAACCCAATTCCGACGCTTTAAAACCTTGGAGGATGAAAGCGAATGATTTCTTTTTAAATTTTATTTGGTTTAAGAAAAAAAAAAAGTGAAAAAATATATATAATAATAGATTTTATATAATATAATAATAATTTTACACTAATAAAATTAAAAATAAATATTGATATATATAAATTAAATTTTAATTAATTTGATTTTAACTAGAATCTAGATGAATTACTGTAATTAATTCATTTTTTTAATTTGATTTTTAGTCTAGTTTCACTTAAGCCTGTTTGGCTTACTAAAATTTATTTAATTTTATCAAATTTTAATTATTTTTTATACTTTCTTTTAATTAAATTTTAACACATATTACTTTTATATCAAATTAATTATACTTTTGTAATACTTTTTATTAATTTTTTTTTTCCGAATACTCCTTAATTTTTTAGAGAACTGAAAAAATTTAAACGATTCAATTTTTAATTAGAATCATATCGATACAAATGCGTGCGTCGTGCTTCACAATTGTGGTTGCAGCTACAAACAATTCGTCACTCCGACAAGTCCTCACCCCCAAAATTAACTGGGGACATTGAAATGAATGCTAGTGTTTGAACAATTATGCGATCGTTTGGGGGTGTTGATAAATAAAAAAATTTTTAAAAATTATTTATTTTTTATTTCACTATACGAATTATGAACTAATAACTTATTTATTTTTTTTTTTATTTTATCTCACTTTTTATCACTCTAAAGATACCTTACATATGAATTGTTGAGTTAAAATTTAATAGTTTAAAAATATTTATTTTTTTACATTAAAAATAAATAAATATATATAAATTATAAGGCCCTATTTCGCCTACCAAGTTACATTAAACTTCATCAAAATTTAACTATTTTTCATACTTTCTTCCAATTAAATTTTAACACATATCACTTTTATATCAAATCAACTGTATTTATGATATTTTTTGTTAAATTTTTTTCTTCCAAATACCCCCTAAATTTTATTGCCTTTGACATTGTTGGTCAATACTAATATTAAAATTAATGTCAACCTTTCTTTTTTAAATTAATAATAGTTTATAATAATTTACTAATAAATAAATCTATGAAAACTTAAGAAAAAGAAGGAAATACGATGTAATAAAAAATATATTACATTAAAAAAACATTAATTACTATTGTGTTGAAAACAACTATTTGGGTCTAGGACTTGCACGAATTGAAGTTTAAAAGCCTCTGGATGAAGAGTTAAAATTTAATCAATATTTATTAACTTTGTAAAAGAATATTTATTATCATATTTATTAATTCAATTAAATTTATCTTGATAACATCTTTCCTTCCCACACAAACCAAAGAATTTATAACAAAAAAGATGGAAAATAAAAGTATTTATATGTATTTATTTTTTATAATTAATTTTTAATAAATACCTATTCATTTTGTTTCTTATTTTTTTAACCATATCAACTTTGTTTTTTCATATTTTCTATTTTAGTAACTAATTTCTTGATGATTACTAAGAATCAAAATGTGTATATACAATCCAGATCATCTATGTCTATGATGAACACTAAATTTCCATACAGAATCTGGGAAGGGAGGGGGGGGGTGTTGAAATAGCTGTACCCATCTTACTTACATTACAGAGATGGATAATCTTCTGAGAAACGAATCAACCAGAGGAGAAAATGCAGGAAAATTTTCTTTCTTGCCGAGAAAATATTTTCATATGCCCCAAAAACCCCAAATCCTTTCTCCAATAAAGCTCAGAAGCTTCCTCATAGACTCCGTCCCCAAACCCACTTCCCCATCCTCACCATCTACCTCTACGTCACCATCGCAACTCATTTTCGCCGATTCCGACTCGCCCGAGTCGCGCTTATTTTCCTCCGCCGAATCACCGACTCGCTTCCTCCTCCTCTCCTTCCTCGCCTTCTCATTCTTCTTCCCCTGATGAAACAACCCATCTTCATAAGCGTCCAATACCTCGTGAATGAGTTGACGATTCGGTGAAGTGTCCCAGCGAACCCAGTAACTCGTGTAGCACCTGAAACAGTTGCAATTGAACTGGGGAGGGTGGTCGCCGCCACTACTATAGCCGCGGCGGAGGCTGCCCTTGCGATTGCCGGATAAGTTGTTGGAGGTTCCGGAGCATGAGATGAGGTAGGCCAAGACTTCTTTGTCTTCGGGGGAGAGAGCCACCGTGAGAGTTAGAATCGTCGCCGGAAGCAGAGATAGGAGGTCGGCGGCGGCGGCGGCGACGGTCGGTGGAGATGGGTGTACTTTACCTTTTTTACTGTAGAGCTTCTTCATGGGTGACGTAGTTGAATTGATTCTTTCAGCTTTAGAGCTTAGTTTGGGTAGTGTTTTGATATGAGACCTGGAGAGAGCTTTGAACTTTTTGTTCACAAATCACAATTCTCTACTCTCAATTAATTTATAGGAAGGAGACACGTAACCATGTTTCTGGCTTATGGCTCACGCGCTGTTCACTTTCATGGAAAGTTCCCACAAATTGTAATTTTTAATTTTGGAAGGCCATGTTTGTGTAGTTTCTAATTTAAAAATTCATACTTTTGAAATTTTCAAATATTAGATTATTCATTTGAAATTTGTAAACAATTTTTTCGTAAAAATATAAAAATTCCTGCATAATTACTTTATAAGATATATTGTGAAATTTATACTGACTTGTTTCTTTCTGTATCAACATTTAATTATATATTAATAATTACTTGTTTCAAAATTAAATTAAATCATGTTAATTTTAAATTTACATATTCATAGAGATATATTCATAATTTTTTTATTAATAATTTAAAGTAGTGTACTAATCATGTTGCTTGTGTGATGAATATCATAAATCACATTTAGGGGGTGTTTGATATAATAAAAAATAACGAAAAATGTGGTTTGAGTGATTTTTAGGTGTTTAGTGCGAAATCACGTTTTTCAGATATGAATAGTAAAACTTTTTGACTTTTGCGGAGAAATCCGTCGAAACGGTTTTGAAATCTCTTCAAAAAATATTAACAATGGATTTTATTTGGTAACTTAGATGAAGGTGGTCATATTAAAAAAAATTACAACTATTCTATTAATCGAAATTGAGTTATGAAATTTTTTTTAGAATTGTAATAGGTATGAATATGTAAAAAATAATAGAGAATTTTGAAATTTTTTTAGAGTTTTCAGAAATTTTCAGAGAAATTCAACGTGCCAAACAGCCCCTCAATAGCAGTTGTTTATATTCATCATTTGTATTTCATACTTTAAAAGTTTAATTTTATGTCAAAACCTAGTTGTTTTTTTTTTTTTTTTTTGGTGACCTAGAACCTTAATAATTCATTACAGCCCTCAATAAATAGTGTAGTTGATACGGGTGGACACAAGTAGAAAACTATCTCGGAGTGTAGCTTGAGTAGTTTGGCTTAATTTTTTTTTTTTAAGTTTAAAAAAATATGTTTTTTAAATTTAACCCAATTTAAATTTTTGTAACCCTATTTATTTTATCTTTAAATTATTTATTTAACTTAAATTTTTTGTAACTAGGTCTATTTTATTTTTAGCCTTCTAGTCAACCCATTTGAAGTTCAATTGACGCCAGAAACGAAGGAGAAATAGGTGGGGTCACTTAGATAGTCTCGTGAGTCCATCCCTCGGAGAAGGAAGTAATTGCCTAGCTACCCTTCAGGGTGGTCGAGTTGGTCGTGGCAGAGAACTCCGCTGGGCTTGGTTATGAGTTCGATTCTTCAATGTGAGAATTATCATTAACATTCTCGATTGAGCCGGTCAGCTGGGGTTTGCCTAAGTTGATTTACCTCCCCGTAGTTCTTTGCCAAATAGGACCACAGGGGTAAGTTTCACTCAGAGCGCACTATCAAGTAGCAGCTGCGGACTTTCTTTTTTAAGAGAAGTAATTGCCCGACTGAAAAGACTAGTGTTGGCTCAGAATTCATTCCTCAAATCAAATTATGCTATGCCATCAAACCGCTGGATAAAAATTCTGGGTCTACTCCCGGTAATCAATAAGTAAATTGAGGGTTCGTGCAACAGCTCACAACAAAACTCGAACTCTATGCATTTGTTCACCTCTATAGTAATATGCGGTGAAACGAAGCATAAAGATGTACAAGGGCGGGCAAAGCATGGATGGGAGTATGAGAGAAAACACAAAAATGAAATAAAAGCATATTAGCACTACAACAAGCAAAGAGCAAATAGGTACACCGTTTGGACATTGAATGCTATGGAGCGAATGGTACGGGCTGTTTGAGCAGGTTACTTTGTTTATTTTATTCTATGAATGTGAACGGTTTGGACTTTCAGAGAGAGGGGGTAGGCATGTAAAAAATAGTGATTTCATCCCGACTCAACTCGATTTTGATCAAGCTTAACTTTAAGTTTAGGTTTTGTTTCATTTATATTATACATGATTTTTGACTTTATACACCTACACCTTACAAATTTATATTTTGTACATCTAAATTTCGGAGATTTTTATCACATTCCTTCATATTTTCTATTCAAAATGTAATTTTTTGACCAATTCATTATTATAAAACCACCTTTCTATCCTTACTATTAATATCAAAAAATTTATGAAAAAGAAAATTGTAAGTAAAATTCTTTTGTTAATGTTTGATATTAACGGAAATGAAGTGGACGAATAGGAGAAACAAAAATTTTTTCACTTCCATGTTTATTTTATTAGATTAATAATAAAAAAATGATAATTTATATATATGTAAAATTACTAATTTATTTATACTATGGATTTAAAATATTAATGTGAAGCATAATAATTTAAAGCACTAATATAAAAAAGAGTCACAAAAAAAAAAATAATTATAATGTAATTTTACTAAAAAAAGATATATCGTATTATAATATAAATATTTTTTTCTTAATAGGATGGGTATAAAAATAACTTTAAAGTATTGAATTGGTTAAAAGTTAGATGAAAATTTAACAAAAAATAATTTGAACAAATGTAATAGAAATATAGGAGGTTGAAGTGTATATTTATAAAACTTGTGGAGTTTAAGTGTACAAAATCAAAACTACAAGAAATGTAGATGAAATATAATATAAGTCTTGAGGTGTTTTCAAAATATGAGCTCTAAAGTATTTAGATGATATGGGTTAGTATGGGTTCTACGATGTTTATTAATATAGGTTTAAAAATAATAAACCCGTGCTTAGGAATTTATTTTTAAATAAAATTTGAGGTATTTGTTAATATATGTAATGACATATATACCCTTATTTATTCGTTAAACAATAAGTAGAAGTAACACAAAAAGAAGTTTTCTGAGAATGATATCCAAAAATACTAATCCAAATAGGTTATATCTATATTATAAATGATCCAAAATATATAATATTTAAAATACTTATTCAAATAAGTAAAATCCAAATTATAAATTATCCAGAATATATAGCACTCAGGTTGCAGTAATGTAAAATTACGAATATGAGACCCCTTTTAATAGTGTTTATGATTAATATTTGTCTGCTTACATTTATAGTTTCTAAAAATGGATAACAAAAATGTATTTGTTAAATTTATTTTTATTTTTTTTCCAGAAGTAGAACTTAAAAAAACAAAAAAAAAATATTTTCCTCTCATATTTTCTATTATAAATATTCTATAAATTTTAACACTTTGTCCATTTTGCCGCATTATAGTAAAATAAATTATTTTGTTCCATAATTTTATTAAATGAAAACTAATTTTAATAAATAATATAATTTAATTAATTTAATTTTATTAGTATATAATTTTTAAAAAATATATTTCATGTTAATTAAATTAATATAATTATTAATGTATTTAATTTAATTAATTAAATTAATATAAAATATATTTAATAAAATTAATTTTAATAAGTAATATAATTAAAATATTTTACTTTAATTAATTGAGTTAATACATCCTTAATTTTATTATTTGTACTGTCCCAGTCTTACAACCTCGGGCTAGGGCTTGGGCTAGTCTCAGTCCGGAAAGTGCTGCAAACCCCAAAGTTGGGCCGCTCCACTCACCTGGCTAAAACCCTCCAAATCCCTACGCATGCATTACTTTAATTAAGGTATTAGTGTTTTCCAATTCCAATGCATTACTTTTGTATTTTTCAAGATCAAACAAAAATAAATAACACATTAATTTAATGGTTCCAAGACCAAAAATAAGTAAAAAACATTTATTTTTATGTATTCAAAGACCAAAATAAATAAATAACAAATTACATGATTTTCACTTTTTGATTTTTCAAATTCCAACACAAGTTCCTTTTTTTTTTTTCTAATGTAGTGTTTGGAGCATAGTTGTTAAACCCAGCTCGGGCCCAACGGGTTGACCCGCTAACCCAGTGACCCAACACTTGAACCGGACCGGGTTAAAAAATTAACTGGCTAAGGCGTTGACCCAATGAAATCTAGTTTGACCCGAATTGACCCGATCACTAATCTAATTCTTTTTTTTTTAATTTCAGGATATACCGGGTTGACCCGGTGGCCCGGCAAGTTGACCCGATGACTCGGTGCTTGAACCAGGTCTGACAACTATGATTTGGAGTGACAAAAAGTAAAAAAATTTAAAAAAAGTTATAAGTTTATAATTTATGCAGTGAGATAGAAATTAAATAACTTTTAAGCATTTTTCGTATTTTTCAGTGATTTTTAGTAATTTTTATTACTCTAAGCGAAGCGAATATTAATGAAAATTGGGTATTGGAATTTTTCAATAAGAATTATTAATTTTTTATATCAAAATCTGGAATTACAAACTCTAATGTAAATGAAATTTATTAATAAAATTTTTTATATATGATCTCATATTTATTTAGAATTAATGGGAAAGTTTTTGAAAAAATATATATAGGACCAATAACTTAAGGTCAAAGTTTTTTGATCTGATCCGAGTTGATGACTTTAGGGATAGAAAGGTCAGGGACAAATAAGCATGAGTCGACTCGAACACTAAATTGAATTAATTCATTTTTCATCCCCTAGAGGCCCCAACATTTGACATTATTTTTGTAAAGTGACCTTGGGAAACTTGTATTATGAGTGTGTTTGAAATGATAAAAAGTGAGATAAAATGAGATAAAGTAAGATAATTTATGAATTCTTAATTCGTACAATTTGATAAAAAATGAGTAACCATAAAGATTTTTAGAAATTTTCAGTTTTTTTCAATCTTTTTTGTAACTCTAATGGAGCCTATATCATTTTTGTTGGTACAAAAAAATACCGTAACATGTGGAAGCCACCCAAAGAGACACATGGCAGAATCCTAAATAGAGACTGCCGAGCAGAAGAGCAATAAATTAAACATCCAACCGACCAGAAATACGGGGCCCTACACATAATGATAGCATGTAGTAATAAATTCAGTTCATTTATAATGTTTTAGTTCATTCACAACAAGAAATCTTTGTCTCGTTGCCTTTTTCTTATACACATGGCAATATGATGTGACATTTGGACACTCCCCTTGTCTGAATAACCTCCAAAGTCCATTCCTATCTTATCCTTATTTAATACTACATGACTGGTATTAAATGAAAAAGAAATGAATACTTGTGCCAAGCAGCCAAATGGAGAAAGAATGATTACCTTTTCTAAAGATAATATTACTTTATTACATCACTCTTACTATAAATATAACACTTAGTCACGAATTCAGGTATGTTCACTATTACTCACTGAATTTCTTACTTATTTCTTTCATTTCTCTAGAGGAAGAGCTGACTTAAGTATCGGAGAAGTTGTGGTCCGGACTCTCACTGGCCCATCCTTCTGATTTGTGTTAACTTACAGATTGAAATTCATTCACATTCAGTGGACGTGGTGAACACGCTCAGTGGTAATTTTTGCTGCCAAACATTTGGCGCCCACCGTGGGCATGTTTTCTAAGTTCCCACTTTTCTGATAGTAATTTGGAATTAAATTCAAACTTTTCGATTAAGAATGACAGTTGGCGAAAATACAACGCCCCCACAATCCCCACACACAAGGGACGAGACCACTCCAACTAAGCAGAAGGGAAATTCATTAGTTATACACACCCCTAGTCTGAAAGCAAGCAGGAAGCATAAGGTAGAGGATCCTGAAGTTGTTAAAAGAAGGAAGGAAATTGAGGCGTTGGTGAGTGAAAAGCAAATCGAGTTAGAGGGACTACTGTTGCAATTGAGCCAGGAAAAATGGAAGAATATTCAAGAGTATGCTTCTGAAACACCTTCAGACTCATAGGAGAGTGTTGATTCGTTATATGAAAATGAAGAAGAATAACAACAGACACAAATAAGAAAGGATCAACCCACAATTCATACAGAAAAGAAGAATCTCCGGCCTGAGGGGGAATTTCAGATGCAATCCCAAGGGCCAAAGCTATCTATACCGACAAGGAAGAAGTCTATAAAATCCCAGGGAAAAGAGATTGTCTCTGTTTACAAAAAGAAGGTCTACAAAAAGAAGGTCACAAGTCATAAAAGAAAACTCTTCTAGTGAGGATGATGTTGTGTAAGGAAGAACTAAAAAGCCTGAAAGAACAAAGGAAACTTAGAAGCTGTATTTTTAGAATTGGGAAGACCCAGCTCAGTCCACGTTAATGGTAGCAAGGAAGACCTTGGGAAAGATAGCTGCATCTCCTTTCACTAAAGAAATTTTTGAAGCAGAGCCCCCTAAAAAGTTTCAAACTTCAAGATTCACTATCTATGATGGTAAGTCAGATCCTCTAGCTCATTATCGTCATTACATGCAAGCAATGGATTTGTGAAGCTGGAACGAAGAGTTGATGTGTAGAGTGTTCGCATTAAGTTTTGGGGACACTGTTCTACAGTGGTTCTATAAATTAGCCCCTGAAAGTATTTCTAGTTGGAAGTAACTTACTGAGCAATTTGTTGCAAGATTCTTAGCTAACACAAAGCAGCCAAAAACTGCTGATGTGTTGCTCACCATGAAGAGGAAGCCTGATGAAAGACTCAGAGACTATTCAGGAAGATATTTGAAGCTTTATAATGAGGTGGACAGATGTTCTGAGTAACTTGCAGTGACTTCATTCAAGCTGGGATTGAAAAAAGAAGAGAAGCTTTGACTTTCATTAACAAAGAAGCCAACTATGAATATGTTTGATCTGATGTGCCGAATTAAAAAATATGCCTAAGTAGAGAATGAAATAAGGTCAGTCGAGCAGAAGTAGGATAAAGTTAACTCCAAGAAGGACAGTGAGAAGCAAGGGAAGTTTGTGAAGCCTGATGAAAGGAAATCAGTATTTGAAGCTATCAATACTGCTTTCAAAGAACTAATTTTTAGAATCCTTCCCCAGATCAAAGACAAGCCATATTTCAGGTGGCCGAGAAAGCTACCTGATTTTGAAGGCAAAGAAGATCACAAAGATTTCTGTGCATATCATCGAGATAAGAGGCACCGTATCGATTCGTGTAAGTCGTTAAGAAGACCCTTGGAAGATTTGGTCGGGCAGGGTTATCTAAAGGAATTCATTGATGAAACCAACAATCAAGCTGTTGCAATCGTTCCCCAAGCTCAGCAAGAGGGCCAAAGGAGAAGAATGGACAAAGCTCCACAAGAAGACATCATGGAGAAAGCCAAACAACCACCACATGTTAGACTAAGAAGAGATGTTCAGAGGCCAGCAGTTATTCATGTTATTTATAAGCAAAAATGTTAGCAGAGTGTAACAACTTGTTCAAGAATAGAGCAATCTTCCAAGAGGAAAGAAGTACTTGAGATTGCTGAGTGCCCGAGCAAACGTCAGAAGTGAGATAGAGGTCGGGGTATCACATTCTTAGAATATAAAGTTGAAGAAGTGGAGAAACCCCATAATGATGCCCTGGTAGTAACCTTGGGCATGTTTGAGTCAGAAGTAAGGAGAATTTTGATTGATGTAGGAAGTTCTACAGAGGTAATATTTTTCAGTTTATTTAAGAAATTAGGTTTGACTGAAGATGACCTGGAACCAGTAGAATGCCCTCTCATTGGATTCAATTCTGCCTCGGTATGGCCATTAGAGAGGGTTGTGATTCTTGTTCATGCTAGACCAGTGGAAGGTGAAGTCGAGTTTACAGTGGTAGATGCACCATCCTCTTACAATGCAATAATAGAGAGGTCATGGTTGTACACCTTGAAGGCTGTTCCCTCAACATATCACCAAGTCCTGAAGTTTCTTTATGAGAATGAGGTGGTAGAGATTTGAAGAGACCAAGACGTTTCAAGGAAGTATTTCACGGTAGCTTTAAAGTCAAGACCTTTGCCTGACCAAGTTCAAATGACAGAGTTACCAGAAAACTCTCCGAAGATCGATGACGTAGGAGGGGATCCAGAGAAGAAAGCAGCAGAAAAACTGAAAAAGATATTGGTTGATCCAAGTGACAATGAGAAATTCTTTTTGATTGGGTCTGACCTATGAGCAAACGAGAAGCTAGAAATGATTGAGTTGTTACTGAAGAACAGATGAACCTTCGCTTGAAGCCCACAGGAAATGCCATGTATTTCTTCTGAAGTCCAATCACATAAGCTCAATGTTAATCCAAGGGTAAAGCTCGTAGTCTAGAAAGCTAGAAGGTCGGCCCTGCAATATGTTGAGGCGGTGATAGAGGAGGTCGAGAAGTTACTTGAAGCAGACGTCATCAAGGAAGTTTCCTACCCTAGGTGGCTAGTCAATACAGTGGTTGTCAAAAAGAAGAATGGGAAGTGGAGAGTTTGTGTTGATTATATATATCTAAATAAAGCGTGCCCTAAGGATCCATTTCCATTTTTCAAGATTGATCAGTTACTGGATTCCACCTCTAGAAGTACGAGGATGTCTTTTTTGGATGCATACAAGGGATATCATCAGATCCTAATGTATGGTCCAGACGAGGAAAAGACTTCCTTCATAACCCCCAAGGGAATCTATTGTTATAAAGTTATGCCGTTTGGATTGAAAAACGCTGGATCAACATACCAATGGTTGGTGACTACGATGTTCAAAGATGATCTTGAGAAAACTATGAAAGTCTATATTGACTATATGGTGGTGAAAAGCAAGGATATTGAAGAGCATACCGACCACTTGCATCATATGTTTGATAAGCTTAATTGTTATAGGTTGAAGTTAAACGTTACTAAGTGTGTTTTTGGGGTCAGCTCTAGAAAATTCTTGGGACATTTGGTATCCAGACGATATATTGAAGCAGATCTAGATCAGATAAGAGCTATTCAAGGAGTCACGCCATCTCGTACAAAGAAGGAGGTTCAGAAACTGACTGGGGTGATTGCTGCACTCAACAGATTTATAAGCCGAGCATCAGATAAGTGCCGACCATTCTTCAGATTGCTAAAAGGAGTCAACAAGTTGATTTGGGATGAGGAAGCAGATCGGGCTCTAGCAAAATTGAAAGAATACCTCACCGTAGCACCAATTTTAATTACTCCATAACCTGGGAATGTCTTGCAGCTTTACTTAGTAGTCTCTGATCATGTTGTAAGTCCTGTCTTAATAAAGCAATTAAAAAAGATACGAAGCCTATTTATTATGTAAGTAAAACTTTGCAGGGGCCAGAAGTTAGATATCTTCCTCTTGAAAAATTTACTTTGGCACTGGTGATGACATCAAGAAAGTTGGCATATTATTTTCATGCACATACCATTCAGGTTGTTACCAATTAATCAATAAGGCAGCTTTTGAAGAGAGCAGACATCACTGGAAGGATGGCTAAGTAGGTTGTATCGTTGGAAGTCTTTGATATTCAATTTGTATCTAGAACTACAATAAAGGTATAAGTCTTGACTGATTTTATAACAGAGTTAAATGCTCATTTTCCCGAGCAAACTTGAGAATTATGGCAGCTTGAAGATAATACAGAAAAAATCTCTGAAAAGTAAGTCCTCCACCATTGGCAGATTGAGGTTGATGAATCTTCAACCAAAAAAGAAACAGGCGTAGGCGTTGTTTTGACTACCCCAGAAGGGGTAACAATTGAATATGCAATAAAGTTGAGTTTTCAAGCTACCAACAATGAAGCAGAGTTTGAAACTCTACTAGCTGGACTCAGGATTGCTCAGCGCCTGTTTGCCCGGAACTTAATCATCAAAACTGATTCTCAGTTGGTAGTGAATCAATTAAAGGGAGATTATGTAGCTCAGAATCAGAAGATGATGGAATATCTGGATTTCTCGAGGGTGGAGTTAAAGAAGTTCAATGTTATTTGCATAGATCTGGTTGGGAGAGACCACAATTCACATGCAGATGCATTAGCCACTTTAGCTTCAGCCCCAAGTGTAAGGTTAACAGATACTGTATTCCTTGAGGAGCTAGAGAATCCGAGCATTATGAAGTCAAAAGTAATAGCTTGCACAAACTTGGGTCCTTCTTGGATGGATCAAATTGTTGCTTATTTGAAGGATGGCACCCTCCCTGAAGACAAGATTGAAGCAAAAAAGATAAAAATAAAGGCTACTAGATTTTGGTTATCTCCACACCAGAAGCTGTATAAGAAATCCTTTATTGGTTCATACCTTTTTTGTGTACATCCAGATCGAGTGCAAGATTTCTTATATGAGATACATGAAGGTGTTTGTGGTGCACACACTGGGGGCAGGTCATTGGCCCATAGAACAATCACACAAGGATATTGGTGGCCAAAAATGGGAAAGATGCATATGCTTATGTCAGAAAGTCTAAGGATTGTCAGATATTTGCTCCAATCCCTCACCAACTGGCACAAGAGTTAAGTCTCTTGACGAGTCCTTGGCCTTTTGCACAATGGGGCCTCGACATAGTTGGTCCACTCCCTACTGCAACAGGAAATAGAAAGTGGCTCGTGATCGGTACGGATTATTTTACTAAATAGGTTGAAGCTGAGCCATTAGCACAAATCAAAGATGTCAACACGAGACGTTTTCTCTGGAAGAGCATTATTACAAGGTTTGGCATCCCTAGAGTACTAATATCTGACAATGGAACACAATTTGATAGTAAACCATTTAGAGAATACTACTCTAGATACGGAATTAAGAATATATATTCCTTACTTGCCTATTCTTAGAGCAACGGGTAAGTTGAGGCATCAAACAAGGTCATCCTAAATGGGATACAGAAAAAGTTAGAAGCTGCTATGGGAAAATGGGTGGAAAAACTTCCGTCTGTCCTATAGCCCTATAGAATTATGCTCAAGAGATCAACTAGTGAGTCATCATTTTTGCTTGCTTATGATGTGAAAGTAATTATTCTTTAAGAAGTGGGTATGCCGATCATTCGTACACAAGCATTTGATCAAGAAGAAAATGATCGTGCAATGAGAGAGAGCTTGGATTTACTTGAAGAACGCAGAGAAATGGTTGCACTGAGGCTAGCCAACTATCAGTAAGAGGCCAAAAGAAGATACAACCAGAAAGTCAGAGTAAGAGAGTTCAGGATTTGTGATTTTGTACTGAGAAAGCTGCTGGGGGCAAAGAAAGATCCCATTGAAGGGAAGCTCGACGCTAATTGGGAAGGACCATTCCAGGTGTCAGAAGTGCTTGGCAACGGAGCATACAAGCTTACTAATTTGGAGGGCATTCCTATTAAGAGGCCTTGGAATTCAACTTACTTAAAGTTGTTTTATACGTAAGTTTTTAGTTTTATCAAACATATTTGTTCATTAATGAAGTATTTTCATAACAAGTTTTCTAAAAGGATGTACAATAAAGGAACACATTGCTGGGTTTTCTTTCCAGTAAGATATAATAAAGGAACGCTTTGCTGGTTTTCTTCCCAGTAAGGTATCATTAAGGAGCGTCTTACTGGATTTTCTCTTTGGTAAGGTTTCATAAAGGAATACTTTACTGGATTTTATCCTCAGCAAGGAATCATAAAAAGAATGTATTATCGGGTTCCCCACCCGGTAAAGTCCTATAAGAAATATCCTACTAGGTTTTCTTCTTAGTAAGGATGCAGAACGAAAAAGCTTCATTGAGCTCTTTCTCCCATCGAGGTATCAAAAAAGTACTTCTAAATAAAGAATAAAGTCCTGCCGACCACATTTGACCTAGTCGGCCGCTTATTGAGTGTGTTGAAAAAAATCTGTCTTTGTTTACTCTGAAAAAAATTAACTAAAAGGAAAAACACGCAAGCTAAATGTTCAACTTAGTAAAGTATTTTATTAAGATTGAGTATTTTTTATATACACAGAATAATGACTGAGAAACTTTATAAGGTCGGGGAAAGGAAAAGTCAAAAGAACTTTATTAACTGATGAGAAAGTTGTTCACTTGGTAGAATAAAATTTCTCAATTAATCTGTTTGGTACTACTTGAGCTCGGCGTAAAGGAAAACATTAGCAAGAAAGAGTTACAAACAATACATAAGGCAATCATACATAAAGAAAATGATCATTCTATTAATCTTTTGAAAATTTATAAAGGTTCTGCTATACATTGAGAAATCTTCATTACATGTTACTCATTACACAACTTAGAAAATAATTAATGCCGAGGAAGATGTTTATCTTGGGACACCACTTTGTCAGCAATTTTCTCTATTAGGTCTTCATAAACCTTGACGAACATATCATTAAGGAAAGATTCCATCTTTTATTCTTCAGTAACTAAGAAGGTATCTCTATGAAATTCTACGAGTTGATCAACTGTTGGTAAGTAAGGATCACTGAAAAGAAAAATTAATTCAAACTGAATAAGAATAGATGATATATTCACTTGAGTAAGCAAAGTTATAAAGAAAAGAAAAGTTCATTCATTGATCTAAAGAGATGTCTTACAAAGGAATAAATACATAATCTTAAAATAAAAGATTTGAGATTTAAAAAAGTAAAAAGGAAAAGTAAGAAAGATCCCAGTTCTCACTCCTCAGCTTGCTGCTCGGAGGGGCCTTGATTGGTGGAGGATAGTACCTTGGCAGCTGTCATCATGCTCCTTAAAGTTTCATTATCAACGTTAGATGGAGCAAATAAATTTCGCCCTTCCTTCTTCTATCGTCCCTGCTTCAGATGCCTCACCCTCTTCCTTCTCGAAGCTGAATGGGGGAATCTTTCCGTCTGGGATAGGGAATGTAACATCCTCATAAGTTTGAGAAGTCAGCTCAATATCCAACTTTTTAATAACAGCCTCCTATCCCTCTAGGATGTTCTCGTTCATGGCATTCTCCATTTGATTGAGGAAATCTTGAAGTTGATCCTTCAGGTCCTTAGAAGATTTCTCTTCACAAGCTTTTAGAGATTCAGAGGAGCTTCTAACTTCCTGTCTCAACTTAGAATTATCACTCATCAAAGTGAAGTATTCCAATTGAACCCTCTTAAGCTCGGTAGACATCATTTGATGATCAGTCTTGAGCTTGGAAACTTCATCTTGTGCTTCCATAAGTAAGTTGGTCTTCTCTATCAGTTCAATTCCTTTGGCAGCCAAGGATGCCTCCATCTCTTCAGTTTGTTTCTTTGTAGCTTCTAAATATTTCACCATATTCATTTTCTCTTTCTCTAAAGTTCTGACTTTGGATTTGAGATCGCGAAGCTCGCTATCATCTTTGCCGACCTTATTCTTTGCAGCTGTAAGCCTGTTGATTATCTCCAGAGAATGAAGGCTTGACTGTAATTAAGAAAAAACATTACTGAAAGCAGATAAGTCAAATAATCCACATAAAGAGAAGATTATAAAAAGATACTTATGGATACGACATTCTGCATCAATGTTTTACATAAATCTTCTGGTCTTTGGGCCTTGATATCGTGAAGATCCCTTGGTGTGAAAATCCCTTTAAGGAATTCTTCCAGATGGCTAAGTGCAAAATCTCGAGTAGTGAAGGGATGTCCGGAGGAAAATTCGGAGCTCGGCACTTTGATATTGTGCAGAAATGGGGCTGAGTCTCGTGCTAGGTTGGGAGGAAAGATAGTTTGGATGGGAAATTGTGAAGGCAGGTCTCCTTGAGACAATGAAGTAAACTCTTGAGAAAGTGCCTCTCGAGGAAACTCTCCTGATGCTTCTTGGGAAGATTGAGGGAGTTGAGTTGAAGATGTTATCTCCTCTTCGACCCTCTGTCATTTTTGGGCTGGAGGTGCCTCTTCCCCTTGTGACTCAGTTCGTTTAGAAAAAGTATCTCTGGCGACTTCTTTTTGAGAATCTTCTCTTATTTTCCTCCTCTTTTCAAGTACCATTTGTTTGAGGGTCGGTTTTGGTGCCATCACTTCTCCAAAAATTTCAGTAAAGATCGGCTTAATTATTTCTCTTGCTCCTTCTTCCTTTTCTCCTTCTTGCTCCTCACTGTTTGGCTCAGGAGAAAAAGCAAAAACGATCATTGTCACTGCTGAGATAGTAGGATCAGCAACAATCAAAGCAACGCTGGGTACTGGGTTCCAAGCTAGATGATGTTTGTGGTAGAAGTTCCATTTGTACTCTTCTGACCACGCGAACCACTAATGAAGAATGTCAGTGGCTTCTCCGATATCAAATCCTTGTGGAGGAGCAATAAAAAATTTGTCGGTTGGGATGTAATCCAAAAGATTAGGCACCGACCTCGCGAAAGGGAATGTATCTG
>JAVXUM010000017.1:14807543-14827630 GCA_035590655.1 Pouteria glomerata | reverse complement strand
TCGATATCAAAAGATAGGTTTTTAATTAATAGTTTTTATATTTCTAATTTCTGATAATAAAGTACATAAATACTAACTTAAATAAAAAAATGAAATTTTTGATACCAAAAAAAAAAAAAAAAAAAGACACGAAATAATAACAGTACCCGTGTAACTTCAAAAAAGTTGGCCCCTCAATTTCTTTCCCTTTTTTGGTTTGTTTTGATGTAACTATTATTTGAGTTCGTTTGTTTATTTACTTTTGATCCAAAAAAGGAAAAAACAAAAAAAGTACTACTTTTGTGTGAACTCTGTTTGATTAAAATTTGTTTCTGCGACGTGCAAAATAAGGTCCAATGAAAGTGATATATGCAGTTTATTTGTCTTAAAGGTACGTGGGAGAAAATTTAAGATAATTTAATGTAAATTACTAGACTCAATACGTTGGTAATTTAAAATAGGAGAAATTACCTTTACACCAAATTATTAGACTCGATATGTTGGTAATTTAAAATAGGAAAAATTACCTTTACACCATTTGTACTTAGGTCGAAAATCACTTGCACCCCCTATACTTAAGAAATATACACTAACACCCCTTGTACTGCTATGTAAAGTGACAAAACTAACGCCGTAACATTAAGTGGTAAAAAGTCAGAAGTGCCATTTTTATATTTTAGATGGTAAAAAGTCAATTATCACTTGCACCCCCTGTACTCAAGGGTATTTTTGTCTTTTTAACAAATTTCTGTTTAGAGTTTATCACAGCCGCAGCTGTCTCATGCGTGCAGCACATGCGCCGTTAAATTTAACGAGTCTGTTACCTTTGTCACTTTGCATAGCAGTACATGGGATATTAGTATATATTTCTTAAGTATAGGGGTGCAAGTGATTTTCAACCTAAGTACAGGGGTGTAAAAGCAATTTTTCCTCTAAAATATTAGAACAAACATGTGACTTGGGAACAATTAAAAAAAAAAAAAGTTGCCCCTGGTTATAATTTTTTTGATGGAATAGCCATTTCTAAATATAATAGTAGGGCAGACATAATAGATATATTTATAAAGATTTAAAAAAAAATTAAGTTTAATATTCGGTTACATAGAGGTGCAAATCTCAATAAATTTTTATAAATCTTTATATCTTTACAAATGAAAATAAATTTTTACAAATATCAATAAAATTTATATAAATTTTAAAAAATTTTGATATAAAAAGTCAAAAAAGTTTATCTATTCAAACAGATCAAAATCTTTTTTAGTGATTCATTCAAACAAATTTTGATTATTCATATGTATTTTTTATAATTATTAATTACACTTTAAATATTAAAAATTAATTTAAATTAATCACATTTTATTTTAACTTTTAAAACTCTATGCGACTCCAACATATAACTTATTAAAGTTATCTTTTATTAGTGTTTTGTTGTTATCACGTCATTTTAGTATATAGTTTTAATTAATAATTATGGTACGTAGATTAGGAATTTGATGTTCTTTGGGCTCATATTATTTGCTTTGCAGAAAGTGATACCGCTATGGAAAGAGGTGGAGTATTACAAGGAATATCAGAAGAGACTGAGAGACTATCTGGGTAACACGAAGGCCGACACAATAATAAGTGAGGCTCTCTATCTTATAAGCATAGGAACAAATGACTTCCTCGAAAATTACTATCTTCTTCCCACCCGGCGAGCGCAATACAACGTCGATCAGTACCAGGATTTTCTCGCCAGAATTGCTGGAAATTTTCTCAGGGAAATTTACAGCCTGGGTGCTCGGAAAATATCCCTGGCTGGGCTTATTCCAATGGGGTGTTTGCCGCTAGAGAGGACTGCAAATTTTATCGGTGGACATGGATGCGCTGAGAGATTCAACGAAGTGGCTCTGAGTTTCAACCGGAAATTGAACAATTTGGTGCAAAAGCTGAACAAGGAGCTCCCGGGGATCAGATTGGTGTTCTCTAATCCTTTCAACATTTTTCAGCAAATGATTCAAAAACCTTCGTCATTTCGTAAGTTCTTTTTGTTTTTAACTTTTATTTTTATTTTTAAGAAAAAGAGCTTAGAATGGTCACTATGCGATTGATTGTCTCAAATAGGGGTCGATTTTTTTTTTTTTTGAACTATTTTAGTTTGACTTGAAAAAAATTCGACTTAAAAAAAAACTTAGACTCGAATTTCGTTCATGACCAACAAATATTTAAACTAAATTTAATTTGTGACTCATTTAGAATTGAATTCGAATTTAAACAAATAAAAATTTGGAAGCCAGCTCAATAATATTGAGAGTCCAAATCAACTAAGTGAAATTTTTTACTACGGACTTGAGGAGGCTAATATCATTTTTTACATTAGTCATGTGATATTAGGTTGTGAAACATTTAATTAAAATCAGATAAATCACAATAAAAATAAATTTTAAAAATTTTAAATAAGAATTTTTGAATTTAATTTTATTACGAATCATCTAATTTTAATTAAAAAAAACTAACCTCAAAAGTGACGTAAGCAAACCTTTTTCATTTCCCTTGTATGCTTGAAAACTTGTCGTCTGTTCAACTTTTTAAATTTAAAATATCATATTATGCCTAGGGCGCCATTGGGCTAATTTTGATGTTATCTAACTCATGGGTGGGCAATTCAACGCCATCTATCAATAAATAAATTATTAGTCCTTCATACAAATATTAAAAAGACTGAACTAGAATATTATGGCTGTGAGTTTATAAATATAGGGTGTGTATAAAGTGTAAAAAGTATGATAAAATATGATAAAGTGAAATAAATTGTGAGTTCGTAATTTATGTAATGAATTAAAAAATAAATAATTTTTAAAGTTTTTTTAGTATTTTTTATTATTTTTTAATTTTTTTTTTTTTAATTCAAACAGACTCATAGTAAACCCCACCACCAAATACACTTTTAATTAAAGAATGTACTTGCAACGTTCGCTGTGGGAGCTATAAATGGCACTGCCAAGACATTTATGACAATTAAAGTGTCACAAGCCCATCTACTTGCATAAAAGTGGATATTCAATAGATTTGAAATAACAATAAGGTGTTTGGCAGAAAAAAATTTAGTAAAAAGTATAATAAAAATATAATTAATTTGATATAAAAGTGATATATGTTAAAATTTAATTGAAAAAAATTGTAAAAATTAATTAAAATTTAATAAAATTTAAAGAATATTGGTAATCCAAATAGAGCCAAAGATGTTAACCTATTTAACAACCATTCCCAAAACACATAAACTGGAGACTTAGGTTGTGTTTAGTTTGGAGAAGTAGATGATAGAGTATAAGTAATACTATAAAATAATATATTAGTTTAGATATAATGTGAAATTAATTTTTTATGTGAAATTATTTTTTTTATGTTTAGTTAGTAGAATATAAAGTGGGATAAAAGTTATGATTTGATATTTGATTTGATAAAAAATAATTTTAAACTTTTAGATTTTGACAGAAAACAAATCCAAATATGAAGTATAAATAATACCACCACTCCGTAACTTTAGTCATCTGGCAATTTTCAGATTTGGAATCCAATCTCACTAGTTTTTCCGAAAAACAAAAAAACACACGCCGCCTTAAAGTCGTGTATATTTGCTGGATATAGTTGAGAAATTGGAGAAATAATTTATTATTTTTGATTAAATTGATTTTAATCTTATATTTAATCTGCAATATTAAAATTTTAGATTGGACTTTATAATTGTAAAATGGAGAACTCATAATATCATATGAGTTGGGGCGACATATCCTTGGTTTGGATATACCTTTCACAAAAAAACTAAGGTGTCGTTTAGTTTATATTTTTATTTTTCATATTTTGTTTTTACTTTTTTTTTTTAATTTTTTTTTTATGTGTTTTATGTTTTAAAAATCTCAAAAACAAGAAAATAAAAAAACATATTTGAATTGACGTTTTCATATTTTAAGATTTTTCTTGTTTTGAATTGAAAGCGCTCAAAATAACTTTTTGTCATTTTGCATTTTATTTGTAAACTTATTTTATGTTTTTTAAAATAGATTTTGAAAACACAAATGATCAAATACGTTTTGAATTATTTTTCTTATTTTTTTTAAAAAAAAAAGTAGAATGAAAAATGAATTCAAAACAAATATACCAAATGACATGTAAATGTTTAAAATTATTTCTTATCACATTTTATGTTATTTTAGATATTTTATCTCACTTTATATTTCACTAATCAAATACTAGAAAAGTAATTTCACATAAAAAAATAATTTCATGTATATCCAATCATTCAATTCCTCCCATTAAACATAGGCTTAATGTCTTCGTTTCTTGATGGATAAAAATAAAAATAAAAATAAAAATTCACTTTTGTATATGTAAATTTTGTTTTAATGAATTACAAATTTAAAATTTTTAATACATAAATTTTGAATGCAACTGGTGGTGCAGTTGAAGTACAATAAAAGTTTATAAATCTAGAATTTTATTTTTACCAAAGAAAAAAAAAAAAGGACATAAATCACTCTTTTTCTTTTCTCTCAACCAAGGCAAGACAGCCTAATGGCAATGGTACTAGTTGGAGCTAAAATCCTTTCGTTTTGAATCTTTGGATCCAAATGCATTTGAGAGTTTATAATTTTCTTGGTCCAAAATCCTCTTAAATTAAGTTTTGATGGGACCTCTCTACATCTGGGATATCTTAGTGTACTTTAAAATTAAATCAACTCATATTAATTTTAAATTAAAATATTTATTTTATGATCGTATTTTCTCTCAATAAATTTATATTTCGTTACGTGTTTTTGATATTAAATTTAAAATAGCTACCCCAAGGCAGCATTAATGAGTGGTTGGTAAGAAAATAAATACAGATGCACAAAGAAAAGGCCGTTCAAGTGGGTAAACTCACCTGTCAGCATTTGTTAAACCTGAGACCCATGCATGCAGAGTGCATGGTCCCATTTCATTTCCTATTGCGAATATTTATTGCTTTTCCATCAATATTCCCGTGGGGATTGTACGTTGTAAGTACGTTCACCCGCTTTCCTTTGATTTTGGGATATGATAGATTGATAATAAAAATTAAATAATATTATAAAATAATATATGACGATATACCTAACATGAGATTCATTTTTTTTTTGTAAGAAATTATTTTTTAAAATTTAATTAATGAGATAAGAGATGTAATTTAATATATGATTTAATAAGAAATAATTTTAAATATTTAAATTTTAGCAAAAAAATAAATTTAAAGATATACAATATTACATCCCATTTTAAGAGATATATCATCAAGTGATATATCAACTTGTGTGGGTTTGGTTTTCGAGTACTAAAAAATTTATTTGGTCGTTAATTCTAGGACCCCAAAAACTAGTCAAGTGGGCGTAAATTGACTTAAATATCCCGAATAAGTATTAAAAAAAAAAAGAAAGATAAATCATCTTGGAACAAACATGTTAAAATAAAATTATGATGAGATTGACAATCTAATATCCCAAAACAAAATTATGCTAGAGCCCATGAGATTAACGATTTAATCCCACTCCCATTTGATCAAGCATAGCTTCATGCAATAATTTGTTAGTGATTGATATATGCAAAGTTATTGATATATATACACAAATCTTGTTTGAGACTCCAAACTTTGATAAAAATTTTAAATAGTGTAACTTTTTAAGTGTTTGGAGTGTGAAACGATTTTTAAATTTTTTTAGGTATTGATGTTTGATTTGATAGAAAGATTATTAGAAGTTGTGCGCGTGATGAAATTTTATTGAAAATAGTTATGAATTTTTTAAAATTTTTGGAGTTTTTTTAAATTTTTTATAACAATGTCAAAATACACTAAAAAGAAAATTTAAAATCTATTCGAACATATGGTAATTGATCCATTCGAACAATATTTTTTGGGAGTTGTTTATTCTTTCAAAAGTTTTTTGAAAATTTTTATTTTATTTTATTTTTTAAAACTTTTTTAGAGTTATTTGATACTCCAAAGGAAGCCATGTATATAAATAATTTGTTGATGACTTGTTAAGCTTTTGCCCCATTCAGGGGATGTCACCTCGAGTTCAAAACTTACGTTGGTTGCCTTGTTTTTATTTTAGAAAGAGGTTGCTGTTGCTGTGTTTCTTTCGTAATTATTTTGTGGGATGAAAAATAGTGTAGTCGAATAATGCTATATCAAAAAAATTAAAAATATGAAATATAGCTCTGATACTAAGTTAAAATAAAAAAAAAAAAAAACAAAAGACAAAAAATAATGAAATTGAAATGAAGAAATATAAAATCTACATTCTGCCATGTATATATCATAAAGCTAAAAAAAATATCTTTAAATAAATTTATAATGAGAAGTATGTATGATAATGATTTGCATATCAAAATAAACTTAATTACTTATTAAATATTAAAATATAAAATATTTAAACATAAGTAATATATAAAAATAATATATTATGACGTAATACAAAATATATAACAATTTGGAAGCAATTGACAGGATTTGAAGTTGCGGCAGTTGCATGCTGTGGGACGGGGACGTTCGAGATGAGTTATTTGTGCAATAAACACAATCCATTAACATGCCCAGATGCCAGCAAGTACGTGTTCTGGGACGCTTTCCATCCCACCGACAAAGCCAACCGTATCGTCTCCGACTCTTTGGTTAAAAATGAGCTGCGCCAGTTCTTTTTATTTTGATTTGATTTTATTTATTTAATATATATATATATATGTGTGTGTGTGTGTGCGCATGTATCTGTTACTTGTAATTAATGGTTCTGTTAGCCGGGTGATTCATGGGCATGTGTTAGAAGTTTTAGGAATTTGAGTCTTTGTTTGAAGTTTCCTTTTTATAATAATCCCTGCAAGTTAGGAACGTGGCTTAAAAGTTGACAAAATTTTTAGAAGAATCCCATCAGTATACGACGTTGTTATACGTGGGATAATTCGTAGCTTGATATTCTCATTGTTTGTTTCCTTGTAAGGCTATTTAAGCCAGATTAAGTATTTTGATTAGAAGTGGCTCTCTCCCACTCTCTTGTACTAGTTTTGATAATAATAATATGCCTATTTTTTCAATAATTTCATAATTGATAATAATATGCCTATTTTTGACAATTATGACAGTTGAAAATTTTTAATAATTATGCTCGTCAATACTAATCTTTATTTGATAACTTTTTTTTTTTTTAACAGCTAATTATTGCTACGCATCTTGTTATTTTTTCTGGTAGGTAAGGTCATTAATAATATTTCTTTTTTTTTTTTCTACAATAATAATTGTTGAAAACGTCATTCCAATTTTTTGAAATATTATAATTATGTAATACAAAAATAATCCTTATTTTTTAAAATATTCTAGTTATAATATAAAAAAATCTTATTTTTTTGAACCGATGAATTGTAATACTTTGCCACATACAAATCAATAAATTTAAACATTTCATACTTTTGAAATGAATATTAAGCTTGTAAACCTAGCTAGCTAAGACAAAAATGTAACAAATACATTCATTTTCAATTTAAGTTAAAATCACACAATCAATCTTTATACCATTTGCAAATTTGTTCTAAAATAACATTATTCTAAGCAAGTTTGCCAAAAATAATAAATAAAAAAAATAAAATCAAAATAGCTCTAAACTAGTCCATCTTTGTATCATCTGTAAACTTGTTCTAAAATAACATTCTATCAAGAGCGTTTAGTTGAAAAAAGTTTGAAAAAAAAAAGTATAGTAACAATGCAAAGATTTAGTATAAAAGTCATATGTGACAAAGTTTGATTAAAAAAAATTACAAAAAGTTGATAAAAGCTACTGAATTTTGTTTGACTTTGGCTAACAAAACACTCCCTAAGTAAGTTCACCAAAAAAGAAAGAAAAAAATAAAATTAGAAAAGCTCTAAACTATGTGTAATAATTTTTTTAATTTATTATTTTTTATAGTCTTCTTATATGTTAAAATGAAAAGGTAATGTGATAAAATTTTTTTGACTATTAATTTTGAGCGTTGAAGAAAGTTATATGTTTCAATAATTATTAACAACTGAAAATTAGGGTTGCATTTGACCTATTTTGCTGTAGTGTGGCTTCGTGCAATCAACAATTCCTCTATTAGATGGTCATCACGACCACTGAAATATGCTGATGGAGACTTTTCTGAAGTCCAAAGAATATTGGAGTTCGGTGGAGAACGACATTACCGAGCTGGCTGCAGGAGCAGCTTTTACTATAAATTATATATATAATATATATATATAAAGTATATTATATAAATTATTTCTTAAAAGTGATTTATGTGTATATACTATAAAAAAAATATATAGATGGAAAATTTAATTCGGGTGATGGGATCTAAAGTGTAAAAGACAGTTCAGTTACTGAAGTATTGTATACCAAACATTTCGAAATGATTTAACGATCCTAATTTAATTTGATTTATTTTAAATAATTTAATAATTTAAATGATTTAATGATTACAATCTCCAAGTAACATGATAAGATTATTGTCTTTTGCACTTCAACTCCTATAAGGTAACCCATTTAACTCAGGTAACCTTTTACTAAGGAGTGATGAATGGTGCTCCAACTATGGATTGACAAACTATACACTAGTCAAATTTTTGAATTAAAAATAAATTTTTGTATTCAGTATTTGAAAGATATACATAAATATTATGATGATTAAAATGCACTAAATAATTACATATAATCTTGAAATGATATAATAATTACATATAAAATTATTTTTATCAATAATCTTGTGCGGATTATTAAATCATTTAGAGATCAAGATCATTAAATCATTTAAACCACCAAATTATTTTGAAAAAATTAAGTTAAATTATGTCATTAGGTTATTTGAAGAAAATCAGAATTGTTAATCTTTTACATTTCAATTCTTGAAATGTCTTTTATATTTCAGTCCCTTGCAACCTTCCTAATTATGTCATCTACGTTGAAACTCAAAAAAATATATAACAATCATAGTTGTTAATACCGTACCAAAATAATGTACAAATTTTATTATTAATACAGTTCGTAATGATTTTTGAAATTTCATTTTAAATTTGTCATTATAAAATTATGTATTTATAAAAAAATATATACCTATGTAAAACGTTTGATATATCATTTAAATAATTTTAAAATATAATTTAATTATAAAACATAAATCATAAATATCATGTTAATATTAATTGACATAACTAATGAATCATATTTTATATTTTATAGTGGTAATAACAAAATAAAATAAAAAAAAGTTCTCTACCTAGAGTTGGATAAGAAATTAGAAAAATAAAAAAAATATTATTTTTAATTTTATTAGTTTAGAATAAAAATAAAAATAATTTAAGATAAAATTTAAAAATTTTCATTATTATCTAATATTACTCGATATTAATTAATATTATCAATATCATTTAATTTCAATCATGCTACGATGGGTTAATCTTTTTGGGTTACAATATTAAGTACGGGTCTTTCACAAAGAATTTGGAGATTGACATAAAATTTGCAATTAGAATGATTGAAATAAAATTTAATAGTATATGTGTATTTATATTTATTTAATTAAAATAATATAATTATTTAAATAATTAAATTTTAATGTAACTTTCTTTAAAGCAGCTTTTCCTTCACAGCTGTCACAAAATAGAAAAATAAATAAGAAATGGAAATGGTATCCAACAGAGTGATTGGAACTTTCCCTTGAGAGTCCGAGACCCCACACAAATTCGGCTCAATCCCTTGTTCTATTTCCGCTGTTGTAGCCGTTTGGTCTTTGTTAATCGCATTCTGATAGTAAGTTCTTACTCTGCTCTTCCCCTCTTCTAATTTCATGGGATTTTGATTGTTCTTCCTTTAATCTAATCGGTAACCGTGGTTGTATCTGTAAGTTAATTCTAGCATTTACTGGGTAATTTTCCGAATAAATTCAACGACATTTTTCTCTATAGATCTTCAAGCCGTACAATCTATATATCTATGGGTGTTTGTTTATCTGCGTGTATAGAGATAGCTTCTATAGAGTAAGCTGGATTTGAATTGAACCCATTTTCCGGGACTATGCAATTGGACAATTGGTGATTATTTACATATAGTATCATTCATTTGATATCTTCTTGTTATTAACTGTTTGCTCAGTGAATTGGGTGTGCGTGGGTGCTGAACTAAAGCGTTCTAGGCATTATTGTTGTCAATCGAATGCCATGAGCTAGGACAGTTTCTATTTTCATGTAATTATCTTCTAACCTTGGACAATCTAGAGTCTTTAGACTTTTCTTGCAATAGTTTGTATGATCACCATCAACATATGATGATTAGATACAAATTTGTGTAGCTCGATTTCTTACAAACATTTATTCAAGCATGTGATGGACACTGATATGCTAACTAGTTTTGTGAGATGGAGATAGAAGAGATGAAAGGGAGAGAAGAAAAGAGAAGAGAAAGAGTGAGAGTCAGAGAGAGATTGCAAAGTTCTTCTAAATATTCAAATTTTATTTATTCTCCAATAAGATTTCCTTCCCTAACATGCCATCTAAAAGTCCTTATGAAACCTTGAATGACAAATAATTTCCATATGAACTATCCTACCATAGTGGTAGCAACCTAAGCCTTGCGTTTAGACAAGAGAGGATAAAAGAGGATAGTGATAAATGAGTAGGATAATGTGGGGACATAAACTCTATGGGATATGATGGGATAAAGATGGATTTAATTTTTTGTATTTGGTATGATGAGATTATAAGTAGAATAAGTGGTTTCAAATCCATCCTTGGCTGACTAGAATAGCGCATGAAAATGTGACAAAAGGTCTTGTTTGAATATTTACATTATGATTTAAGACATGGTCAACTGTGATTTTGAATGCCTTTCAATAATTACAAATTTCTATGATTTTGACCAATATGAGTCAAAATTTTGATAATAATAGTATAATTTTAAAAAAGTCAATTCTTTTATTTTATAAACTAATATAAAATCCTAATGAAGAATTATTTGAAATAATAGAAAAAAGCATAATATACTAATTTAATGCAATACTCAACATAACAAAGCCTTAATCATAAATTAGTTGAGGTTGGCTACATGTTTTTTTCTCCATTCATTTGTGTCGATGGTTATATTTTTGTGAGTTTATTTAAAATTAGGTCTTCAAAATTTTGGTCCATGTAATTTTAGGTCTATCTTTTCCCTTTTTATTCTATTTGGATCTAATCACTTTTCCTTACTAATGCATCTCTAGGTCTATCGTCCAACCAAACCTGCTTAAATGACCTTTTCTCAACTATCCCCTTATCGGTGCCACCTCAACTCTCTTTTGGATATATTCATTTCTAATCCTATTTTTTCTTGTATCACCACACATTCTGTTAGTATCCTTATTTCCATCATAGTCATCTTATGAGGGTGTTAGTTATCAATGTCTCAACACTTTGTATCATAAAGTATAATCGGCTTTATAGCCGTTCTATAAAATTTTCTTTCCACTTGATATGTATTTTATGGTCACCTAAAACACTCGAGGCATTTCTCTATTTTAATCACTTAGCTCGAATCCTATGAATAACATTCTTTTTAATCCCTTAATATCCAAGTTACTAAAAATGATCGCTTTTTGATTTTTATTGATTGTCAATTTTCACTGCGCTTATTCCTAATTTTAATTGTACCAAAATTGCAATGCATATGTTATGTTTTAGTCCTAATTAGTTTTAAACATTTGGCCTTTAAAATGTGCCTTCAAGCTTTTAACTTATGGTTAACTTAGTCCTAGTTTTATTTATCAATACAATATCATCTATGAACAACATACACTAAGGCACCATTTGATTTGCCTAAAACCAAAAAAAAATCTCTGAAAACTCCCATGACTCTCTAACACATTTTGTCCGCCTAGTATTTCGTAAAATTTCTATAAATTTCTATATATATCTATATATCCCGATAAATTTTTACAAACCTCAATACTTTTTTTACAAATTCCAATAACTTTTTTACAAATCCCGATAACTTTTCAACAAATTTCGACAAATTTGATATAAATCCATGGGAGTAGATACAAAAAAATCGTTCTCACGATTTCTCTCTCAAATTTTTTCATGCAAAAGTTAAAATGTTTAACAACTTTTACAGAAATTCTAATATAAATATGTGGGAACAGACCTAAAAAACTGTTTCCATAGTTTCTTTTTCCAACTTTTTACCGTAAAAGTCCAAAAGTTACATTATTCATCTCCAAAAAACGTGATTTGGGTTAGGAACACTAAACACCAAAAGTTGTCCTGAACCACATTTTTTCTTGTTTTTTACCACTCCAAATGCTACCTAAGAATATACTTGGTAAGCTTGTCCATAATTAAAGTGAAAAGATAAAGGAGATCCTTGGTGCAAATCAATTGTAATTGGAAATTGTTTGTATCAACTCTGTTAGTTCTTACATTTTTAACTACTCTATATGTGTCCTTGATCACTTTAATATATTTCTTAGACCCCAATGCCTAGCATAAAATTTCTTTTGGGACCTTAATACATGTTTTCTCTAAAACAATAGAAATCATGTGAAAAGTTTTATTTTTTTCTCTATATTTTTTCATCAATATCTTTGTTGGAAACTTCCGTAGTTGATTTACTAGACATAAAACCAAATTAGTTCTTTGATATTTTTGTTACCCATTTTAGCCTAGTCTCGATCACTAACTCGCAAAGTTTCAAAGTATGACTCATAAGATTAATACTTTGATCGTTATTGTAGTAATGGATATTCCCTTTATTATATAGGCACTAGGATACCTTCTTTTTATTTTTTTGTTTTTCTTTATTTTTTTAACATTCATTAGGCATCTTATTGGTATGTAAGATCCCGTTAAACAATTTTGTTGGTTAAGTTCCCTCATCGTCCCTTGGGCTCTTCCAAGCATAAAATGGACTACCATCTTGACATACAACTTTTCCTATATTCATCTTTTTCATAGCTCCATTTACTTATGCAAACCTAATTATATGTATAAAACTTATATTTTTGTCGTCAATGGGGTTACTAAAACTCCTAAATTCTTCTCTTGGCAACTATTAAAGAACTTAATAACTTCACCATCTCTACTGAATATCCTCTTCTTTTACCAAAACCATTGCTCTCTTTTTTTACATACTCAAGCTAATACAAGTCCTTACTTTTCATTTTATTCTAGCCACCTTCTAATTATCTTTCTCCCAATATTTTGTCTCTAACTTGTTATATCTTTATCTCCATTCATATTTACTTTTCTCCTAGCCAAAGTATATACTATTTCTTTTATTTATTTCCGGTTAATAAGCCTATTTTCTAAGTTGCTCTCTATAATGTACTCTCCTATACTAGCCTTTTTTTCCCGCACTCATCCATTAAAGTGTGGGAACACTTGCCTACTTCTCATCACATCTGGGTGGTGATATGATGCTTCAATTTAGGGGAATGCCCTAGTTAACCCTTACCCATTTTTCACTACACCCATGATTTGATGCAATGCGTCGCTACTAAGGGATGCCCCAACGAAATTCTCATTTTGATTCATGTCCGTAGGAAGTCATTATGTTTTATGTTGGACGCCGACCTACTACAACCCTCCTCCTTTATCCAAACTAGAGATTGATTATGTTAAAATAAATACTAGGCACACGCAGGCAGAGTTTTAAGGCTACTCAACTTCACATGTCATAATAATTAATAATAAGTTATTATAAATGTGCTAAAAGAACAGTTATCATGCATGTTTTATTGAACGAAGGGAAAATATAACATTTTACTCCCTTATCCTATCCCACCCATAATTATTCGACCTCCCTTAGGATAGAGTTATCCCATTATAGTGGGATAATTTATCTTGACCATTTTATCTTGTAAATTTTTTTACCACCAAACGTGGGAGATGGGATAAACTATCCTCTCTCATCCCCCCCATCCTTCAACCAAACATGCCATAAGGTTTCATTACTAGGACTCAAAACATAAAAAATAAAATTATGAAAAACAATGATGCGATAACGGTTTCTTATGAATCTAATGAAAAGGAGTCCAATGAGAATCTATAACTCTACTAACACTTGCACAAGTTTATGATACATTACATGATGATGTGATGTTGATTTTGGCTGCGTAGCAAATCAAAGAAAAATTGAAATCCTAAACAAGTCTTCTCAAAGAATTGGGTAATACTTTGTTTCATTTTGATACATATTAATGATACTAATGCGTGAATGTATTTATCAATGCATAACTGGTGCACAACATAGCTACTAATTCTTTTCTTCTTTTTACCGTCTCTGTTGGTGGACTATTTAGTTTATGAAGATTAACCTTATCTTGTGTGCTCACTATGTACAGGAACCTTAGGAATGTTGTTCAGGAAAATCTGGAGTCTGAAGAGTTGTGTTAATGTGGGTTTCTTGCTGCAAAGGAGACAATCAGTCTCAGTTTCAACCATTGCTGCAATAGATTTGGCGGCTAAAGATGGGGAACTCAGGGTTTTTTTAGTTGCAGGAGAGGTTTCAGGGGACACTATTGGTTCTCGTTTCATGGCTTCTCTGAAAAAACTCTCTCATTTTCCCGTCCATTTTGCTGGTGTTGGGGGGTTAGCTCTCTATTTTCTGGATTTTATGTGAGACTAAATTATATAATAAAATGTGCACGTACTGTATTTATTTTGCTGGCGCGTCTGTTTCCCCAAATATTGTTATGGAGTAATACTGCTGTATGTTATTATGATTTGTTTTCTCATTATTTTTGTATTCTAATTCTATTTTCTGCCTCTGCTTTTGTTATCTCTTTCAATTAGATGACTGGCTAAAGTGAGCAGTTGCTCGTATGTTGTTTTAGTTTTTTAGCTCTTAAATTTTAATTATTTTTATCCTTGTTCTCAGCTGCCACCAAATATGCAGCATTGAATTGTGCAAGAGTGCACCATGTCCTCTCTAAGCATTTAAGTTACTGAGATGATTATTGTTTCCTATGATATTTCATTTTGGGATTCTGTTTGGACTTTCCATTTGCAATATTATGTTGCTTCCTTTGTTCAGGTCCATGATGTCTAAGCAAGGATTAAAATCTCTGTTCCGCATAGAGGATATCGCAGTTATGGGGATCTGGGAGTTGTTGCCACATCTGAATAAGTTCAGAGTGAGTACTGAGCTAGTTTAATATTTTATGCACTTCCATGTATCCAATTCTATGCAATGTTCTTTTCATTTTATTTTTCTATTTTCTGTTTTGTAGATTGTTGTTAAAGTACATATGTTTTGTCTAAATAGGAAATTCCATTGTGCCGTTGCATCATTTTGACCCAATCCTTACATTGACCTTTGGAATGGCAGGTTAAGTTGAAGGAAACTACAGAGGCTGCAGTCTTGTTCCGGCCACATGTTGTAATGACGGTGGACTCCAAGGGGTTCTCATTTCGTTTCCTGAAGCAGCTACGCGGTAATTTAAAATTACCATTTTTGGATTGCAAATGAATGCTATCATTTTGCTTGTGGAAACAAAAGTATGGCGTAGGAAATTGGGGGGAAACTTTTTGCAGCTAAATATGGTCAGGAAGGATTGGTTAGCCCTCCACACTTCCACTATGTAGCACCATCTTTTTGGGCGTGGAAAGGGGGTGAAGCAAGGCTTAAAGGGCTATCTGAGTTTGTGGACCATGTCTTGTGCATACTTCCATTTGAGGGAGAAGTTTGCAGATCGAATGGATTGGCAGCGACCTTTGTGGGTCATCCCATACTTGAAGATGTTTTTGAGTTGAATTTGGTACCAATACATCTTCTAATCTTAATATTTTTATTATTTTATTCATCCAGTTGCTTTATTCAGAGAGCAGACGTGGTTGATCAACATTGGATCATTGGAATTTCTATTCTGTTGACATTCACCTGATACTCTTGTGTAGTAATTTAACTGCTTAAATTATGGAGTGGTTTCGTCTTCAGGGGAAGAATACCATAGAAAATGGATGGCGGGTGCAAGGACATTCTGAAGAATTTCGAAGTCAACATGAAATACCTTCAGGTATGGGACCAACTTCAGTTTGCCCAAAAGAGCTTATTGGATATGAACTTCAGATTTTCAGTAGTTATAAAAGTACATTTACAATCCACCTTGACCATTCTCATTAATGGTGTCCCTAGTGATATATACATACACATATATATGTGTTTTTAATTTTTTGCATTTTCAAATCTTTAGCTTTTGTTTATGGAACTTCTCATGATGAAAATTTTGAAAAAATTTGATTCGTTCTGCTATTTAACCCTCATTTTATCTTTTCAATTCATGGATGGAAAGGAGCAACAATTATTTCCTTGCTTCCTGGAAGCAGATTACAAGAAGTAACCCGCATGCTTCCAATCTTCTTAAATGCTATGAAGCTATTAAAAGACTACTACTCAGAGTTGGTGGTGGTGATCCACGTGGCATCTAATAAGCACGTGAAAGACTATATCTGCAGTTTTGTTCATAAGTGGCCTGCACCAGTCCTTCTGATTCCAGGAGGATCACTTCGCATGAAATATGATGCATTAAGTGTAAGACCTCCTTATCTTCTTTCCCCAACGTATTAATTTGACTCAATTCATTATTTGACACAGTGAGTTCACAAGTAGTGGGTTCACAATTTCACCGTGGATAATCTTGTCTTTGATCTGGTTGAACAAGTATGATCGTTTGGCATATCTTAAGCATATAGATAAAGACTTGGCTACGTTTGATTGGAGAGATTGGATGATGAGGAATAAATAACACTATGAAATAATGTACGGGATTTGATATAATAAGAGATTAATTTTTGTGAAAATTTAGGCATGTAAAGAGAGTTTAGTTGACCTTGACTCGACCTCAACCCTATGTTTGTACAGACTTGACTTTAGCCCGCCCCTAATACCTTGGGGTTGGGGCTTGGGGCACCCTCCACCCGACTTGACGCCAACCCAAGAACTGACCCTCAGCTAACCTTGACCCAATAAATTTAATTTTGTTTTTTTGTTATTTTTTTCCATTGTTTATTTACACTATACTAAAATAGATAATAAATACGAGTATTTTTATGATTTTGAGGGTGAAGAACAATTAATTCCCCCATTCGTGATTTTAAAATCTCAATACAAGGAATCTACTGTAATTATTAATAGAATTTATTTATTTTTAAGACCGATTGGTTAATTATTTTATTTTAAATTCAAGATATAATTAATTTACTTTAAAAGAATTATGAAAAAATATTTTTCAAAAATATTAAAAAGTTAAACGGTTCAATGGGTCATGGTCGGGGTCAGGATATGCCTGACCCTAACCTGACTTAGTTGTTGCAAGGGCAATTAGGTTAGGGGAAACTGGGTCGTTTTTGGGTTGGATCGACCCTGTTTTACATGCCTATGCAAGATCATTTTTTATCTTTTGTGTTTGATTGGTTGGATATAGAAGGACATAAGACATGATTTGATAGAAAATTTGACAATGAATAATTTTGGATCTTTGGATTTCTGGAAAAAAACGAATCTACCCCATGTGGTATTGTACTTCCCCATTCGGGGGATATACCATCCTGACCTAAAACCAAAAAAAAAAAAAAAGAAAGAAACAATGGACTTGTGGTTCCTATGGGATGCCCAGTCCAATTCCCTCTCTCTAATCTTGTGAACAAGCACATTGTTGGTGTATTGGGTTATATTTACCCAAAAAAAAAAATGAAAAATGAAAAATTAAGTGAACAAAGTAGGACGATAAATTGTTTTCTGTTGCAAATGCTAGGCCTTGTTTTACAAAACTTCTAGTTTTCAGTTTTATTTTACATTTTTTTTTGAAAACTGAGCATGAAAACTCGTTTGACAAATTTGTTTTCAATTTTCAATTCAAAATTTTCAATAATTATAAAAACATAAAAAATGTGTTTTATCGAATTTTTATTTGAAGTTTTTATTTTCTTCCATAATCACTACTAATCATAACTATTACTTATCATCAATCACAACCATCCGCCAGCTGCCACTTACATTCGGTCGCCGACCATCGCCACCGAACATGATTGCCACCACCACCGGCACCCATCTCCGGTCACTGCCAATAACTGCCACCCCTCACTCACCTCCAACTACCGCTAGCCACCACTGCAACCACCGCCCCCTGCCACCCCCATCTGACGGTGGCTGCCATCATTTCTGACCATCGTCGCTTGTTGCCCACCTTCAACCACCACTATGGGCTGGCCGCCGCCTTTGCTGTCGGCTGCCACCCACCTATGACCACTACCACTGACAACTATCGCTCAACACTACCCTTTAACCATTGTCGCTCGCCGCTACCCACCATCATTGGCCTCTTTTCTAATACTATAACTACCAGCTATTATTATCAAACAAGCTTTTAGGTTTTTGTTTTTGTTTTTTTGTTTTTTTTTTATTTTTTTTGTTTTTTTTTTCCTACTAATGAAAATTATAAATCAAAAATTGAGCACAAAAACTGAAAACTGAATATAAATACGGAATATAAAAACTAAAACTGACAACTTTGTCAAACGGGTCTTTATAAATTTTGTTTGAGATTATTCATTGTGGTAGTGTGTGGTCAAACTGTCTTATTAATTCAGCTTATTAACAAGGATTTATTGCTTTCTGAAATGGATTCAATAACTCAAGTGATGTGTGGTTTGACCATTTGATGTTTCTCATTTGATTTTATAATAATTCCAATTTCCATGCAGGCGAGTAGGGTTGCCCTTTGTACTTCTGGGACAGTGGCTGTGGAGATGCAACTTGCACGGTTGCCATGTGTTGTTGCCTATCGAGCCCATTTTCTTACTGAATGGCTGATACGTTACAAAGCTAAAGTACCATACATCTCCCTACCCAATATTCTGATGGGTTCTTCTATAATTCCTGAAGCACTCTTTCAAGCTTGCACGCCTACAAAACTGGCATCGTTGCTGATGTAAGTTCTTCTTGCAATACTCATATGGATATGGATTCTTTTCTCTCACTAGTTTTTAATTTTTAGTTGAGTACTGCGAAAGTGCAAAACTTTTAGATGAAATTACAGTGGGAGTAGATAGTATAATTATTATTATTATTATTTTATTATGCTTAAAATATGATGATTTTGTTTATTGTGCTTTATGGGCCCTCCTCTATCTCTACATTAATGGAGAAACAATCTCATATTCCATACAAGATGTAAATTTAATTATCAAAGACGGGTAAATCTGAATGGTATATACTAAAATGATCGATGCTGTATTCCAAATGTTAAAACAGTGCCTCTATGCTTAAAATTGGGAATTTTTTAAATTTAGGAAACAAAGTAGGCTGTCAGATATGTTTAGCATTATTTTCGTAGTAGTAGTTGGTTGCCAATCTATTAATTGGACCTGCATCTTGGCAGATGGATGGTTGTTCAGAATTCTTATCTAAGTTGTAAGTGGTTTTCTCCTATTTTTAAGAGGAGATTCTTTATCAACACAAGTTGTGTTTCTCTTACTCTGACTGGGACCTAATGCAAACACATGGATGTTAACCTTCAAATTTCCCATACATTGGATTCTTTTGAAAATGCCCTTCCTCAAAAATTAAAATTTCTCTCTCTTGCCAGTACCCTAGCCCTACCACTCCAACCTTGCCACCCCCGCCTCACCCTCCCGCCAGCCCTCGCTCCTCTTAACTTTGGTGCCTGCACCCAACGCTACAACCACTCCTCACCCTGGCTGCCTCACCTCCCCGACTTCTTGCCCCACTACCCTTGCGGCTGCCAATCCCTTTGCCTTTCTCTTCCTTTTCATCAGTATTTTTTTTTATTTTTGATTTTTTTGTTTTATTTTTGTTTTACAAGGTGTTAATCCTTACAGCATGTGAATGCCACTCATTACACAGCATGCGGCTGCTAATTATAAATAGTTATGACTAGCACCTGTTTGTTGTAACAACTAGCGCTTTATATTGTGATTACTAACATTTTTTTAGCCACTTGCTGAAGTGTGAGAGGGGTTGGGGTGGCTAGAGGTGAGAGAGAAGAAAGGAGAGGCAGAAAAAAAAAAAAAGGGAAGGAAAATATAAGATATAGGGTATTTTTAAGACATTCTGAGAGCG
>JAVXUM010000017.1:14797346-14807443 GCA_035590655.1 Pouteria glomerata | reverse complement strand
TTTGCTTTTGAGTTTGTAATGGCCATAAGGCCTGGACTTGTGTAAAATTGTGGGGGTTTACATAGTGGATGGTTATACATCTCTATTAATTCATGTGAAATGGATGTATAGGCTAGATTAGAATGGGAATGTATGATTACATTATCAAACCGCTGCGTGATTATATGGCAGCCAATAGATATATATATTTTGCACAAGTTGTCTATTGGTACCCCCCTTTAATCAAAATTTTAGGCCGTTATATAGCCGGTGGAATGTTGTGGGTCCATTGCATGACCGATGCGTTTGCTCTGATCCGATGACTCGGTTTATATGATATGCATGTTTTACACTCACCCCCTGGGTCTCTGGGCCCGGGGCGTGACATAAACAAACAAAAATATCAAAAAAATCATAATTATAATTCTTCTGAAAACTTAATTTAAATTTTTTAAACTAACAGTTAATTTTTTAAAAAATCTAGAATTTGAAATTTTTATCATAGTCAAGCAATTCATCTACATAAGTAAATGTTTTCAAAAAAATTAGGTTGTAATTGCCCGCCCACTAATCAAAATATCTAAAAAATTAGGTAAATTATATTTTGTATATATTTAAAAAATAATAATTTCTATTATAAAATAAAAGTATTCATTACATTATAGTTATGTCTTAGATTGAGTTTTGTGTAAGAATTTTTAATGACATTATAAATATCTAAAATATCTGTGAAAAGATAAATGTGCAACTATCTAATTTTAATTAATGAAAAGAGTAAAGTGGAGTATAAGATATTATTTATAGAGTACGAATAGGTTATCTTAAGTTATAATATAATGTTTAATTATCTTGGGATGCCAAAATTATCCGTACTTGGTAAGTACCTGCTTTACCTGCTTTGCTAAAGGAGAACATAAAGATACTATATAATAATCAGGACGAGTATGGAGATTTTAAAGTGTTCCCCAAACAGAGACGAGTGTTACAGTCTCTAACCCATCCTGTACCTATTTAAATACTTATTTATAAATTTACATATATTTAATATTTATTTAATATATATAGTATATAACTTATAATTGTAAATAAACTGGAATGGAGATGGAGAATTTGTTACCTAATGGAGACAGGTATAAGAAACACTTTTATTCCTAAAACTAAAAATACAACAAGAATATAAACAAGGAAGGATATTGCTAAACAAGTTGAAAAAGCTATTTCTACCTCATATTTCACTGTCGACATATTAAATGATCTCAAAGAAAGAAAGAATAATTCACAATCAAATTATTTTTAATTAAAACTAAAGAATTAAGTGTATTTATAGGCAGAAGTAGGCTAGTGCGTGGAAACAGGTCAATACCATCGCAAATGCCACCAATCTTATAGATAGTGGTGTATTAGCATTGGGGTGAGGGAGCAACTGCCCACCGACTAAAGAATTTGTATATGTAGAAGAATTCTATAATCTTTTGTATTTTGATTTTTCTCAATGAATAAAGCTCAAATACAAGGCAAACATATATTCAAGAAAATGAAGTAAGAAATAGTAAGTGCATAAGCTGTATACTACGTTAACTCCTTAATTGTTGACATGAGTTACTGAGAATGATTCTCCTTAATTGTAGGGTAAATAATCTTCCAGATTTTCAACGAAGATTTTTTCCTTGAAAGAGTTTGTTTCCTCAAGTAATTTTACTTCCTTATCACCCTCCCTCAAGGTGAAGATAAAGTGTAAATGGAGTCCCATTTTGTTGTGAATAAAAAGAAATGGTTCCCTTAGCAAAGACTTGGTTAGGACATCTACTATTTGCTGCGAAAATGGCACAAACCTTGTGATGAGATTACCCATGGCTACCTTTTCTCAAGCAAAATGGTAGTCAATGTTAATATTTTTGTCCTAGCATGAAAAAGGGGATCAATAGACATATAAAGAGCATTAAGATTGTCACAAAATAATTGAGGAGGATAAAGTAAAGGAATCCCAATGTTGAGTAATAAGAATGTAAGCAAAGTTAATTTAGTAGTGGTGGAAACCATGGATCCGTATTCTACTTCTAAACTAGATCGCGTAACGGTAGGTTACTTTTTAGAGCATCATGAGATGCAGTTTGTGCTTAACAAAACAGAAAAACCAATTGTGCTTCATTGTGTCAAAGGGCATCCTGCCCAGCCAGTATTTGAAAATACATATAAGGAAAAAGGACTATGAGATATAAACCGTAAGCCATAATCTTGTGTCCCTTTAAGACAACAATCGGTTGATGCCCCTAAGATGTAATTCTATCAGAGTGTTAAAAAATTGACAAACTTTATTTACTACATGTTAAATGCCTGGTTGAGTGAATTTGAGGTATTGAAGGACACCAACATGCTTTTATAATATGTTGCATCTACAAGTTTTTTTTTCTGAGACATAAGACTTATCATTAAGGGCCATAGGAGTAGCATTAGGAGCATAATTAGCATTACAAGTGCGGTTAAGTAGACCCTTAAAATACTTGACTTGAGAGAAAATGACTCTTTCAGTGAAGTGTTTAACTTCAACACCTAAAAGAAACTTAGAAATCCAAGATCTTTTACGGCAAACTCTTTGGTCAATTGATGAATTAAGTTAGAGATGAACAAGTCATTATTTCCAGTCACCAATTACCAATATGTCATCTACATAGATAAGAAGTATATTGTAACTGATTTTTGACGGTAGACAAACAAAGAAGAATCTACTTTGCTGCAATAGAAACTAAGGTGGAGAAAAAACCGAGGTAAACGATCAAACCAAGCTAGAGGAGCTTGCTTTAGGCCATAAAGAGACTTGTGAAGAAGGCATGCATAATCAGGTTCACGTGGATCCACAAAACAAAGAGGTTGCCTTATTTACACGGTCTTCTTGAGATTTTCGAGCAAAAAGGCATTCTTAATGACCACCTTGAAATAATGTGTTTAGAATAAACTCCGAAGTGCAAGGGTGTAGTATAGTTTAACCTGATGATACTAGGATCATATCCTCAGGGAAACTAGGTTTCCAAATTCTAGACTTTCTAAGTTAACCAAATCTATGTCTCTAAAACCAAAAAAAAAGGATATGTTTGAGAGAAAGAGTATTTGATATATGATTTTAGCAATTTTTAAATGAAAATTAAGTAGAACACATTAATCACTAGACTAAAAGAAAATATTCTAAATTTTATCTAAGTAATCCTAATAGAGCAAGCAATTCAAATTTAAACAAAGCAAGCAATATGAATCAAAATTAAAGGATATCAAATTAAATATCTTCATTTAACCTACAAATCGGGAAAATTGTTTATTATCAAATTAAATGTACTTTTGATCTCAGTTTAAGATTCACTTTTAGGAATAACAAATCAGAAGATGTTATTGTTAAAATGGTTTTTCCAAAGCACAATTTTGATTTCACGTTTAGGAAAGAAAAAAGATATTCAATTGGTTTGTCTTTAGTCCAGAACTATTTTATTTGATTCCAAAAATATATGAATGTTATAATCGTACAATATCATCGGAGATTTCTAAGAAATATAATTGATGTTATACATTTTTGAAAATCTTTGAAAAGAAATAAATAGATTTAGAAAATGTAAACCATACCATACAAGTTCAGTTTTGCATGTAAGATTTTAATGGTATTCAATCATCAAATAACAATCTTCCCATCCTTGATGGGTTAAATCAAGAAAAGAAATCTAGTCTAGCATTATTATATACAAACAAGAATAAGAAATAAAAGAGAATAAAGTTAGAGAAACTAACTTCATTGATGAATGCTGAACTTTATTCTAATACTGAAAAAGTCTGATGAACAATCCCTTTATCCAACGAATGAAAACATCCAACCGAACTAATGAAACTAAACTAAAAACCCTAAAAACTATGAAAGAAACAACATTAAAAAAAAAAAACAAAAAACAAAAAAAAAACTCCTAACATCTGAGCTAAAAGATCTATATATGGGCATCAAACCTTAAGGTTAAAACAAAAGCAAACGTGAAACCATTCTAAGCCACCGTATCCAGACGGCAATATGGCATTTAGATGGTAAGAACAAAATTTCATCCACGAAAATCAAAATTTGTCAAAGTGTTTAAACTAAGAAGTTACTGGATAATGGCATCCAGATGCCAGATTGTCATTCGAACAGTAAAGCTAAATTTCTTATTCTTCCATCATTTCTTCATTTTTGCTCTATCTATGCTGTTTTTTTATTTTCTTCTCCATCTTTAATCCAATTCAATAGTTTTCAATATTACTACAATTAAGAACAATTCACTGTAAGAAAGCAAAATCAAGCTAAAAATTTGTAAAATACTATGAAATTACTGTAATTATGAGTTTGGGGGTTTATGGTTACTCTTTTTAAGCATAATCACGCCCCCCAACTTACTCACTGCTAGTCCCTAGTGACAAAAATTCCTAGCTAGATCTACCCACAAATCCTACAACTAGTTTTAAGTCAAGTATCAATCCATCATAAGAAGATCATGGATCAAATTCAGGAATCAACAAGTTAATATTCAAAAGTCGAATAAACGTTTTCATGATACATCAAGCTTAACCATTTTCAATCATTTAAACTCAAATGTGTCAATTCATTTTGTTTACTCAAACTAATTATCAAATATAAACTGAAAATAGCAGCTTCAACTCCAAATCTTATCTGGTTGGTCGCTTAATAAATAAATTTGCTCTGAGACAAGGTTTTACTTTGGGTTTATGCTAGAATGTAAAGACAAGTTTATGCATTGAACCGTACCAAGGCTTGAAAGAATTATAGTATACGTGAGTAATGCTAGCTTCATGGAAGAATGTATCAATGCAAAAATAAGATAACTTTATTTAATTGCACAAATTAAATCAATACTCCTTCAAAATGTCTTTCACCTAAAGTCCATTAGGACTTTTTAAAAGGTTGTAACTTGGCCTGGAGCATTGACTTAGCAAAAGAAGCAAAAGAAAAGTAAGGAATTCAAAGTAACTTATCTTAGGAATTGAAACATAATGCTTTACATTTCATTCTTCCCCCCAAACTTCTCTTTTCCCACTTTGTCACATACTCAAGAATCAAAACTTGAAACTTGATAAGAGTATTTGTCTTCTCTTATTCTCTTCTTCTTTTTCTTCTTCTCTCTTTTATATATATGGGACTGATGGTGATGAACTCATGAATTGATATGTCCCAATTGTAATTTTTCTTTTATTTTTTTAATGAATGCTTCCCTTTTGTAAAGAGTAGCTTTTCCTCTCTATATCTCATCACAATTCATACTAATTCCTTATGACATGCAAGGGTTAGCTTATACTCATGACTAAGGTAAAAAGGGTCTTTGAATTGTGGTTGAAACAAAGAATAATTCATTCTTTATTATTTTTACCAAAGATTCAAGTTGGTTCCTAAGACAATGAATTCAAAGAAAGGGTAAAGACTCAAAATATTCAAACATAGCCTAATAACATCTTTTCAAAGCATTAATCTAAGTGCATAAAACAAACAAAGTATCTCATGTGTTTCATACCAAAGCAAGATAATGTTATGAAGTTATATAAAAAATAGTATGCAAAAAATTTAAAGAATTCATGTAATCTTTCAAGAAAAATGATAAGGCTCTAAAGCTTACAAACTATAGGTTGTTTTTGAATCTCCACATATGTTTTGGCATACTTGGGTAATCAGTTATCATAAACTTTAATCTTCAACACATTCTCATTCTCACAATTTTAAACAGTAAGTTTTCGATATCTTAGAAAAGAATTTATACTCATTTTGAATTTTATTCCTTATCTAAAACTAAAATCATCTTATTCATTCTTTTCCTAATTAATATAATCTTAAAACCTAGTCAAATTCATGCATGTGAGGTTTTGTTTTTGCTAAGTTAGGTTTTAAACAAAAATTAACCATTATGCATGCACATGAACACATGCCTCTATCCTCCAACTTAAAATATACATTATCCCAATGTGTCTACCCAACTGCAAGTAAAAGTTGAATGGATAAAATACATGATATGACATGAAAGAAAAGTAGGCATGTGTTCCTAAAAATTATTCCTCCGTATGTATGAATAATTTCTAAAAGAAAAGTTTATAAAAAAAGAAAATAAAATAATAAAAAATTAAGACAAAATATGCCAAGGTTAAATAATACCTCTGGCAGGAGCAATATTCCTCCCAACAATGCATAAGAACAGTTAAAAAAACCTCTAAAGGTTTTGTTGTCTCGTTATATACGTCTGAAGTAGAGAGAGAGTCATCATCATTTTCATCATCTGTGTTAGAATTGGGTATATCCTTAAGAGTAGGCATATTCGTAACGTCAAATTCTAAGGTATCCTCATAAATAAGAGTAGCTCATCATTAGTGTTTAGAGTGTGCACTCCATGGTTATGTCTATCTCGGCCCACTCTATTCGGACTGGGATTTCTAGATCTACCTCATCCTATCCTTAAGCTTAGAAAAATTGATGTGGAGTTATTAAAAATAAGGGTCGGTAATGAAAAAGTAAAGGTAATGTATTACCCTCCACGAATGCTTTATTGGGCCAATTATCTAAATCTAAATCCGATAACTCATCTTTGTCAACAAAACTAGAGTTAAATTGGCAAGGGTCACTCTATCCTTTTTCAACTCTAATGTTAGTTGTGTCAGACATGATGAACCTTTTCTTAACGATAAATTAAAAAGGAACTCAATACTATGCATAACCAACAAAAATAATCGACCATGAAGAAAAAATAAAATATAAAATAGCAAGGCATTATAATGAACATGAAGCAAAATAAACATAGCAAATGACTGACATAGAGCAAATATTGAGTTTTAGGTTACAAGATAATAGTGAAATATTGCACCTAAACTCAAATCTTATCCACATAACATCAAAAGATAGAGTTTCAAGAGTACAAAATAGAAGCCATAAAACTCAACTTACCAAACTCTCATGAAACCACATAAAAATAGAATTAGAAATTTGCCAATTGTTGTGGTGGTGGAAAATGTACTCCAACACTATAGTGATAGTCATAAATTCTTCGAAGAAGTTGATTGTTCTCATTAGTCACCAATTCGAGCTATTCAAGTGTTGCATTTTGGCTCCGAATCATCTCTGCCAGTTGTTGATTAGTGACTTCTTCCATTTTTTTTACGTTCTTCTGCCCCAGCTTGAGAACTACCCCCTATGTCTTGTTGTGTTGTAGCTGCTTGCCTCTTTTCTGCCGCTTTGAGAAGGCAATTATGCTTTAATATATGATTGGTAGTTTAGGACACCCAATGCTGGAGTGACTTGTAATTTATTAGGTAGTAATACTTGTTGGCTCCTAATCATTTGGGTGAGAACTCCCCTAAATGGAATTCCCTTATGTCTTCTAGGATGTTGCTGCAAGTTATATAATTGTTCCCATAGGTGTAAAGGTAAATTAATCACTTTCTTAGAGCCTATAGCATATAAAAGGTGAGCCTAAAGTTCACCATATTCAGCTGTTCTTCCAAAGGGCAGTAAATTGGAGCAACTAAACACAAATATTTATTTTTCACCTCTGCTACATTGACTTGACCCTCAGCTGGGCAACTTTACTCCCTCTAGAAGAATCTCATTTGCCATACTTTACATGGAAGGAGTGTTACCAAGTGCATATAGAAAATGAGATAAGTTTGGTCTTGGTAGATTAAGGAGCTGTGTAAAATGGTCTAGAGTGATATCTATTTTGGCTCCTCGCACACAACTATGTATGACATCTCTATCCTCCTCTTTATTAGCTCCCTCAGTGGCAAAGTTAACATAAAATTCCTTCACAATCTTAAGGATGCTATTTGGTTGGAAGTGGGCATAATTAAGCCATTCCCTCTTCGAAAAATTTTTGTGCCAATCAAATTCTTCCCCTCTAATATCCTCAATTTCCCAAAACTGTTCAAGTGTAATAGCTTTTTTCTCCCAGAATTTCTCAAAATCATCCCCATTCTTCTTACATGAGAATCTATGATCACTATAATCTAGTCGATTAACATTACAACGCGCAGGAAGTTTTTGAGGACCCATAATTCTATAATTGAACAAGTATTACGTAATTAATATAAAATTCAATACGAACACTTAGAATTGGGTAGTGTACAAGATCTTAAGTCCACCCAAGACAAATGGTGGCCTAAACTAAAACATCCTGCCTAATTATACTCAATTCTAGAACAAAACTCAAAAGATGGATCTCACAGTTAGATCCATAGTAATGTTATAATTCGATAATTCATGAGTTTTACTCTTCTAGAATGAACATTGCAAGACCATAAAACATAGAATAGAACTTAGAGCAGCTAAAAGGCCCCACAAAATGTCACCCAAGCCTTGTCGACTCAAAATGTCTCATACCAATAAAAAGAAGCTACTAGTGCACCAGGCACAATTTAAGCATCCAAATGAAGTCAGAATGCCTTCAAATTACACAAGAATATCAAGGGTAAGATTTATAAGGTAATAGCATAGCTAGGTATGAGTAAGTCAAACTTCAAGAGGTCTCTCCACAGCCACGAAAAAAGTTCATTAATTTTTTATAAAGTTATAAAAGTGTCCTGGAGTCCTACCAATAGCATTTTTGGATTCCTCAAACTTAATAAGGCTATAAGGATTCATCCTAGTGATGCTCCCAAGGATCAAGCAAAGGATTGGTTAACCCTACCTCAGTTTCAGTTTGTTTTGAAGCTGCAATTTTTAAATAGACATAACTTGATCCTAGAGAATCCAAATTGAACCAAATTTTGATCTAATTGGTTTAATTCTCTTCAAAAAGTGTCTAAAAAATTTCAGATGCTCCTAAAAACTATGCAGAAGATCTTAGAATGGCCCAAACCTATTAAGGTAGAACCTAAACTTAATCAAACATCACCTAAGCAAGAGGCTTAGAAACCTATCAGGGTAGAACCTAAACTTAATCAAACATGGCCTAAGCAAGAGTGATTACACTTGAAAAGTGTAATTATGAACTTTATATTTCAGTTTAGAATTATGCATTATTTTAATAAACTCTTTTAGTTTTACTATTTTTATTACTTATTGGATTTAGTTTCTAAAATGCAGAAAAACGGAGGAAATAACCATGATTTGTAGAGGGGAAAATGTTCCCAAGCTCAAAAGAGTCGAAGACTTGTGCAGCAGAATTTTGTAAAACACCCTATAGTGTTTTAGACATAAATTTTCACTCTGGACTCCGATTGACATGATTATTTTTGGGTTGGAAAGAAGACTTGAAGGGCTACAACTTTTGTGTTTTAACCAAAGCCTGAATCGCTCATCTTCAAGGTCAAAATTGGGTTAGAAGTTCAGGATAGTAAGTTGTTGCAGCAGAACAAAAGCCAAGCTGAAGAATTTAAAGAGCCCACTGGTGTCCGGACACTAGGGTCGTGCTGTTCGGACACCAGCAGAGCGAAACCCATATTTTAAGGTTTTAGGGCTTATATTTTTGGAATATAAAAATGTCACTTGTGGCCGTCATTAGGAGACATTCTTTTCAGTCGTTTTTTGTAGTTCTCTCTAAAGGTTTTAGTTTAGTTTAGTTTTTTTATTTTTGAAGATGATTTAGAAGTTTTATTTGGTCCATTCGTCAATTCCGATTCAAAGAAGATAGTTTTGTGTTTCGCTTTTGAAGTACGGTATGCTTTTCGTTCGAAGTTTATAATACATTTTAAGTTTAAAGATTGGTATTCTTCTTGCGTTTGTTATTAGTGATAGACAAGGGTTGTTCACTTTTGCTTTCGCTTTCGCTTTCGCTTTTTCTTTTTATTTTCAGATCTGTTTTTTCTTTCATTATTATTTATCTATGGATCTTAAAATCATGCGTGGCTCGATCTATAGGTTCTTGATTCAACCACTTAAGGAAGGGTGGTTGGTTACGTCTCTGTGATATGCGTAGGCGTACGTTCGCATGAACGTTTACTTCAACTATTTTTGGATCTAGATTATCTATTTTCGAAAACATTCGAAAATGAAGTTTCATGACCATATTCTGTGGAACTTACTAGTATAAACTTTCGATTCTGTAAACCCTCTATAATATTTTCGGAATAAATTAATTAAGATCTAAAACCCTAATTTTATTAAACGAATCATCTTCCGA
>JAVXUM010000017.1:14774069-14786929 GCA_035590655.1 Pouteria glomerata | reverse complement strand
GAACTCTAGGAAGAGTGAACTTGGAAGAGGGAAAAATTGGTGTAAGATGGTAATTAGTACATAAAAATGAGTAGGGTTAGGAGAGGGAGGTCAAAATCAGAAAATGATCAAAACCCGAAAAACCTGCACCACTCTCGACGGGTGCTCGCCTGATTGAGGCAGGGGCGCCCGAGGCACTGTTCATTCGAATACCATTCTCGGCGGGCGCCCGCCTAATTAAGGCAGGGCGCTCGACCCACATTATTGACACCCTCAACTTCCTTTTATCATCTATTCCATGCAAACCCATTTTAGCCCTAACATGTTAAATTTCTAAATTTAATCCTTCTTATTTCATTTCACATATATGTTGTCTTGGCTATGACATGTTACACTTGATTTGATTTCATGCATGGAAATGGGTTTGAGGTAATGGTGCTTGTGAAATTACTTGAAGTATCTTGATGATAGTTAAATGAATGATACTTGAGTTGAGATGAGAATGCTCATGGAATGATTTGTGTTGATCATATGAAATCACAAAGTGGATTATGCTATAAGTGAACTTAACACATAACTTATAAACCTAATGGAAAGATAAGAAGACGAAATGATTGGTTGTGTGTCGGGGATTGTGGGGTACGGAAAATAGGAAAAGTCTGAGATTATTCTAGGGTTGTAAGTCCCGGAACCCGCGCAGGGTTTAGTGTTTCATACCAGTAGGTTAGTAGCCTATGAAATAAGGGCAGTGTATTATGTATACACACGGGCGTAGCGTCGCCCTGGGTTGTCATCCTAAAGAATGCCCATGGGGCAGGGCGTCGCCCGGAACAAGTACTACGGATTGGTACCCAATCCCCGATGATGTGTAAAAGACTAATGTGTGATGTATACCCAAGATGAACAAGTTAATGGCTTAAATATTGATAATGTACACACATTGATATTCCAAATAGCATGTGAAACTTGCTTATGAATTATGAGTTAAGATGCTTGCTATCATGTTATACGCCTTAGAGCATGGTTGATACAAATGGCTTATGGGACTTGTTTATAAATTGATTCATGAGATATCTGTTATCATGTTGTGAATGTTAGTTTATTGTTGCTTGGTATATCATGAGCATTACATACACCATATTTATATTATAGGAGTGTATCGTGAGCACACGCCGTCCGTACTCATGTCTCTACAGATGTCCATGCAGGACCCACTCAGGATGATTTAGGAGGGGCTTAAAGACAAAGGGAGGGGTGTCCAAGCCATTGCAAAGATTGTTTTAGTTACACATATTGTAAATATATTTTGAGCAAACATTGTGATGTATATATATTTTCTTTTGCTTTTGGGTTTGTAATGGCCATAAGGCCAAGACATGTACAAACTATGAAATTTGAACATAGTGGACTTATTATTCGTTTATATTGGTCAATGTGGGTTGGATGTGTGGTCTTGGATGGGAATGTATGTTTAGTTTATAAAACCGCTACATGGTTGTATAGCAGCGAGTATATATTGCACAGATATTTCTATTAGGTACCTATTTGAACAAATTTAGGCCGTTATATAGCAAGGGAAGTTTTGTGGATCCGTTGCGTAACCAACGTGCTAGCTCTGATATGAGGATCGTGTTTACATGTTATGAATGACTTACACTCACCCCTCGGGCCCTCGGGCTTAGGGCGTGACATAAGGGCCCGAGCATCTTTTCTTTACTTTTCTTCTTTTCTTTTTCTTTCTGGGGTTTGCCTTTCCAGGGGTCTTGGGTCGAACCAGAGAGAAAGAGAGGAGAGAGAGAAGAGAGAAAGGAAGAGAGGAGAGAGAGAAAGATTCAAGGCCGGAAGTTAGTCGATTTTGGGAGATCTCGATGCGGTGATCATCGTGGTACAACCCATTTCACGAGATTCGAAGCGAGGTGGGAGAAACCGAAGTTTGAATTCAGAGTTCAAAACGGTTTTCTTTAATTTTCTCCATTTCTCTTCAAATTCGAGGTAAGTGGGACTTAAATTTGAGTTCTAGACGTTGTAGGGATCGTTTTGATGTATATATATGCATGTTTTGATGAGATATATAGAAGAAGTGATATATATGTATATTTATATATATAGTTCTGTGTGTATATATATGTATAAACGTTGATGGATCTTGCATATTTTCGAGTACTTTCTGAAATTGAAGTTATAGAAACGTGATATGAAAGAATTTGAGTGTTTTTTTGTTGAGTTTTGGGTTAAATAGGAGCTTGGATCGGATGAAATAGAAGTTGGGTTGAAGTGGAACAACCCAGCCCATGTTTCTGGTCTCGGGCATCCGGACGGTCGTGTCGGGCATCTGGATGGGCCTGGGTAGGCGTCTGGACGGCCGAAACTCACTTTGTGTAGGTTGGTCAATTCTGACCTCCTGATGCTTGTTTTATGCCTCGAACTAGTTTATAAACATGTTATACACATAATTTGGAGTTTAAATTGTAATGAGAATAAATGTGAATAAAGTTGATATGAAGTAAAGGTTAAATTCCATGATTGGGCATATCACGTGCATTGGGATTGGGGTGGTTTCACCCGGTGTGACAAATGAGTATAATGGGCCGAGAGTGCCATTGAACTATGTGATGTGCCGAGGCACGTGTGATATATGTATTGATAATGATTGTGAATATGGAACACCGGATGATCCCAATTTAATTTAAATGACTAGAGCTTAGTCATATGGAGTTAGGACGTTAATATGAGATATATGAATTGGATATTTTTCCGGACTGCCTGAGATAGGTGGATTCCCAACTAGAGGTGTAACTCGATTCTCTAGCGAAATGGCCAGGGGGTGTAACACGATTCCCTTGAGTCACACCCTGCTTGAGCAAAGCAGATGCCTGACTAGAGGTGTAACACGGTTCTCTAGCGGAAGGGCCAGAGGGTGTAACACGGTTCCCCTGAGTCATACCCTACTTGAGCAAAGCAGATACCTGACTAGAGGTGTAACACGGTTCTCTAGCAGAAGGGTCAAGTGGTGTAACACGGTTCCCCACATGTGATATTTATATAAGATATATATATGTGCATTGCCGTCAGCGCTTAAAACGGTGTATTTGGTGACCGCGCGTGTCTTGGCTGATAGTCTTGCTAAGTGTCACCCATCCCAAAATAAGGTTGGATGTAGATGGAAGATATAGGATGCATAGGTCATTGCATTCCATCATACCCATTATATGAGATTGCATGAGACTATATGAATGGTTGTTATATAAATCTTGAGAAATGGATATAGATATTATGAGTGATGTTAATGTTTGATTTATTGTTAATGTATGAGATACATAATCTAGATAATGATATAAGAACTATGGAGACCTGATTCCCGAGGTGCGATACAAAGGCAGCTAAGGCGTTAGTAGTCTAAGTCTTGTTTATACAGTGGTAATAATATTGTGAGATTCCCATATCGGTTGAAGAGGAGAACGAAACCTGCCTAATAAATAAGGGGTGGAGACCTTCCCACTGAAGACGCATTTTGGGGGGCACTAGGGTAGCCCTCGCCAAGAACAAAACCGTGAGAGCTTACCGGGGATAGACCCGAGGGGCCAAAGCAGACAATATCTTTAGGCGGTGTTAGTCCTGGGCTGTTACAATGGTATCAGAGCCGGTGCCGGATCGGTGTGCCAGCGGGGATGCTTGGCCTCTAAGGGGGGTGGATTGTGAGATCCCACATTGGTTGGGGAGGAGAACGAAGCCTGCCTAATAAGTAGAGGATGAAAACCTTCCCACTGAAGACGTGTTTTGGGGGGCACTGGGGTAGCCTTCGCTAAGAATAAAACCGTGAGGGCTTGCCAGGGAGAGACCCGAGGGGTTAAAGCGGACAATATCTTCAGGCAACGTTGGTCCCGAGCTCTTACAGTAGTATCAGAGCTGGTGCCGGATCGGTGTGCCAGCGGGGACGCTTGGCCTCTAAAGGGGGTGGATTGTGAGATCCCACATCGGTTGGGGAGGAGAACGAAGCCTGCCTAATAAGTAGGGGGTGGAAACTTTCCCACTAAAGATGCGTTTTGGGGGGCACTGGGACAGCCCTCGCCAAGAACAAAACCGTGAGGGCTTGTCGGAGAGAGACTCGATGGGTCAAAGCGAACAACATCTTCAGGCGGTGTTGATCCCGTGTTGTTACAGTCTCTAATGAGTGACAGAAAAAATTATTAAATGTTGTATTACGTGTTTTTTTGTTCACGTACTCGGGTTTTAATATTTGGGACGTGACAATTAAGTGATAATAATAATTTATTTGTCATGTGATATTTTAATTAGTAAAAATAAATTAATTATACATGTAATTTATTATTAAATTAGATTTTATTATATTTTACATATAATAATTTTTTACCTATAATTTAATAAAAATTATTTTTCTAAAGTAATTATTAACAAAAAATTTAATTAAGATTTTAAATAAATATATAATATAACAAATTCGTACATCACACGAGTTTAATCACTAGATATATATTTACATAGAAATAATTTCTATATTTTTGTAAATTCCAATAAATGATATTGTTGGTATTTAATAACACAAAAAAATTTAAAATTTTAACAACAATGAAAGGCATAATAAATCCTAATAAATTACATTAACAATCACATTAAATAAAAATATAAGAAAAATTATAAGAAAATCATACTTTATATATTTAAATAAACAAATTGAAAAATAAGGCAAAGAGTATGTTTTCCTGGAAACCTATTACCAAAAAAAAATAAATAAATAAAACTTAACAATAATAAGAAGTATAATAAAAATTAAAAAACAGGATAAACAGTTACATTAAAAATAGAATAAAATATCAAAAAATTAGACCTTATATATTTGAATGAATAAATTGAAAATTAAGCCAAAAATTAAATACATAAACAAAAAATGATTTTAATTTAAAGAAATATCTTATAATAAAAATAAATATAATAAAAAATATGAGGAGCGAAAAAGAGAACTATATAAAACACATATTCATGGCAGCTATAATCATTTATATATATCAATTATATATGAATTGAATTAAACCTCTTGCGAGCATTAAAATATTTAAAATAATTAACATATAAAATAAATAAAAATTCTTTGATTAGTTAGAATATGAGAAAATCCTATCCTACTTAAATTAAAACATCATAAATAATTATAAATTAAAAAATGTATATGAAAGATTTTAAAATAGTATACTTATATAATAAATAATTTTTTTAAATAATTATAATTAGATGTCATAATTAGGGTGCAAGTTAAGCTTTATGTTGCCCAACATCAATCGTTCCAGCGCCGCCATCTATGGCCCAAGAGAACCAAGAGGACGAAACAATCATCCCCTCTCTCTCTATAGTCTCATTTTGTTTCTTCAAAATTTTCATCCTCATCTCTTGCATTGTCTACAGAAAATATTTCCAATAATAGTCTCCTTGAATCATTAATTTTCTTAATTTTATATATTTAAAAAAGATTTTAGAATAGTCTGCTTGAATCATTAATTTTTTTTTTCCTTCCTTACGTTTAGATTAGAAAGAAAAAAAATATAAATTACACTAATTCCCCAATAAATTTCTTTAAAGAATAAATAAATTTTTTTGTGTTTAAAAATTATTTTAACATCTATTCCTTTTAAATTTTCTTAAATAGATTCCCTCTCATCTTATTAACAAGAGTTACAAAAGTGCACAAAATTATACAGATATAAAATATTTTTATATGAAATAATCAATATATATATATATGTATATATATATATATTTTTTTTACTTATATTGTATAGAATCAAATTGTTTACAAGTTACAACATTTTACATAAGAATATTTTTATAAGTTTGTACAGAATTCATTTAATTTTAAAAATGATTATCTACACTTTTTAGTATGCATGTGTCATTGAGAATAATTTGCTAAAGAAATTTAAAAGCAGGATAGTACTGAATAAATTTTGAAGTATGAGAAATACTGTTTAACTTTCTAAGAAATCTTTCAAAAAATTAGTATAATTTACAAAACAATCTTCAGATGTAAAGCTTGTCGTGGCATATGATAGAGACTCAACTACTACTATATAAACTATAACATGGGCTAAATTTTAAATTTGTAAATTTGGTAAAAATTTTATGAGTAAACTACATTTACTACTTTGGTACATTATTTTCAATCTTAATTTGCCTCGTAATACTTTAAAATTTTTTTAATATATTTTATTTTATATTTTTAAATTGTTCTACTTTGTTCACTTTTTTAAAATTTATTAACGAAAAAGCTATATACGTATTTATTATGTGCGTCAGATGCGGTGCCTTTTTTTCATTAATTTTTTTTTTCAACAATAACTAATAAAAGGAATAAAGTGCAACAACTTCAAAGCATAGGGGTCAAAACAAAATTATGATTAAAATATAAGAATCTCAAGTATAATTTATCAAAACAAATTATTGTTATTTTTTTATTTAAAGAAAGTTAGAAAATTGAAGAATTACTTTGTAAACGTGAAAGGCTTTTAAGTTAGGTAAAATAGGCTTTTATGAATTTGAACTTGGTTGTTGATCATCTATAAACTTGTCGATGTATACTAGAATCACCATAAATTCGAAAAATTATTTTGCAATCTTTCTATATTAAGACGTGGGGCAGCAGCCTAGTCCAACAAGTATCCAATCATTATTTTATGTTTTTTATCATTGTTTTATTTATTTTTTTTTTTTTTTGGGGTATTTAAAAAGATTAAATATTAAATCTTATTTTTTAACTAAAAAATTGAGGAATTAACGGTGGTGTGTATCTTGCTTACATATGTTCAATCAATCCTCACGAACACAGCTAATAGCAGGATGAATTTTAATGGTATAGCAGATTTTGAGAAAAAAAAAAAATTGGCAAATTATTCATCAAATTTTCTCATTTTAGCATACAAAAGAAAAAAGAGAAAAACCCAAACCCATCATGAGAATTTTATTGAATTTTTAGTTCAGATATGAAAGAATCCTCAGCGAGAAAAAGTAAAACAATATATGTTCAGGAAAGAATTGATCATTTTCCTCTACCTAGACTGCAATCAGCACACAAAAACAGTGCAGGCACAGGTGCAGAGTCCTCAATGGCATTGCACCTCGTGTCCTGCCAATTGTTGCATAGAAAACAGATTGCCATCCTGCCGCCGTCGTGGTCCGTCGCGGCACATTTGCAGTTAACGTTGCAGATATCAGGCCCACCCTCAAATCTCAATTCTTTGCTGACTGAATTGAACTGAATCCCGCGCACCTCGACTTGCATCTGACGGCCTGACTCAATTGCTCCAAACAGGATGTCTCCGTCTTCCACTCCGTGTACTAGTCCTTCAATTCCTATAACTTCTATGCTGTCAGCAACGTAGTAGGTGTCCCTCATAGCAGCCTGCACTGCTTCCTTCAACTCACCAATTGTGCAAGATAAAGGCACCTCGATGTGCTCCCCGGGAGAGAATTGTGTTCCATCTTGAGTAACTCGACAAATGTATCTCAGGAGGAAATCATCATCTTGGTCGATGAATGGCAATGCTTTAATTAAGTGCTCTCTGTCCAAGATTGCCTGGACATCCATTCTAATCGGCCAGTAGCCAAGGAGTACGTTTTTATATAGGAAAGCCACATCACTGTAAAGATCAACCCCAGCGACTACAGTTGGTGCTGCAAGGACTACTGGCTGAGGGACTTTTTTTGGCTTTGTATCATCGACTTGAATATCATTCCCAATCTCCTGAATCGTATATTCCCCAGTAGAAAACTCCTGTATTGTTCTCAGAGGACTCGAAGAAGTTGATTGTGCAGTTGCGGGTAAAGTGGTCAAGTTTCTATAGAATGGAACTCCTCCATAATTGAAAGTGAGCATGAATCGTAGGAGATCTCTAACGGTTATCAACTGGATTTTACTCAATTTTCTATAAAAATGAATAATATACTCCAGATTGATCGAAGAACTGCAATCTTGGATGATTTTATCAAGTTCCTGTAACCCGATATTCTCAATTTTCTTCTCATACTCGTGCTCTGTCACTCCAAGGATTCCACGACAGTATCTATACCCCCATCGACCAAACCATGGATGTCCAAAAGCTACACTGTGGAGCAACCGAAGATCCATTGACTTTTTCTTGGACACATCATCCACAGTAATTGCACTTGGGCCAACCAAAAAAAAAAAAAAAAATCAGATCATTTAATCTTCAAAAATTTAAATAAATTCTGCAAGATTCATAAGTTCTCTCACCGGGCATGAAGATTTGTGCAGATTCGATCCCAGAGGTCCATGATTTCTCTGCCGCAAAGGTACTTTGACCCACCTTCAACTCCATTTATACAAATTAAATGCCCATAACCGTTGCAGTGAATTAAGCCATGCAACAGATGGTTTCGTATTTTCAAAATGCCACCATCCACTGATTTAAACCACTGATCTTGAACCGGAATTATCAAGTGGTACCTTCTTTTTGAAACAAAATGGTAGCGCCAACCTGAAAAGATTAACTTTCTCCCATATTAATCAAACCCTCAAACACTATATATATATATATAAAGCATCAAAGAATGAAATTGTAAAATCTAACCAAAGCAGCGACAGTGGTCGCAGAAGGGTCTTGAAGAATCTTCTGTGCGCTCTTCAATTGTTAAGAGATGAACCATAAGTCCCCTCTTTTTTTGGGCTAGTATCGTGCACCAAATTGGCATGCCATGTACGCTGAACCCTTCTGGAACAGGCTCGGCGCATTCTCGAAGAAAGGTCCGGACGTTGATGCGAAATGAACCAGACGGAGCGATTGGCTGTTCGGGTGTCGCGAATGTGTCGAATCCATGGATTCTGGGGACTTGGTTTTTCCTCTTGCAACCTTCAAATATTGCCGTGAGCATGGTTGAAGAAGCTCGACTATTTTTCAAGATTCAAGATTGAAAAACTCGAGAGAGAGAGAGAGAGAGAGAGAGAGAGAGAGAGGAGTTTCTGTTTTCTTTTTGAGGTTTTAGCGAATGAATGGGTCGAAATTCAAATATATATATATATATATTACCCGCCGGATTTTGGAAGAACAGGTGGTTGTTCTTTTTACTTAAATGCCCCTGTAAGCATAGGTTACTCTTTTTAATCGAAGTGCACAGGCTGTTAAAGTCCTCTTTTTTTTTTTTGTGAAAAAATTCACTCAAATGAATTAACTTACTACAATAAAAAATTTAATTCTAATTTAAAAAAATATTTGTTATTATAAAAAATTTAAATTAAATTTTTAAAAGAAAAATACTTATAGTTTGGTGGCTAAATTTGTCTTTACACTTGAAATTTAACCTTTTTTTTGGTGCGTTAATTTTTCTAATTAGATATTTTTTAGTAGTTTTATATTTTCTGAAATGTAAATGGTGAGGAAAAAAATCAATGATCCTATTTTGAATTTAAGATTCGTGAGATAAGCCAATAGAGATTAAAAAAATAATTAGAAATTTAAATTTACAAATTATCTTATTTTCATGTTTATAGGTTTTATGTAATAAAAAGATTAAAATAAATTTTATTTTCACTTGTACTTTTAGCAATCATATAAGAATAAATTTTAATTTATTTTCTAGTTTAATCAAATAAGAAAATAACTTATTTTATATCAATTATTTAAAAACTTTTATCGTTTACTATATTATCTTGATATTTATTTATTTTTTTTATAAATCTTTTATAATATATTTATTTCAACATCTATGACATTTATGTTTTTTTTCTCACATTACAATATCATACTATGGATCAGGTACTCTGCAAGATTAGTATGTGGCCACAGAACTAAACTCAAATAATCTCCAAACTTGAGTCGTGGGATACAACTGGTCCTGTAATCCTAGATATACTCATCAATTCCTAGACCTCACTCATGGGGTACAATTGGTCCTACAGTCCTAATTAATGTACTCATGCCCCTGGTCTCATAGTCCTAGTCTATTTTTTTTTTTTTTTTTGGGCTAAGTAAAAGTGATTTGGATTAAATAGGAACGTATTTACATCATCTTAAGTACGTACCTTCGTGTACATATTGATTACAAAATGGGATCTCCCACGATGCACAAAACTTTATATTCTCTGTTGTATTTTTAATGACAGGGAATCTGGATGCCTTTAATCTAACTTCATACTTAATATTATTAATAATACTTGAAGTGGAAGAAGATAGCTCTTTAAATGATCTAACATTACGCTCATTCCATATATGATAAATCAATGCTACCCAAACAATTCTACCTATGATGCTGCCGAACCTTTTCCCACTAAATTTGCCAGGAGCCCACTTAATTTCCTCTAACCAAGGTTAAGTTGCTTTTACAATCGAGTATTTTTATATAATACTCTAACGAAGCTCCATAGAATAAGGATGAAAAAAGGACAAGTACTGCATGCTTTCAGTGTTAATTCCACACAAGACACAAGTGGATTCAATATTTAAGCCCCATGCTGGAATCTTATCTTTGGCGGCTAATCTTTCTTTGATGGCAAGCCAAAGGATGAAGCTATACCGTGGGATGCGATTGGGAAACCAAAGTAGGTTGTGCCAGGTTACCTTTGGAGAGTGAGATCTAATAGCATTCCAAGTGCTGGCCATAGTGTAGATTCCATTCTTTGAAGCTAACCAAATAAATTAGTCCTTGAGATACGGTTGGGGCAAGTAATCTGGTGGTGAATCAAGTATGACCTCACAGCACTTTGACCTCCTTCAGAATGGACATCCCCATTGTCCACTAACAATTACATTAGATACTTTGTCCTCCTTCGGTATGCCAGTATTATAAGCAATTTTGTGGGAGTACTTTGAAATCAAAAGGCCGTTAGGATGCCAGTTAGAGAACCAAAGTGATATAGACTCACTGCTACCCACTTTGTATTTTGAAATATGAATAACCTCCTCTTTTAGCTTAAAAAGTTTTCTATAGGTCCAAAAACAATGTGATGGAGTTTTAATTTCCCAAAAGCACTTCTTCTTAAGGAGATTAGAATGCCACACTGAACCCACAATGATGCTGTTACAGAACACAAAGCCTATATACACTAGTGTAAGCCATATATACACTTTGTAAGTTTCTATCTTACTGGATATTTTATACCATCCTACACAGGTTTCGGGACTTTCGACTATTGGGGTCTAGAACTCACTCTTTCTTGTACCCTTATCGATCCAAATATCAAAATCAATCTCAAATAATATCCATTAATTATCAGCACATCATGCACAAGATCATCCTAAAATTAGTCGTCTTGTGTCCTTCCTTTTACTTTATAAGTTTTATGAAATGTAAATGTATTCTGGGCCTAAGTTCCAGGTTGCCCCTCCATAAAAATTATTCTCATTACAAAATCGGTCAAATAAATCTCACGCAACCATATTAAAAAATATATATAACTAACTTAACAAATAAAATTTTATATCAAACATTTCTTGACAAAGAATGATTTAGAACATAAATTTTGATAATTTATGTAAAATAGAAAATAAAAAAATTTTAGTTAATTCAATGGCCTAAAATGCTTATGATTAACTCTAGTTTCATAAAAATAAAATTTAGAATTTGTTTATGTATCCAATTATTACAGATTTTAAGAAAACTAAATAGATATTTATGTTTAGGATTTTGTAAATAGCCCAATTTTGTAATTTTTATAAAATTCATTTTCACTTCAAAAATTATGAAATTTTTACCGGAGACTCATTCATATGTCTAATTTAACATGTAAAACTTTAAAAAATTAAGTCAACTTCTATTTATATCTGTCATACCAAAAACCAAACTGGTATTAGTGCACAACACAAAACAAAAAGTTAAATTTTACTATTTTTATAAAATTAATTTTTACACCAAAAATTATAAAATTTTTATTGTAAACTCTTTTAAATGTCTAATTTCGTATATAAAATCTTTAGAAATTAATTTAGTCTCTATATATGCATTTTATACCAAAAATCAAACTAGTGCCACTACACAATTTAAACCAAATGGTCCAGTTTCACAATTTTTATAAAATTAATTTTAGCTAAAAAATATGAAATTTTTACTAAATATTGTTTTGAATGTATTATCTCACATGTAAAAATATCAAAAATTAATTCAACTTCTAGGTATGAGTTTTATATAAAAATAGCATACTAATCCTAGCATAAAAATCCCAACCAAATAGTCAAATTTGACTATTTTGAGTAAATCTATTTTAATTCAAAAAGATATGAAATTTTTATTAGAAACACATTTACATGTTTAGTTACACAAGCAAAAATATAAAAAATTAATTCAATTTTAAGAATATTTTTATATAAAAATAATATACTAGTTTCAATATAGAAATTTCAGATTTCATATAACAAAATCAATATACAAATCAAGCTTTCAACTTAAGCTTATATACATATAATCAAACCTAATATTTTTGCAAAAACTTGAAAGAAGCATAAACATATATGTTAAGCCCCACCTACCTTGTTACACACATAAAAGAACGATGTGTAAAAGTGTAAACTCCAACTCGAGTTGGTTTTTCTACTGGAAAATTAGATGACTTCACTCCAAGCTACTCATGGAATCAAAATGGATGCTCTAGAAAAAGCGTAGAAAGAAACCCTTCTTCTTCTTCTTCTTCTTCTTCTTCTTCAAAGACTCAAGCAAAACTCTCGATGATAAAAAATATATAATAACTCTTATATATATATATATCAGATTTTTCTTATTTATTATTTTTTTTTTTTTTTTAAAAAAGATGAAGACCATATGGAGAAGGGTTTGTTTAAGCCTTCATAAGAGACTTCTCCCACAAGCCTCTTCAGTTGCCTTCCCCATGCACAATAAATGCTTGCCACCCTTTACAACCAATAGAA
>JAVXUM010000017.1:14697277-14714296 GCA_035590655.1 Pouteria glomerata | reverse complement strand
ATAGTAGTTTTGTTTTGTGGGTCCACACGTAACTGATGCACAAGCTCTGAAAGTCGAGTTATGTTTACATGTTAGGAACGTTTCACACTCACTCCCTGGGTCCCCGGATCCGGGGCGTGACATGGTCAGCCATCTTTATTTGATTATACCCCGAGAATGCATCCATAAAAGATAGCATTTCGTGGCCGGTCGTCGAGTCGACCAATAAATCAATGGATGGCAAAGGAAAACTGTCCTTCGGGCAGGCTTTATTCAGGTCGATAAAATCAACACACATCCGCTACTTGCCATTTGATTTCTTGACCATTACAACATTAGACAGCCAAGTGGGGTAATGAATCTCTCTAATGAACTTCGCCTTTATTAACTTATCGACCTCCTCGGTAATTGCTTCGTTCCACTCGGGACAGAAAACTCTTCTCTTCTGTTCTATTGGCCAAGCAGTCGGAAAAATGTTGAGGTGATGGGTGATCACGCTCGTACTTATTCCTAGCATGTCTTCGTGAGACCAAACGAAGACATCCAGATTATTCATCAAAAAATTCTTTACTTCCGTCTTCAGTGGCTTAGGTGTCTCGGACCTAACTTTTGTTGTTCTTCTTCGATCGGGAGAGCCGACTTCAAGATTTTCCATCTCCCCCTCCGGCTCCCCACGCCTTATTTCTTCCTTATCCCGTACTTCTAGCCTATCTATCACCAGGGCCTCTCTGGAGGTTTCTTCCTTTAATAAAGTCATATAGCATTCCCGAGCCACTTTTTGATCACCCCTTACACATCCGACTCCATCTTCAGTCGGGAACTTGACCAGAAGATGGTAAGTGGATGTGATGGCTCGAAATTGGTTGAGGGTTGTCCTCCCTAGTATCACATTATACGCCGAGGGGCAGTCCATAACCAGGAAGGTGACCATCTTGGTGGCTTGGTGCGGTCTCTCTCCAAAAGTGACTGGCAGAGTGATCGAACCGAGCGGAATAACTCGGTCTCCCGTGAATCCAACCAATGAGGAAGATATCAGGTTCAACTGCTCTCGACCGATCTTCATTTTCTCAAATGCCCCCCAGTATAAAATGTCAGCCGAACTCCCGCTGTTGACCAGAATCCTCCAGGTCTTGACATTGGCGATAATAACAGAAATAACTAGAAGGGTCGTCATGAGGTTGACAAACCTCATTGGCTTCGTCATCTGCGAAAGTTATCGATCGGGCATCAACTTTAATTTTCTTTGTCGGTCGGTCAGCCACGAAGACCTCTTTCTGTTTGCTCAGCTCTCGAGTATATTTCTTCCGAGCGGAGGACGACTTTTCCCTTGCTGCGAAACCGCCAGATATCACCCTTATCTCTCCGATCGGCTACTGGTTTGGCCTAGCAGGGTTAGGGGCTTGCCTCTCGGGATCTCGTCTCCTTGGGCTTTAACGGTCAGGCGATCTCCGGTCGGGCCTTCTGTTATTCTAACCCAAAAGGAACCGACCAAGCCTCTCCTGATGCACAAACTCTTCAACCCGCCTCTTGAGGTCAAAACATTCCTTTGTGTCTTGACCATGATCCCGATGATGTTGGCAGTATTTTTCTTGGGATCGGCCCTCTGCCGGAGCCATCATTGGTGCCGGCGACCTGAAATCGGGATGATGTTGGATCTCTAGGAGTACATTTTTTAGACTTGTATTCAATGGGGTATTGGCCCCCTGACCATCAAATCTCCGGTCGCCAAATCTCCTATCATCGAATCTTCGATTATCAAATCTCTGTGGCCCCCTGTCGGGTCGACTATCAAATCTTCGATTCTTAGAGTCTCTGTTGTCTCTGACATTGTCTGAGCCACCTTACCTTTTCTTCTCGAGTTTAGAGCTTGATGCTCCATCGGCATCCTTCCTCGCTTTCATTGCATTCTCTACATTGATGTATTTCTAAGCTCGAAACAAAAGCTCAGCCAGATTCGTAGGAGACTTCTTCACCAAAGATGCCATGAACCTGGGTGTTCGTAGCCCGCTCATGAATGCTGTCATGACCGCTTTCTCAACGACCTCATTGACTTCCAATATCTCCTTATTAAATCTTCCCACATAATCCCTGAGGGGTTCATCTCTCCCCTATCGGATAGTGAGCAGATGGGTGGCGGGCCTCCTCTGCTTCTGCCGACCGATAAAATGGCTTACAAACTATTTGCTGAGCTCAGAGAAAGTGGCTACTGTACCCGGCTTAATTTTAGAAAACCAAGTACGGGTAGTACCCTTCAACATTGCCGGGAAGACTCGGCACATGATCTCATCCGGGTAGGCATGAATGAGCATTAGAGTCTTGTAGGTCTCAAGGTGGTCCAATAGATCCCGCGACCCATCAAATGAATCCAGTGATGGCATCTTAAACTTCGCCGGGAGGGGACAAGCCATCACTGTAAGGGCGAATGGAGAGTCAGTGTTGCCTAGTAGATTCTCCATCGCATTTGGGGCCTTTACTGCCGCCTAAACTCCCTCCATCTAGGCTTGCATGGCTCTGAATTGCTCCTGTCATAGATTGGTTTGAGCATTCCTTATGCTGGTGGCCTCTGCCCTTGACACATCCCCATGCTGAACAGGGGGAACGACAGCTCCCACGGTCCTGTCTCTCCTTCTAGACTCTTCTGGAAGAACATTTTCCCCCACAAATCCAACCCCTGGTGCCGAAGGAGCTTCAGCAACCCTCACTCCAGCACCAACGGGAGCATAAGCCTCTCCAGCTCCTGCAGGAGCCCCATTACCCTCCATTGGTTGCTCCACAACGCCCCAATTGTTTGCTCTATTCACCAAGGGAGCCATGTGAGGTGGAACCGCCGCACCTGGAGGTGCAGCATTCATTCGTTGCAACATCGTCTGGTTCTGGGCCATCAACGTTTGCATGACAATCATCATTTCCTGTATCTGTCATGTCATTAATCCTCTTGTCATTTTGGTTCTCTATCTCTACAGTAGGCTGGGATTGAGGTTGAGTGTTAGTTCCGGATCATATTTGGACCATAAAACCAGTGAGAAGAAGTCGTTCCCACAGACAGCGCCAACTGATAATACAGTGAATCCGGATAAGCGCTGGATGATCCAAATCAGGTCTGGGTTGTCTAGAATCGTTACCTTGACACCGGTGTGGTGTCTACCAAAGAGCCTCTGATGCTTAAGTTAGCAAGAAAACTGAGAGAATATTTTGATACAGTAACGGCAAAGGTAAACGTAATGTGTGTACCTAGACACCGGAGATAAATATATTTATACATGTCTGTTGATCCTGCATGGGGATTGTAGATGTGGGTGGTACTGGATTATACTTATTGTCCAATCGAATTTTGCCACGTGTATGCACAGATCCCAATGCTGATATCACTCAATTGGTTATCAAAACCGTTAGTGGGCAAGTAGCACTCCTGTAGGTGAGTATCTCGGAATATGTCAGTAGGTGGCCATACGCGTGACAGTGACGTAATCATTTTTGTCTTATATGAGAATATTGAACCAAACCTCCAACCTCATGGTCAGTCAGTCGAGTTAGGACACCCCTGGTCGAGAATGAATACTCGGTCTGGTCGATGGTGCCAGTTGAGTCCGCTCAAGCACGAACTTCGGTCGGGTCCCCCATTCGGTCGATCGGATCGATTGAATATTAGTATTTAATCGGGTGCACCCTATCAATTTGTACATTAAAAAAATACTTCATTCAAAAGTATTCATGTGAGAGAATTTTTTTTTTAATTTAAAAACTCACTCACTCTTTAGGAGTGTTTGGGGGTTCAAATTCTACCAAAAATTATAAATTTTTACAAATTTTTATGAAGTTTTATTTATTTTCATTTTCTTTCTGTATTATACTCTTATTCACTTTTAATTCTAAAGTTTCTATAATTTTTTTATTCAAGTCGTTCAAACAGGCAGATTTGGTTCTATTTCAATAGATTTTATTAAAAAGTGAATGTATATAATAAATCAGGTCATTGATTTGACATTTATGTATTATATCAACAGTTGTTATTATACAAATCAGATTAACGACTGTTATTTATTTTTTATTCTCGTACCTTTAACACGAGTAAATATTAATATCCAACATGGAAAAGCAACTGACATTACATTTATCAAAAAATAAAAAAGAGCAACTGACACAATGAGTACCTTTTATCAAAAATCGTTCAGATAAATTCTATCAAAAATTTTAAATTTATTATTTGAATAATAAAAAAATGACTTAAGTAATACATTTTTATTTACTTTTTACTTATCAAATACCGCTTTAATCTTGCCATATTACCTGAAAAAAATTATACAATATAATTATCCTTACTCGGTGGCAGGCGACACCAGTTGTTTAGATAAAAATTTGTACAACGTTAGTCGTTTTCTCTATAAGAATTTTTTTTTTGTTGTTTTGTCTTTTTTGAAAGACAAACAGCTACCCAAATTAATGGCGGATCGTAGCCGTGACGTGCAAACCCAGTTGACAACGTTACTCCGCGCCCCGTGACCTTCCGAAATCGTCCCTGCCGACGTGCTAGTGCTCCAATCCATGCATCACGTGACAATCTGCAAAGGAATTAAAAGAACAAAATAAATATCTGAAAGTGACACCACCACCGCACAGCTTTAACCCTTTTGGCAAGATGAGGATGGGTTTGGTATTTAGTTTTTTACATGAGATTAAATTTTTATTATTTAGTTTGTAAAATATAAGATAAGATAAAGGATGTTATTTAGTTGAAAATGTGATAAAAAATTTTTTAATTTTTAAATTTTAATAAGAAACTAATTCGACCATGAAAATATATAATTCTATTTCCTTATATTGTATAATATTCCTATCTTCTTAGGATATGAAATTCAAAGTTAACTCGATATTCATAACTATCTTTTAGATTAATCATCAGATTTCATAGATTAAGTGTGTGTTTGGAAAGAGTGGATATGAAATCTAAATTTAACTCGATATTCAATATTCATCTTTTATATCAAGTATGAGATTCCATGGATTAAGTGTGTGTTTGAAAATAATAATTAAAAATCTAGTTTCTGGCTACTCAATTGTTAGAATTTATTTTTAAAATGATGAAATTTACTTACTTACATTTTAAATATTTTTTAAATCATGGAGGGCAAAAATTTTAAATTAACAAAAAGTTAAAAGGTTAATTATTAAAAAATTAGTTTTCTTCCTTTCTAAACACAAAAAAAAAAGTTAATTTTTTTTAATTCCCAAATGAAGGGCAAAAATTTTAAATTAATAAAAAACTAAATAGTTAACTACTAAAAAAATAATTTTTTTTCCTTTTCTAAACACAAGAAAAAGAAGACTACTTTTTTTTTTTTTTTTTTATTTCCTAAACTTAACTTAATACTCTACACAAGCTATACAAATCATCACTTGTCAATTAATTCTTAGGAGCCCTAAAATTAAGGAATAAAATCTCTAATGGTCTTGAAAAAACTTGAACTAGTGACTATTAGGAAAAAAAATTTAAGATTTTATCAATTAAACTATCTATAAGATTTTTCATTATTGTTTTAAAGTTCCTCTCTTATTTGAGTTCTAATAGTAAATAAAAGAAAAAATAATAAATTTGAGAAATTAAAAACTAATATGTTGACAAATGTATTTTATTTTATTATATTATATTTTTTTTAGTTCATTCAAATATAGATATGTATTTAAGATTTTATGTATCTTTCCACTTTTTTCTATATTTTTCTTTTTCTTTTTTTCCCTACTAAATATTCATTCCAAGCACCCTCCTAAAATGTTTATACGTATAAATGAAACAATTAACTAATAATTTTAACACTATTAGTATAAAGTTTTTTTTTTTAATGTGAACGGATTTTAAAATGCAATACACATTTATAATTATTATTTTTCATGTGATGTTAAATTGCAATTATAATAATAGTGTATTGTAATTAAACTCTTTAAAATGGCATATGGAGGTGGTAAGGATGAGTGGCACGGGTGAAGGAGGGTATTACTGTCATTTGATTATATCTGATACGAAGGACGGGGGTTGGTGATAAAACTGTCACTATTTGACTCCTATTGGTCAGCGGGTACCCTGAAGCCTGGCTCTGATCACGCCGCCCTTCAACCACCAAATTTCTCGATGCAGCACCGACCACGGCGAATTTATTGTTCCAACTATCCGTGCCTGAGCTGATTTCCGAGGAGTAGCAGCATGTGCTAGGAAGGGTATTTAAGCATGAGGACCGGATAGTGGAAGGTATGTGAAAGAAACGATAACTACTACCCATTTGATTATCCTCTGATTCTTGAAAGGAACCTACTGATTTAACCATCGAAGGGGCATTCGGTCGAGATTTGCCCGGTCGGTAGTGTTTTGCAGGAACCTCCAAGGACGTTCGTATCAAGAAGAATACAAGGTCGGCCGAAATCACCAGCATCAGCTGACTACGGGTCGGATCACGAAGGTTTGATAATTCTCGACACTCCAATTGGCGCCGTCTGTGGGAACGAAAAACATATCCCACGAAGAAAAAAACCTCCACCTAAAACAAGAATGAGCAAGGACGATCGATCATCGTGACATTATGTAAGTCTCGAGCTAAGACCCCACGGAGGTCCAGATGGTCAGACAGTTAGAGCCGAACAGGGGGCGTTGACCCTCTGGCACAAAACGGTCTAACCTTAGAGCAATTCCGCGCCGAGATTGCGTTGTATGACGAACCACCTCGCACCCGGCGAGAAGGTCGCCTTCGGCAAAGGAAGGACGAGTCCTATTCTTCCCCTCCGCCCAGGAGGAGGAGGCGAACCCGATCACCTGAACTCACACAACGCCACCAAAGGCCAGAGGAGCAATCGAGTATGGACTCTTGGACCGGTGGGCGGTCTGAACAACGGTGGATGAATAAAACGAGACAACCATGTGACGATGGAGTCGACCTAAAAGAATGGGTTCTGGGGCAACTTGCGAATAAAGACACCAGCGATGATCGGCATTCCACTCACTCCATGGCTAGGAAGATGCTTGGCCGCATCGCCTCTTCCCCATTTTCAAGGAATATCTAGTTGATGGAACCTCCTTGCAAATTCAATCCACCTCGATTCAACTTGTACGACAGCAGATCCGATCTGGTCGGGTACGTACGTCATTATAAGCAAACAATGTCCCTCTGGAGCTCCAATGATGATCTCATATGTAAACTGTTCCCTTCCAGTTTAGGGGAAACCGCCCTCCGATGGTTAGATCGATTAGAACCGGGCTCGATAAGTGCCCAGTCCCAATTGGCTGAGGCATTTGTAGCTCGCTTCATCGCTAATAACAAACAACCCCGGTCTGTGGATGCCTTAATGACGATGAGAAGGAAGGATGGCGAAAGTTTGAGGAGTTATTCGCGGCGTTATTTCGAAGTCTATAATGAGGTAGAAGGCTGTTCGGAGTAGGTGGCAGTGACTTCTTTCAAGCTGGGACTCTATCACAGCGATAAACTCTGGCAATCCCTGACAAAAAAAAACCCGTTGGCGACATGGCCGACCTCATGGGGTGTATCGAAAAATATTCAAAGATCGACGACAAAACCTAGGGAATGAACAGAGAGAGAGTGGCGAGAAAAGGCCCAGGATAAACGAGAAAAGGCCCGGGACGAACGAGAAAAGGTTTGCCCAACAATCAAGTCAAAAGGAGGCATTCGGTGCGGTGAACACAGTGTTCAAGTTACCCATATACAAGCTTCTTCCGAAAATAAAAGACAAGTCATACTTCGTTTGGCCACGAAAAATGGGGGGCGACCCATCCGAACGCTACCAGTCCTTGCACTGTGCTTATCATCAGGATGTGGGCCACCAAACCGGTGAATGCCGAGCATTCAAAGGTCACCTGGAAGAGCTGGTTCGCGCTGGGCATCTGCGCGAGTTCATTGAAAAAAGAAAAGGGCGGAAAGACACACGGTCAGTCACTGAAACTGCTCAGCGGGAATATGTTGAGCAGCAAGGCCAGAGAGTGATAAACGTGCTACATCTCGGGTACGAGTCTCGGTAAAGAGAGATCAAAACGCGAGCGGACTACGACAGGCTCACTCGCTCTAAGAAGATCTTCCATGTAGGGGGGCCACAAGGCCCTAATCATAAGAAGGCTAGACTTGAGCCTGGTCATGAAATTGTGTTTACGAAAAGAGATCTGGAGGATGTTTAGCTACCACATAATGACGCACTAGTAATCACCTTAGGGATAGGCGATTGCCAGGTCCGATGGATTCTCATTTACAAGGGGAGTTCAACCGAGGTCATGTATTATGGGCTCTTCAAAGAGCTCGGGCTCTCACATGCCGACCTCGTCCCAGCCCACTGCCCGTTGATTGGTTTTAGCTCAGCGCCGGTTTGGCTGCTGGGCCGAGTGTCGATCCCAGTCCGAGCAGGGCCAGTTGAGTTGCTGACAGAGTTCCTGGTGGTGGATGTACCATCATCTTATAATGCCATAATAGGACACCCCTGGTTGCACAAAATGAAGGCAGTCCCATCAACTTACCACCAAGTCATCAAGTTTCCAACCTCGAGAGAAGCATGCTAGATCGGGGGAGACCAGGGAGCGGCTAAAAGATGTTTCTCAATCGTCGTGGGAGCAAAGAATATTCCGAGTGAGGTGAAGTCTGTGATCGGGCCAGAGGATACTCCAACGTTGGAAGACGTCGGTAGGGGACCCGGCGAAAAGGTAATTGAAGACTTGGAAACCATCCCAGCACACGAATCCGATCCCGAGCGATACTTTCTGATCGAAAAAAACCTCCCAAACAACGAGAAAAATAGTCTGGTAGCACTTTTGAAGAGAAATGTCGAAGTGTTCGCATGGACCCTCTACGAAATGCCGGGAATAGATCCGGAGATAATATGTCACAAACTTTGCGTATCTCCGACGGCAAGTCCCGTGGTTCAGAAAATAAGAAGGACATCTCCCATCCACACGAAAGTTGTGATGGAAGATGTTGAGAAGTTGTTGGAGGCCGGCGCAGTCAGGGAGGTCTGTTATCCTAAATGGCTTTCCAACACTGTAATGGTGAAGAAGAAGAATGGCAAATGGAGAGTATGCGTAGATTTCACCAATCTCAACAAAGCCTGCCAAAAAAACCCATTTCCTCTACCAAAAATCGATCAGTTGGTCGACACCACGGCCGGCCATGAGACGATGAGTTTCCTTGACGCTTATCGAGGGTACCACCAAATACCTCTGCTCGGACCTGACCAGGAAAAAACATCATTTGTCACACCACGAGGAATCTTCTGCTATAGAGTCATGCCATTCGGACTGAAGAACGCCGGAGCTACTTACCAGCAGATGGTTACCAAGTTGTTCAAAGACCAGATCGACAAAACGATGGAAATACACATCGACGATATGGTCATCAAAAGTAAAGCCAAATCAGACCATTTGGCCAATTTGGAGGAAGTGTTCCAGATAATGAAAAAATGTGGCTTGAGGCTTAACGCCGCCAAGTGTGCTTTCGGGGTCGAGTCAGGCAAATTCCTTGGCCATGTCGTCAGTCGAAAAGGAATAGAGGCGAATCCGAGTCAAATCGCGTCGATCCGACGGTTGCAGAAACTAACCACAGTGAAGGAGCTGCAAAGGTTCACTGGTATGACGGCTGCTCTAAACCGCTTTATCAGTAGAGCATTTGATCGTTGCCGTCCGTTCTTCACAATGCTGAAGGGCAGGAGAATCCTCCATTGGGACGACGAGTGCGACAAGGCATTCGATGAACTAAGGACATACCTGGCCTCCCCTCCGCTATTGTCAACACCGTTACCCGAAGAGGAGCTGTTACTGTACTTTGCTGTGTCTGAACATTCAATTAGTGCCGCATTAACAAGGAAAGATGAGAAGGTGCAGTATCCCGTCTACTGCGTGAGTAAAACCTTGTGCGGCCCAGAATAAAGGTACATTCCCATCGAGAAACTGGTTCTTGCCTTAGTCATTGCATCCCAGAAGTTGTCGCATTACTTCCTTTCCCACTCAATCAAGGTTGTCACCGAGTATCCCTTGAAGTCTGTATTAAGGAAAGCCGACTTGTCCGGGAGATTGTCCAAATGGGCAATTGAACTTGGATCTTATGATATCAGCTTTCTGCCCAGAACCGCCATCAAGGGACAAGTGTTGGCTAACTTCGTGGCTGAATTCGCCTCCCCACTCGAATGCAATGTTGCCGAAGTCATTGACACCGAAACCTGGAAGATCCAAGTTGATGGGGCGTCTACAAGAACAAGTGCAGGGGTTGGGGTGGTGCTCATTTCTCCAGAAGGCCACGTATTTGAGCACATAATAGTGTTACAATTCAAAGCAACCAATAACGAAGCAGAATACGAGGCACTGCTCATCGATCTCCAGTTAGCACTCGGGCAGTAGGTCAGAAAAGTCGTCCTGTTATCAGACTCGCAGCTGGTCGTCAATCAATTAAACGGGGAGTATGAAGTTCGATCTGAGAGGATGGAGATGTACCACACCATGGGAAAGGTCATGAGCAGCAAATTTGAATCGATAAAAGTACAACTGGTAGGAAGAAAAGAAAATTGCCGGGCTGACGCGTTGGCGACTTTAGGTGCTGTCAAACAACCAGGACAGACGATGAGCATAACAGTGGAAAGACTTCAGTGGCCGAGCATAGTGTTAGGAGCCCTTAGTATAATGGTAAACACCCTCGCATCAAGTTCGATGGATCCGATCATCCATTTCCTCAAAGATGACGAACTTCCACAGGAAAAGAAGGAGGCCACGAAAATTCGAGCTAAAGCGGCGAGGTTCTGGCTTTCCCCAGATCAACGATTGTACAAAAAATCATTTAGCGGCCCCTATTTGCTTTGCGTTCATCCAGATCAAGTGCAAGGAGTCTTGAAGGAGCTTCATGAAGGCAGTTATGGTGCCCACGCGGGGGGGCGATCAATGGCAGCCCGAGCAATGTTGCAAGGTTATTGGTGGCCCACATGCAGCAGGATGCGGTTCAATATTCCTCGACTTGCAACAAATGTCAAAGATTTGCTCCAATCCCACACCAGTCGGCTCAAGAACTGGCTCTCCTTACAAGTCCCTGGCCTTTTGAGCAATAGGGACTAGACATAGTAGGACCTCTTCCTACAGCCCCCGGTAGGAAACAATGGTTACTCGCTGCCACTGACTATTTCACCAAATGGATCGAAGCTGAGCCGTTGAGTACTATCAAAGACACCGATACCTGGAGGTTCGTATGGAAGAGCATCGTCACACGGTTTGGCATCCCATGGAGTTTGGTGTCTGATAATGGGACATAGTTCAATAGCAACGCCTTCAGGGATTTCTGCTCGGAGTTGAGCATCTGCAATCACTATTCTACCCCTGCTTAACCTCAGAGCAATGACCAAGCAGAGGTGTCGAACAAGACAGTGCTGGATGGGATCAAAAAGCGGCTGGAACAGGCTAAGGGACGTTGGGTGGCAGAACTGTTGTCGGTCCTATGGGCATACAGGACCACTCCCCGGAAATCTACTAGTGAAACCCCATTCTCGTTAGCTTATGGGATGGAGGCAGTGATTACCCTGGAAATCGAAATTCCTACAATATGGACACTGGCCTTTTTAGAAGAAAGCAACGGGAAGGCAATTAGAAGAAATTAGACCTGCTGGAGGAGAAAAGGGAACTTGCATAACTAAGGACGGCGGTCTACCAGCAGCAGCTCAGAAAGGCTCGAAGCAAACATGTCCGTGTCAGGTCATTCAAAGAAGGCGATCTTGTGCTAAGGAAGGTGCTGCTCTCTTCCAAGAACCAGGCGGAAGGAAAGCTCAGCCCCAACTGGGAGGGACCTTACAGGATAACTGAAGTGGTCGGCAACAACGCTTACCAGCTTAAAGACTTGGAAGGAAGACTAATCCCCCGATCATGGAATGTGACAAATTTACTAATTTACTATCATTAAAATGTATCTTGAGTAGTATCAATGGAGATTCTCCTTTTTAGTACGTTAAACTTGTTATATAAACAAAAAGAACTACGCTACCTGACCCGCTCGTGTTGGCAGTTGGTCACACTTGGTGTAAGACCAAGATATCGTTATCTATTCTGCTCGGATAACGGTGACCACCCTTGGCGCAAGGCCAAGAACTACGCTACCTGACCCGCTCGGGTCAGCAGTTGGTCACATTTGGTGTAAGACCAAGATATCGTTATCTGTTCTGCTTGGATAACGGTGACCGCCCTTGGCGCAAGGCCAAGAACTACGCTACCTGACCCGCTCAGGTCGGCAGTTGGTCACACTTGGTGTAAGACCAAGATATTGTTATCTGTTCTGCTCGGAGAACGGTGACCGACTTTGGCGCAAGGTCAAGAACTACGCTACCTGACCTGCTCAGGTCGATAGTTGGTCATATTTGGCGTAAGACCAAGATATCGTTATCTGATCTGCTCGGATAACAATGACCACCCTTGGTGCGAGATCAATTGCTAAGGCAGCCAGTCACACACCAAGTTGATCTGTCTAGATCATTCAGGCCATTCACGGTCATGTTTCATCACGATACCTAACTCACTCAGGTGAAAATTTTTGATTTGATCAGGACAATCACTTGCATACAAGGACAAGACTGATGTAGTGTACGAAAGGCAAGCAACTTTGTTAAAATATATCGGTAACAAAGTTCGATAAATCAAAATAGCATTACAAAGTTCAATAAATCAGAATACACAGCATTACAAAGTTCGATAACAAAAAGACAGATCATGAGTTAGCGGTCTGGTCGGAGTCCATGTGGCCGTCATCTCGGGTAGATAGGTTTATCAGATTCCTTGTATTGACTTCGGCATCAGCATCAGCGTCAGCAACCTTACTCGCCTCGTTTTTTATCAAGGTCGAGATCGTCTCTGTGTCCTCATCACCATTATCCTTGGGGAGGAACTCTGGCTCATCATTTGGCTAAGCAAAAGAGCTGTAGAGCTCCAACTCGGGAGGGTGGCTAACCGCCTTGAGTGCGTCGACCCACCCATCACGGTAGTATGTATTTGCCGCGATGAAGACCTGCTTTTGGTACTCGTCGTTGGCCTCTTCATACCCCTCCGTATGGGCCTTCCCCTTTTCCTATTGGAAAACAGCTTCGGCCTTTGACGCCCTTCTCATAGCTACCTCCAAGCCTTCTTCATAGATGCGAGGTCGGCCTCAAGGGCGGTAACCTTCCCATGAAGTTCCTCGTTCTAAGCACAGACCGATCGGACGTTATCTTCAGCCTTATCGGCACGAACACGCTGGATATCCTCCGACCTTTGGATGTGTTCAAAGCGCCTGCTGGCATCACGGAAGAACTCAGTAGCCTGCACAAATGTACAAAGTTAGGGCTATAAAAAACATAAAAAAGCTGGGTAAAAGTCCCGAACTTACCAACAGAGAGTACTGAACGGATTGAAAGAACCAGATTTCATCATTCAAGTTCATTATTTCTTCACGATCTTTGGGGAGGGTCATGGCATTAGCAACCGACATGGCCACACCTTGATCGGAGATGGCGGAGTCGTCAAAAGTGATCGGCTGAGAGCCAACCATCGGATTGACGAAAAATTCTTGTGGGGCTTGGCTGGACGATCCCTCGTCACGTCCGACTTGCTTAGTCGGAACAGTGGCGGCCTTCTTCTTTGGCGGAGGTACCGACGGCGGCGGAGGTACCGACGGCAGCAGAGAGGTCTTCCTTTTCTTTAAAACATCTTTTTGGCCCTTCGTTCCCGGGCCCTTCTTCATCGCCGCAAGTAGATTTCTGGGCGGCATGGCCTCTGAGCGCGGAGGCGGTACAGCTACGGTAATAGCGGGCCGTAGTCCGGGTGGAAAGTCGGTGGAATCGACTAGCTCGTTGATCCTCCTTTTCTTTATGTTCGGCGGCAATGCAGTGTAGCTCCGATGTGTAGGCCGGTATCCGAGCAAAAATGGGGCCGTCCGAACTAATCCTTTCAAAGCCCCCTGACCCTTGAAAGAAAGGATTTTGTGAACCTCGCCAAAATCTACACTCAGAGGATTTATGAACCTCTTGTTGAAACTTTTATCTGCCAAGAAACAAAAGAAAAACGTGTTAGTTACGATCCGAATAGAGCAAAATAGGTAGGCGAGTTAGTGATAGCTACTTATGCCCCCCAAAACGTTCTGGACTCCTTGAAATCTGTCCTCCCCGGGCAACCATTGCCACTTGCCGGCGATCAAGATATGGTCGTCCAACAGGTTTTTGCTTGAGTCAGGCAGGGCGTGCACCAAATTATCTTGTGCTCGGCATTTCAGATAATACCGCCCACCCTTGGAGTGAGTGACAGAATAGCAGTGTAGCACTTCGTGAGGACCCACGTTGGCTCCTAGGATCCTATTCAATTCAATAACGGCCACGAGGATCCTATATCCATTTGGGGCTAATTGGCTGGGGCATATGCCGAGTATGGACGGAAAGGTACGGACGAGGGGTTGGAGAGGGAGGGCTACTCCGTATTCTTCGATCGCCACCACTGGCCACCGAGTCCACTCAGAGCCCCTGTTCTCCGCGACGCGGAAATCGTCAATATCAGGGAGGGACAACCTAACCGAGTCAGGGATCTGGTGTCTAGCCCTAAAGGCCTCCATACCCCCCGGTTTCCTAAGCTCATTAAGAAACTTCCCCACTCAAAGGAAACTAAAAATGACGTTGAGTAGAAAGAAAAGAACACTCACCCAACTGTGGTACGATTGCTAGGGCTCTGGTCGGACTTGAAAATGGCTGGCTTGGTTTGCAAGAATGGCTGATGGTTGTGAGTACAGAAGGCCTTTGATAATTCGAGAACGTAGGAGAACAAGCTCCCGCAATGGCGAAGATGACGACTATATCACCGGGAGATGAAGAGACGCGCGATAGTGAACAGTCTACAGCATTTATGGTCAAGAGGACGCTTGGGCGTACCCATGGCGGCGCATGCATAAGGGTAGCCTGGTGATTGTAGCGGGTAGGTCGGCACACCCACGGCACACGAGGTCTTAACGCGTGTGATTGACTTAGCGGTCTGACCTCGCCAGGTCTTCGTTTAACTCGTCTGATCCGCGTGTCACGAAGCTTTAGCTCCTATGCGTAGTCCAAGCTCTTCTTACGCATAGGAGCTGGGGGGCAATTGGAGGTGGTAAGGATGAGTGGCACTGGTGAAGGAGGGTATTACTGTCATTTGATTATATCTGATACGAAGGACGGGGGTTGGTGATAAAGCTGTTACTATTTGACTCTTATTGGTCAGCGGGTACCCTGAAGCCTGGCTTTGATCACGCCGCCCTTCAACCACCAAATTTCCCGACGCAGCACCGACCACGGCGAATTTATCGTTCCAACTATCCAAGCCTGAGTTGATTTCCCAGCAGTAGCAGCATGTGCTAGGAAGGGTATTTAAGCATGAGGAACGGATAGTGAAAGGTATGTGAAAGAAACGATAACTACTACTCATTTGATTATCCTCTGATTCTTGAAAAGAACCTACTGATTTAACCGTCGGAGGTGCATTCGGTCAAGATTTACCCGGCCGGTAGTATTTTGCAGGAACCCTCGAGGACGTTCGTATCAAGAAGAATACAAGGTCGGCCGAAATCACCAGCATCAGCTGACTACGGGTCGGATCACAAAGGTCCGATAATTCTCGACACTCCAGCATATATAATACCCTTTTAATAAAGAAAATGGTACAAAAAATTATAATTAAAATTTAAAAAAAAATAAATTCTAATATATTTACTCTAAATTTATGTAAAATTATATATCTACGATGACTATCGTTTGATTTGGTTGTCTATGTAATTTTAGTATTCAAATAAATTAATGTAATATTATCAAGGTAGTTTAGTTATGGTTAAAGTTCATTACAAAATTAACCGCACTTCAACTTCTATTTTCTTGTCAAAGGAGTAACCAAACTGCACGCCGGTCCCCGTCGAGACCGGAAGCAGGCCGAACCGAGGCCCCTATGCCATCGATCCACATCCAGCCGAGGTGTTGGACACGCGGCACGATTTCGTTCGTTTCAAAGTTAGTCTCTGATTGATGTTTGGGCTTTTAATTGGGCCCAAAATAGGCCCTGTAGCACCCTCCTATCTCTCCATCTCTCGCTTTTTCAATGGCGGGATTCTTTTTGATTGGCAATATTTGTATTTGCTGTTCACAAGTAATTAGTTTGAATCTCTTAAGGTAAGTGGCAGATATAGAATTTTGTCACAGCATGTTTAAATTAACAAGTAAAGAAAATGTATTTGGCTTAAAAATAAAAATAAAATTTATAAATTATTTAATATATAAGGGTAATTTATTTTAAAAAGTATATTTTATGAGGATAAAAGTATAAAAATATTTTAAAAATTATATTATTTTTTATAAAAATTTATTTTTTTGTGAGAACAAAACTTATAAATTATTTAAACTATAAAGGTAATTTGTTTAAGCGATATAGTTTATAGGAGTAAAAATATAAAAATATCTTAAAAATTATACCATTTTTACAAAAATTTTACCTCAAAGACCCCCTTCCTTATGTACATCTATCCATGCTTAAGGTTATACGCAGTTTGTTAATTTTAAGATTTTAAAAATCAGTTTAAGTACACATAAATTGTCTCGAATGCTCTGAATTAAAAAAAAAAAAAATTATATATAGAAATCCTTTTTCGAACTCGTGAACCTGGGAAGATTGAAATGTAACATAACCAAAAGGACGCGGCGAATAGATTTTCAGACGGATCCCAGGGGATAGTGTGGTGCTGTCGTAGTCAACGTACGGAATTTGCAGTCAATACATCCGAATTTACTGTGCGCCATCACTTAGGGGCTCTTGGTTGTCTAACTCTTATTTTTTTATTCTTGTATTTTTTGTGCATTTATTTAAAATTTTAATTTTTATAAATTCTTATTAATTTTTTTAACTTTATGACAAACTTTTGATCGACAAACATTTGAACGGTAAGGTTAAACAGTTCTAATAAGAATTTTTAAGCCCCCGGGACATAGGTCGGATGGCAAAGACTGGGAGGGGGGAGACCCCCTGCCCAGCCACACGGGTTCGAATCGCACAAGCGACCG
>JAVXUM010000017.1:14655887-14674322 GCA_035590655.1 Pouteria glomerata | reverse complement strand
TTTATATATTTAAATTACATAATAATATAAAAATTTATATATATATATTAATTTTTCGAGTTGGTTTGGGTTAATTCAGTTTAGTGTGGGTTTGGTTTGGTATTGATTCGGTTTCGGTTTGGTTCGGATTCAATATATGCTAACCTAGAACCGAACCGAAAAAATCAGTTTTGCAATTCTTTAACTCAGAACTAACGCAAAATAATACAGACCCAAACTAAAGTGAACGAATTGGTTCGGTTTTCGGGTTGTTCGGGTTCTTTGTGCACCCCTAGTTCCGACAATATATTTACATCTACGGCTATAATACACTAACGGAGCATTTGGTAGATAAAATTTTTAGTAAGTTTTGGTAATTTTTTGTTAAAAATTGTTAGTAATAATTTTTGGTGTGTTTAGTAAAAAATATAATTTTTGGTAACTTTGTGCAGCTTTCGGTTGTTTGGTGAAATTGTTACTGTAGCAGAGCAAAAAATGATAATTTTTGTGTGTTTGGTAAATTTTTTTTACTATAACAGAGTAAAAAAGTGTAAAAAAGTAGAGTTCGCTGTCATATCAAATTACTGTAGCAGAACAGAAAAGTAGTAAAAATTAGTAGTTCATCCATCAAATGCATAATTATTATAGTAGTGATAACTTTTGGTAATTTTTTGCTAAAAATTGATCCACCAAACGATCCCTAATTTTCAATATTAGGGTACGAATTACAAGAACAGATGAAAGAATCTTAAAAATACAATTAAAGAAATATATAATGTTAATAATATACATTAACATTATATATAATAATTATATATATAACAATTGCATTGCCGCGCAAGGAATCCAAGCCACCTAAAAATATAATTATATTTATATTTATATAACTTATCTGGCACTTTGCTGCCCACGAAACCGACGCTGCCCAAAAATTAGTGAATTATTTCTTTCTCCTTCCACTCGGTTCAGATGCTTCACTTTCACTGGTTCAATCGTTCAAGTTTTAACCTGCTTTAATCTTTCTCTCTGAAAATTTGTTTTAAAATCACAAGTTTTGAAACAATGATCTTTGGATCTGAATAAGAGAGAAAAAAAAAAATCTAAGAAAGCAAAAATGATATCAAAATCTAAACCTTCCAATACTTGAAAGATCGAAATTGGAGCCAAAAGAAGATGAAAATTTGAAATCGGAGCTGGAAGAAGACGTATTTTTGTTTTCTTTCACAAATTTTTATTTAGCAAAAGAGGTGCTTCTTTAGTTTTTTTGTTTTCAAATTTTGAATGAGGGTTGTGTTGATTTTTTCGAACTTGTGCTGACGAAAACTTTTACTTTTTAGTTTTTGGGGTGTTTGGAATAACGAAAAATAATGAAAAATGTGGTTTGAATAATATTTAGGTGTTTGATGGCAAACTACGTTATTTAGAGATGAATAGTGAAAAATATTGACTTTTGTAGAGAAATCTGTCGGAACGATTTTGAAATCCGTCAGAACGATTTTTAAACTTCTTCAAAAAATATTGACAATAGGTCTTATTTGGTAGCTTGGATAGCGGTGCTCACATTAAAAAAAATTATAGCTATTCAATTAATCGAACTCGAATTATGTAATTTTTTCTGAAGTTGTAATAGGTGTAAATATATAAAAAGTAATAAAGAATTTTAGAGTTTTTGAAGATTTTTCAGAGTTTTTCAGAGTTTTCTAAAGCTCCAAACAACCCCATGGGAATTTTTCTTCTCAATTTTTTTTTTTTTGTCTTTTCTTCCGTTCTTGATTTTTATTTTATTTTATTTTATTGGATCGTTACTCTAATGTTACATTATCATAGTGGACATTACACTGCCGTAATGTGCGTTACAATATGGTGGCCGCTTCACTTCATGTAACGTGATCTTAATAGTATCGGAAGGGATCAATTCGATTACCTAATGCCGATTTTCAGAACCATGCTCAAGCCTTTACCGGAACTCGCTCAGCCTAAAAAGCTTGTCACAAAGAGGTTCATCTTTGATGCAGCCACAATATCAGCCCTCAAAGCAGAAGCTGCAAATCCTGATAATTCGGACCCGAAGCTAGCCATCAAAGGTCCAGCCTTTGTTCTTGGCAGATGAGAGCAAGATGGAGTTGCATCACACGGTCAGTCTGCTGAAGGATTCGATAAGGAAAACGAGTGAGGAGTTTAGTAAAATTCGAAACCCTGATGATATGTTCGATCGATTACTACAATGAGATAGGTGGAGACAAGCCCAGAGAGGTTGATCTCTATCGTTTTACTAGCTGGTGTGGGTTCGACTGCTATGGATTCGACTTTGGTTGGGGAAAACCCAGTTGGGTTACAACTGCATATACCTAAGTGGGTTCAACTGATTTTCTTGCTGGACAAACAAAAATGGTGATGGAATTGAAGCTTGGGTGACGAAGACATGATTGAATTTGAACGACAGTATCGAGATCAATGCAACTCAGATGATAAGTTCAGAATCTGCAGTAAATTATAGAGTAATTACCTTTCTCAATGCTAGTTTACAGCTGTGAATTTCTGTTTGCATATGAAATGTCGGGGTTAATTAAATGTTTGTGATTGACATGTCTCTATTGAGTGTTTAAGGGAATTGTATCACCAATTTATTTAAATCTGTTATTGAAATAGATATTATTCTATTCATCTAATTATATTTATTAATAATTTTAAGTAAGTTTAAATTTATTCAATTTAAATCTAATTGGACAAATTTGGGGTTGTAATTGTAACTGTCACGTCCGTACGATACTTATCCATGCATGACCTTTGACATTGGTGTCCAAAGCATAATTACAAAAGTTTTAAAATCATCATTTGCACACGCTTTTTGGATCCTATCAAGCTTAATTCTCCTCTGTCGCGTTCTTATTTAACTATACTTGATATGGGAATATTTTGCAATATCCTGAATAGAATGTTATTACAGAGAGAAGTTCCCCCGTTTGATATTATCTTGACCGGGAACGATTTTTATATCTGAGTAGGTACAATGTCGATTGAGATTTATGTCCGCTCGGTCCACCCGTAATCGGATGTTTTGAGTAAGAACATCTAACAAACCAGCTTACGTCATGAGTTATGCATATAATCATCTTGTGACATAATATTCTGAAATCTTTATTTATAAACTTATTGTTATCTCCAGTTATCCTCTAACGGCTTGATTAACGTATTGGGATATGAATCTTGAGATTCATAATATAAGTGACAAATTCCGATTGGATGGAAAGAGGTTATTACATGAATCTCATCTATATAGCATTCTGCTCAAAAACTTCACACACACACATATATATATATATATCAATGAATTTTAAAAGTATTGATACGACATTACTTTTATTGAAATTCTGTCAAATTATTTCCTCCTAACTTCATAACTAATTTAAGTATTAGAAATTTTTTTGATAAGTACCATACTAATGCATTTAGTCAATCTCAGGCTTGAATTGGACCCTCAAAAGAGACGAAATTACTATACTATCAATGCTCAATTATTTATGAAGATTAAGTCGCAAAACTACTTGTTCCGTGTTAATTATTGGTCTACTTTATTCCTTAGTTACGTCATTTTCAGAAAATTGTGGAAGGAATCACAGTTGAGTACTTCAACAATTGTCTTAACAAGAGATATTAATCGTTAATCTTGGCATAAGATACTCACTGTAAGACGATCAATGATGGAAGAGCAACGATGCAGATGGTGACTTTTGCGCTTACCCTTTTCTTATCTTAATTTATTAAGCAAGACATAACGAAAGGACTTCGACTGGTACTTTCACTACTCGAAAATTTATTTGTATCAAGTAACAGTGATGGACTTTCTCGCTAAAAATAATTTTTAACGAGATAATAATTTTTGTTGGTTATTCTTACATTTTAGTGAGAAATTAAGATTTTTTTCGCTGAAAGTAACATTTAGAGAGAAAATAATAGTTTATTCGTATCTTTTAGTGAGTAACTAAGTTATCTTTTAGTAAGAAAATAAATTGTCACTTATCCTTATTTTTTAGTAACGAAATTATATTATCTCGCTTATAATAATTTTTAATGAGAAATTGTATCTGTCATTTATAGTATGTAAAACTTCAATAAATAATTTTTTTTTTTCCAAAAAGATAAATTTAGCGAGTAACATATTTCTTCACTAAAAGTATTAGTTTCAAAAAATAAAATAAAATTTCCTAAATATTTAATTTTTCCAAAAAAAAAAAAAAACATATTACAACAATATATCAAACCTACAAAAGTTAATAAGAAAATTAATTGTTGAAATTAAAAGAATAAAAAACACTAAATAATAGAATTAGAAAGAAAATATAAATGCTACATCTTATTGTATATCATAAGAGTTAAGGAGAGACTTTTAAATAGGTTTATAATGAGAGATATACATGATAATAATCTATATATCAAAATAAATTTAATTACTAAAAACTAATATATAAAATATTTTAATATACATAATATTTATGAAGAGTATTTCATAATTTAATATAAAATATTCTAACATTAAAGTCAAATCAAAAGTTAAAATATTCAACCAAACTTAAGAATAAAATTTTAATTGAAGTCTAGGAATAGATGGGGCCACGTGTATCACTTGGTTCAACTTTGTTTTTCTCTGGTCGGCCTATGGGCTCTATTTCAGTTGAACCTGCAGCGATTTTTTTTTTTTGGGATGGATGAATGGACACACTAGCAATCGAGGAATTTTGGTTTATTTGTGTGCTGCCAAAAGCCAAAGTCATTACTAAGACACCACGGAAATGAATAGAAAAAAAAAATGAAGTTTTAAGAAAAAGAGAATATAAATTTTTGCAAATTTATTAAATACACAGTGACAGGGTAGAGTTCATGACAACATGCACAAGCAGAATGTGCAAACGAACTCAAAAAAGTATTGATCTGCACATCTTCTAACTACAAATTTCAGTAAGGAAAACTGAACAAACTTCACCAAAAACATATCAAAATTTGGAACTTAAAAATTAATGCTTGGGAGAAAGACAGCTCAATTTGAGCAAGAGAAAAAAAAAATGTCAATACAAAATTATACCAAATATTTAGGATCTATTTGAACACTGCAACATTTGGGATCTATAAAATGGAGGTATTTAATTACACAGAACGAATCCTAATTGAACCTTGGAAATACAAATACAAATCCAATGAATCCTAATGGAAACTTGAAGACCATGCATGAACAATAATGGTTTCGGTGGGAAGGAAAACCTTTAACGACTGCCTCAAGGCAGTCGATCGTATGTTTTAGGTGGTCGTCCAAAGAGGTATACACTATCGCTTCTTAGCGGTCGACCGTTCTCAAGTCTTCTTTTCCCCCAATTCTTGTAGTGATACAAGCCTTTGAACACAGTTAAAAGCTCATTTCAAAATATGTTCGATAGATTAATCATATTGTGACAACCCCCAAAAAAATCACAGATAGATAGAGAGAGAGAGAGAAATTTGTCTTTCAAGTTCTCTCTCTCTCTATATATATCTCAATAATGTTATCTCTGTACAGAAATTCTAGAAGAAAGTTTCTTAAATAGGCATGAACAATGATGGACAATAGATAATACGATTTCTTATCTAATACACGCTCGAGGAAGCATCGAGCAATCATCCAGTAAGCTCCATGTGTTAGTCAAATTTTGTTCTACTCTTCAAAACATGTATTTTGGAGTTCTTAGTGAATCCAGCGACTATCCAACAAACTCCACACTTGCCAAATTTTAAGTAGCTCAGTAAAACAAGCATTTTAATCTATTTAGCCAGCATCCGGGCAGCCATCAAATTAATCTTGGCTGGCTATCCGACCACCTATCCAGCCAGTGTCAATTTTTGTCTAGTATTTACACGAGTACTTTAATCAAAATGACTAAGAATATAAGTTTAAAATCATTGTTTTGCTTTTAATTAAATCGTCAATTACCAAATAAAGCCTAACAACGAACCAAAGTTCAACTGCCAAAGAAATTAGGTTTCACACTAAATTTCAAGAGTCAATTTTGAGTGATTTTTTCAGGATAATTTAGGGGGAAAAATTTTTTTTTGAGTAAAGATATTTATTTCAATGAACTAAAAACTTCATTCAAACACAATATTAATTTTATAATACTTATAACTAGTTTTTGCACCAAGTGAATTGCATGCAACAAAATTTATGAAAATGGAATTTCAAGATTTTAATTCACTAAAATGAAATTTTTAGTTAAAAAATTCATCTTTTTTTGAAAGTTTTACCTATTTTTATAACTATCAAAATTCGATTATAATATATATCTCAACTATTAACCAAAGGCATGATGAAGTCGGCATTTTGGAAAAATTTTTGCTATATATATATATATATTCACTTATATTATGTTTGAATATAGATTTATTGAAAGAAAAAAAAAAGAATTAAAAATAAAGTAAAAATGATAAATTATTGGAATTTCTTTGGTTGAGTTTGATTTTTTTAAAAAGAAAATGCATAAATATTTTAAAATGATTCAAATTTTTATTTCACTCAATTTGAAGTTTAACAAAATGAAAAAATTTATGCGCCTTGCGGAATTTTTTTCACACCTCTGTCCCGCTGTTTATCACAATAGGACTCACACGATTAATAAAAAAAAAAAAGTAAAGTAATGGCTTATGCAGGATGGGTGCTGGAACCCCCGAGTGTTGATCCTAGCACCGCTCTAACAAAATAGCATGAGAATTATCAATTTTAGGATGAATTGGAGGGATCTTCCCCGACCGTTAGACAAAATAGACTAGATTTCATACTATTTTAATATTACGGTAACATTTTTATTTAATAAATATTTTTATTAGTAAGCCTTAACTGATAATGTTTTGTTTGATAATTAAACAAAAACAGTGGCATAATCAAAATATTTACATAATATAACTTAGGATAAATTACATAAAATTATCCATATAATTTACAATAAATCCCGCTTTAGTCTTTTCTGTTTTAATTAATTGTAATAGTGAACCATCTTATAATTATGGTCATGGTTTATTTTAACAACTGTTAAAAAAATTAATAGAAAAATACAACATATCCATCATATATTATTGATACATGGCATTTTTCATTAATAAACTTAATAGAAAGACTAAAGTAAAACTTGACCATAATTACAAAAGGTTAACTATTACAATTAAAATTGTAAGAATTAAAGTAAAATTTATTATAAACTACAAAGGTGATTTTTGTAATTTATCCAAACAAATTAGTTTCAAGGGGCATTTATTTTTTTTTTATAATTTTTTAGCAATTTATACTAATAGATTAAAATATTTTTTTCTTATAAAGTAATCTATCTAATATATTCAAATGCGAGGTGAGGATGACATGTAGTTGTTTGTGTGATTGTTTTGTTTTGTCATGTGTAAGAGAGTGAGGATAGGGTGACACAGTAGCGTTGGTTTATTCTTCTCCCCCCTTTTTTTTTTTTTTTTTTAAAGAACTACCTTTGCCTCCTCTATATTTAAATTTGGAGTTGCTTACGCATCTTATATTTCAATAAAGTTCATTAATATTCTTGTACTATTAACAAAAGTCATAAAGTCAACAGAATTATTGAATTTAACAATGCATGTACTTTATATTTAAAATAAATGTAGGTATGTTATATACCTCGTAAAAATATATGTAAACGGACAAAAATATCCTTATAGAAAATGAAAGAAATGATTGACCCCCATTCTTCTTCCCCATCATTCTGTTGTTGTGAAGTTTCAGTGTTGAATTTGTTGAAGAAGCCAAGGAAGCTCAGGATGTCATCTTTCTCGTATGTTTCTCGGCTTGGGTCTGAAAGTTCACACTTTTGTGTTTAAAGATGTTATTGCTGCAAAGTAGCTCCCACGCAAACATCATGAACTAAAGCTAACATGAGTGAGTAAGAGGTTTTTGGAATAAGGAAGATTTGAAAAATTTTGGGTAAGTTATTTACTTATTTATTAAACCCTAATTTTTTATTTTTGGACAAATTTTAAAACCTCCATATCTCCACAATCAAAATTGAAAATTTTTAACCCTCTCTAACTTAATGCTTTTGTAAATTCCATCTTATTTTTTACTTCTCCAGCAAAGTTCTTGGCCTTAATTTCCTTTCTTATCTTCCTCTCATTCTAGTTTTCGCTCTTTCCTACAGGATTTTACTGGTTAAATTGATTAAATCGGAACTGAGTTTGGATTTTATAAGGTTAGAAAACAGGAATTTTGGTGTTGATTAAAAACGCATGTCTCATAAGGAAATCCTAGACACGCTTTTGAAGAGTAAATTTCCTTCGGAAGATTCATGTCAGAGTCCTTATTTGGAGAAATGGTACTTCTGATGCTTTCCTTTATCGTTGTTGAGGTTGCCAGAAAGATGGCTCATTTCCCTCAATAGCCGCAGTATTATGTAGATGTAGGCATAGAGATATTACTGTATATTCTTTTTTTTTTTTTTTTGTTAGTTTAAATTTTTGAAATAATTTGCCACTTAATATGTTATCAGATCCAGTATTTGATTTTTTTTTTTTTTTTTGTTCACATGGTATTTTTACGCATATTATTTATAATTAAAAAATAATTGTAAAAACATATTAAAATAAAAAAATTCATAGAGAAAAAGAACTTATTTAAAAAAAGTCAAATTGTTATGAAATATGAAATGGAAAATAAATGAGACATTTTTGATGTTGATAAATGCTGCATCATTCTTTATTAGCAACAAGCAATACACACATAAAAATCTTTTTTTTTTTTTTTTTTCTTTTTTAAGACAAAACGTGGTTGCCCCGTAATACTCCATTGATGTTGGATTATGGTTAGATATTATTTAATCAAAGCGCCAATCATAGAACTATTGTAGTTCTTCAACCAAACACCACCCGTCGTCTTCATCTATTCGATCCCATACAGATGCCACAAAACAAAAACTCATCTCGACGGGTTTAGGGGTGTACAGATTGATTTAGACTTTTAATTATATATAGGGCATTTTTGACTTTTTAGGACTTGTTGATGCTGTTTTCTTGAAGTTTTCACGATTCGGTTGCTACAACCCGAAGAATCGCCAAGCTTTACTTCAATCGGATGAAATACATGTTCACTTGGGACACCGGTGTGATGTCTGCCGATGGCATTCCGATGCTTAAGTCAGATAACGATAATCTGAAAGTAAATGGGGAGAATAACAGTTTGGTAAAAAAGATTGTCTACCTGTTTCCGTCGAATCCTCCCCTTATATTTCAATCCTTTGAGCATTAGAGATAAGCATTAGTTCAAATGTATCCCGGATATCTTGGAGTATTCCTTATCTATATTAGGGAAATATTCTTCTTCGATTTGATCCGAATATAGTTTCCTTAACGGGATTATTCGGAATCATAACTGACGGCGTAAATTGCGGAGTGCGTGTCCGTCGTTATTCCTGAGCTCGCACCACCGAGACCCTCGAGTTCGGAGGGAAGTCTTGCTCTCTCTGAGCTCGGTCTATCCCGGGCTCGGAGGTAGGTCTGCTTCTTCCTGAGCTCCGATTAATCTTGGGCTCAGACTTAACTGGTGAGGGATATATTTGTAATTAACCCTAATCTAAGATTTTTTTCCCATCAGATGCCCCCCCGAGTCCCTAACTTTGCTAGCAGAGTTGGGGAGTCTGTCAATTAGGTTACCCTCGAGTTACGTAAAATTAAATGCCTTACGGTTGTTCATTGTTACCTACCGTCGCAGTGCCGTGTTGATAGACATTATTATCACGCCGCCGCCACGCGCGGGCGTTGCTATTCAATGCTCTCCAACGCTTGCCACATGCCTCAATTCCACTTGGGCAATTTGAAAATCATCAACGTTATTCTCTTTTACGGTGCTTAGATTTTTCTGCGCTCTTTGTTCTTATTATTAAAACGATTACACCCTGATACCTGGTATCGATTCCGCAGAAATCCTTCAAATTGCTCCCCGTTTCCTGATAAACACTTGCCTTGTCTAGTTTTATGCTTCATTTCTTTAGCCGTTGTTTGTGGTTTTGCCAGAGAGAGCGTTGTCTTCCTAATACTCTGGGGTTTCTTTTTTATTCTAATTTTTTAACTTCTATAGTTACCCTATTGATCTTCGAGCATTATTCACCCAATCATATTTCTCAAAACCCTCTTATCGATATGCCTCCACGCCGAAAAATGGTTATAGCTTCAGAGAGCGAGAGTGAGGGATCTTCTAGGGTAAATGTTCCTAGCTCTGCGCGCGACTTAGCCACTGGCCTAGTAACTCTTCCTTAAGGGGATACCCCTAATCTGAGTTGGGACCCCACAGACCTGGATTGTACCAGCATATTCTCCGTGATTGACAAACGACAGTTGAAGAAGATATTGAAATCTTTCCAACCTCTAAGGCACTTAGCCTATAGATGGCCGGCTCCAGATGATACGGCCTGCTCGCTAACCATGGAGGGTGTTGTAATAGTCTACGAGGCTGCATTGTCCAGCGGGTTTCGCTTTCCCTTAGCTCGGCCCATTAGGGAAGTCCTAGCCAGGCTGAATCTCAATCCAGATCAGCTCGCCCCTAATGGCTGGAAAATCTTGGTAGGCTGTGCCGTGATTTGAAAGGCCACTACCAATGATCACATCACCGCGGATGAGTTTCTGTACTGCTATAGTGTGGTTGAGGCCAGCCACGGGTGGTATTATTTCGTTGGCCGGACAAAGACATTAAACCTAGTGATTGGTTACCCCTCTTCTATCAAGAATTGAAAAGACCATTTCTTTTTATTGTATGGAGAGGGTGGGAATTTTGTCCTTGGAAAATCGAAGAAGACAAGAAGATCCGCTGCCCTCTATCTTGGGGTCCCCTGTCTGAAGAGGGTAAGGTTTCAAGTTTCTGTTCATTCATCCGATCTGTGCTTCCAAGTGTTTTGACCTCTTCTTTTTTATCCCTCCTCAGCTAGAGCTCGCTCTCAGGTCTCCAAGGAACAACTCAGGCACATTAAACTTGCGCAAGAGTCATCCTTGCCCCATTATTCTCTCCTACTAACTGCCGAAAGCTTGGCCGAGCATATGCTTGGTCCCGAACCTTCCTTAGAGGCGCTCGAGTTTGAACGTGAGAGGAGTGAGTTGGTTTTTTCCTGTCTAAACATATATCTGTTGATCTTTGACTGGCATTGTTTATTTGGCTTAGACTCCGATCTCGACGTCGTTGATTTTTCTGCTGAGACGATGAGGTTCAACAAGGAGCGCTTCTAAAGCTCAGGAAGGAGAGCTTCAGGCTCAGAGTCCCAACTTCAAAAGAAGCAGAGATTAGTCGATACCAGCAACTTCCAAGAGTGGGTGCCTGAGTCAGGTCAGGATCAGATACCGATCTAGCGGAGACTACTCCGCCTGCTCTAGTGGCTCCTCCAGCTAGGGAGGAAGTTCCAGCCCCTATACGAGCCGCTTCCTCATCCAACCTGGTAGATGATATAGGGTTGGCCGTTCGGAAAGTGCAGGAGATTATAACCCCTGCTGACCTTGGGCGAGTCCGGGATTTGTCTCACTCCGACCTTGTGGGGGGCATAGCTCACGACATAGCCAAGGTAAAATTTCTCTTATACATTAACTTATTCAATTATTATCAACTGTTTTAATCCCTTGTATCTCTTTGTTTTTTTTCTTTTTAGGTGGTGCTTTTTACTACCGAGCTCAGCACTTAATATTGGGAGAAAGGTCACGTTGTTACAGTTGAACACTCCCACAACGAGTTCCTGAGCAAGGAAGTGACTAAACTGCGGGCTTAAGTCGAACTGATGGCTTCAAAAGTCAAGATCTGTGAGACAGTTCTTGAATGGGCGAACAAGGCTCGCGAGGAGGCTGTGACTCACGCTGAGGAGGTCTCATCCTCGTTGGCTGCGGAGGTTGGCTTGAAGGAGTAAGCCCTCAAACAGCTGGAGAAACTCCGAAGCAATGTCGAGGTGGAGAAAGCCAAGGCAGTCGAAGCCTTCAAGGAGAGCAATGAGGCCCAGGGTTGGCTTACTGAGACATTTGTTTACGGGTTCGACGATGCCAAAACAGAGGTTCAGGAGAGGTACCCTGACCTGGACCTTTCTAGAATCGTAGCCCTCGGAGGATCTGGGCAAGCGGGTTCTTCCAATAGCCTGGGTCATACAGGAGGCGGGGCTTTACCTTGAAAATTTTGATGTATATATTTTTTTATTTTTTTATGTAAACCTTTCAATGTTTTGTAAACATTCTGATGAAATCAATGAAATCGATGAATTTTTGATATATTGCTCTCTCTCTTCGCAGTTAAATTGATAGACTTGGGCTCAATCACTTGGTAATTTAGGACTACGTGACTTAGAGCATTTAATATGTAATCGTATATCGATGGATAAATAGGTAAACAAATATGAATCTTGGGAGAATTTGTACCTTAAGTTGTTGCTTGGATCGTTACGAGTGTTCTTCATTAGCCGAGCCGGGACGGGTTCATCCGGAGCCTACTGGAGCTCGACTCTTGTGATATTCGGGCCGACTGATTTTAGGGGTCGACATTGTAGGTGGCTTTGGCAATAGGTCCACACAGCGCTTCCCTTTGCCGATCGATCTCGCAGTTCGATCTTTCTTTTCACAAGCCTCGGATGCCTGGCCTTTATGGCCCTTCTTAGATCGATGTCCCAGATTGGTTCAGTTAGTGGCCTTTGGCGTCAGGCCCTTATGGCTCTCATTTCTCGGAAGATCGGTCTCTTTTTTGGCTTCGGGCACGAGGCTGCCTGGTCATGACCGACCTCACAGATCGGTCATTCATCCTTTGACTTTGGGCGCGAGGCCGCTCAGAGCCGACCGATCTCACAGATCGGTCATTCATCTTTTGACTTTGGGCTCGAGGCCGCTCGGAGCCTACCGATCTCATGGATCGGTGATTCATCATTTGGTTTTGGGCGCGAGGCCGCTCAGAGCCAACCGATCTCACAGATAGGTCATTCATCCTTTGACTTTGGGCATGAGGCCGCTCGGGGCTGACCGATCTCACAGATCGGTCATTCATCCTTTAACTTTGGGCGCAAGGTCGCTCGGAGCCGACCGATCTCACGGATCTGTGATTCATCCTTTGGCTTTGGGCGCGAGGCCACTCAGAGCCAACTGATCTCACAGATAGGTCATTTATCTTTTGACTTTGGGCGCGAGGCCGCTCGGAGTCAACCAATCTCACGCATCGGTGATTTATCTTTCAGCTTTGGGCACGAGGCCGCTCGGAGCCAACCGATCTCACAGATTGGTCATTCATCTTTCGGCTTCGGGCGTGAGGCCATTTACGCTGTCATTTGATTAATTCCTTACACAGTCACGGACAGGTAGAAATTCAAATTTATAAAAAGAGTTTCAAACCACTAAAGTCGCAATAATCCATAACAAGTCATAATATCCCTAACATTGTGATAAAACTCAAACGTGATAAAATTTAAGGTGGTCTTCGTGCCAGGGGTGTGGTAGTCTCTTTCCAGTGACTTCCTTCAGCTAGTAGGTTCCATTCCTTGTAAATGAATCGACGATATAGGGACCTTCCCAGTTTGGCCCTAGCTTACCTTCACGAGAATCCCTGGTTGACTGGTTAACTTTCTTGAGGACCAGGTCTCCAATCTTCAGATGCCGTGGCCGAACTCTTTTATCGTAGTGTTACTTAACTTTCTGCTGGTAGGCTACTATCTTTATTACCGCATGTAATCTCCTTTCCCCCACAAGATCGATTTCTTCTACCAAGGTTTCCCTGTTGACTTCCTGATCGAAGAGCTCTACACTCGAACTAGGGAAACTAATCTCTACTGGTATTACTGCTTCTGCGCTGCCAAGGAGAACGGGGTGTACCTCGTAGGAGTACGTTCCGTCGTCCTTTAGGCCCACGATACGCCCGGCAGCTCGTCTGCTCACAACCCTTTTGCTTTCTCTAGCCTGGTCTTGATAACTTTGAGGAGTGCTTTGTTGGCTGCTTCCACATGTCTGTTAGCTTACGGGTGTTCTGGGGAGGAGTAATGGTGGCTGATATTGAGTTACTGATAGAGCTCATTAAACTATTTGCCTTCAAATTGCTTTCCATTGTTAGTCACGACAACTCTTAGGACTCTGAATCTATAAATAATCGCCTGCCAAAGGAACTTCCTAATGTTCTGCTTGGTGATGTTTGGCAAGGCTTCAGCTTCGACCCACTTCATAAAATAGTCGATGGCTACCACAGTGAACTTCGTTGGCCCCTTCCTTGGAGGAATGGTCCTATGATGTCAATTCCCCACTGGGCGAAAGGCCATGGGCTCTGGACCGGAGATAATTCTTGTGTAGGTAACCTCGGGATGTTCAAAAAACTCTGACACTTGTCACACCTTTTCACTAGTTCCCGAGCGTCCTTTTCTATGGTCGGCCAATAATATCCAGCTCGGAGGGTCTTCTTGGCCAACAACCTCCATCCAGAATGGTTCCTACATACTCCCCCGTGGATCTCCCGGATGACATACTTAGTCTCGTCTTCATTCGCACATCTCAGTAAGGGCATGGTTTGACCCCGTCTATATAGCACCCCATAGAGTAGAGCGCATCTCATGGCTCGGTATTTGATTTTTCTCTGCTCGTTCAGGTCCTTAGGCAAGTTTTCCTTAGCTAAGTATTCCTTTATAGGCCGAGCCCAAGCTGCCTCCACTTCAATCTGCAGCACTGCATTTGACCGGATGCTTGGCTCTTTGAGGGTTTCTACAGGCACTCCGGAATTGTCCTTTGACGAGGCTACTTTTGCAATCCGATTTGCTTCTTCATTCTCTCCTCTGGATACTCGTTCCAACACAACGCTGGAGAATTTTCTGGTTAGGTTTCTGGCCAACTCACGATACTCGGCCATACTACTTCTTTGAGCCTCGAACTCCTCTTCTATCTGTTCCACTACGAGCTGGGAATCACTACGTACAGTAATATGGTCAGCTCCCATCCTTTTAGCCAACTACAGCCCGGCTATCAACGTTTCGTACTCTGCTTCATTGTTGGAGGCTAGAAAGTTAAATTTGAGCGCGTACTCCACCTTGAGGCCTTCTAAGGATACAAGGACGATGTCGGCCCCGCTAGTTTCTCTTGTAGATAAACCATCGACATTCAAGATCTACGTTTACTACATATCCCCTTCTTCATGCTACCGCTCCGGTGCCATCATGAATTCCGCAATGAAGTCAGCAGCTGCTTGGCCTTTTATGGATACTCGAGGCCTATACTGTATGTCGAACTAGCTCAGCTCGACCGACCATTTAACTAGCCTTCCCGATATTTTTGGTTTGTGGAGCACTGTCTTGAGCGGCTGATCTGTCAAAACCACTACAGTATGGGCCTGAAAGTAGGGCCTTAACCACCGAACTGCATTTATCAGGGCAAAGGCCAGCAGCTCCATTTTAGGGTATCTCTATTCTGCACCCCGCAACGCTCTACTTGTGTAATATACGGGCTTCTGTACGCCTTCTTCTTCCTTAACCAAGGCCGAGCTGACAGCAGTGTGAGATACTGACAAGTACAGGTATAGCAGCTCTCCCGGGATTGTTCGGCTGAGCAATGGGACTGCCCCCAAGTATTGCTTCAGGTGTTGGAAAACTTCTTCACATTCTTCAGTCCTTTCAAAGTCTTTCCTCAACGTCTTGAAGAAAGGCAAACATTTATCCGAGGATCTCGATATGAATCTGTTTAGAGCTGCCACTCGCCCTGTTAATCTCTGAGCCTCTTTGGTCATCCTAGGTGATTGCATTTCTAGGATGGCTCGGACCTTCTCTGGGTTGGCTTTAATACCCCGGCTAGATACCATAAACCCAAGGAACTTCCCTAAGGCAACACTAAACGCGCACTTGGCTAGGTTCAATTTTATCCTGAATTTTCGGAGAGTGGCAAATGTCTGCTCCAGGTCGGCCACGTGACTGGATACTTCCTTACTCTTCACCAGTATGTCATCCACATACACCTCTACGTTGCATCCTATCTGGGACTTGAACATGAGGTTGACCAACCTCTGGTATGTGGCCCTAACGTTCTTCAAATCGAAAGGTATGACCTCGTAGCAGTAAAGGCTTCGGTCTGTGATGAAGGTGGTGTGCCCTCGATCCTGCTTTGCTATCTGAATCTGGTTATATCCTGAAAATGCATCCATGAAATAAAGTACTTGATGGCCAGCCGTTGACTTCACCAACTGGTCTATCGTCAGGAGAAGGAAGCTATCCTTTAGACACGCCTTGTTCAGATCCGTGAAGTCAACGCACATCCGCCACTTTCCGTTAGACTTCTTGACCATCACGACATTGGAAAGCCAAGTCAGGTGCTGCACCTCCCTTATAAACTTCGCTTAGAGAAGTTTCTCTACCTCCTCAGTCACGGCATCATACCGATCTGGAGCGAAGATTCTCCTTTTTTGTTTAACTGGCCTCGACTCAGGGAGGATATTGTGGTGATGAGCCATAACCTTCGTATTGATGCCTGGCATATCTTCGTGAGTCCAAGCAAATATATCCGAGTTTTGCTTCAGAAAGTTTCTGAGCTCTTCCTTTAGCTTCTCCCGGGCTGAGGCTCCTACCTTCATTGTCCTCCCAAGGTCGAGATCACCAATAATGACGTCCTTGAGATCATCACCGGGCTTTCCCCTTTTCATCTTTTCTTCATCCTTGACCTTTAGTTCATCAATAATCATCATCTCCCGGACGGCTTCCCTTCTCAGTGATGAAACGTAACATTCCCTTGCCGTCATTTGATTCCTTTTTACACAACCCACACTTTCCTCCGTAAGGAACTTGAGACGGAGATGGTAGGTCGATGTTACGACCTTGAACTGATTCAATTCTGTCTTTCCCAATATTACATTGTATGCCGAAGGGGAATCGACCACCAGAAAAATCACCATTCTTGTGGCCTAGGTTGGTTCCGAGCCCATGGTGACAGGAAGGGCTATCGACCCGAGAGGTTCTACACGATCTCCAGCAAAGCCGATCAGGGGGGAACATATTGGACATAGCCTGTCCTTCCCAATGTTTATCTTGTCGAAGGCCTCCCAGTACAAAATATCAGCCGAGCTCCCACTGTCCACCAGGATCCTATAGATATGAAAGTTGGCTATGATAGCTGATATTACCAGCGGGTCGTCATTCGGATGGCTCAACTCTTGGGCCTCTTCTTCGGTAAAGGTAATAGAGGAGGATTCAGATCTGGAGCGTTTCGTAGGGTTTTCCGTTGTCATCACTTCTATAACCCTGAGTTCTCTGACGTATTTCTTTCTTGATGTGGAGGATTCGCCTCTCCCCGCTAAGCCGCCAGAGATAACCCTTATTTCACCCAAAGTTCTCTGACCAGGCTGCGCCATTCCCGGGCTTCTTGGACTTCGTGGTGGGGTTTTGTTGCCTCTTCGTTCCCTTTGCTGACTAGCTACAAACCCATGGTATTTTCTTTTTCTAATCAAACTTTCAACTAACCTCTTCAGGTCAATGCAGTCCTCTGTGTCATGTCCATGGTCTCGATGGAAGAGGCAGTACTTGGATTTGTCTCTGGAGCCCGCGCGGGCCTTTCATTCCCCTCGGCCATTTAAATTCTGGGTCATTTTGGATTGTATGGAGGACTTGTTCTATTCTTAAGTTGAGCGGAGTAAAACCCCAGTCGATTCTCGTAGGTCGGTCTCTTTTGTTATCCCATCTGCCTTTGCTACCATAGGTTCGGGCAGCCTTTACCTCCCGTTTAGGTCTGCTTTCTTGTTGACACTTCCTATCTAACCGAGGTGTTTCGGCATCCTTTCTGGCTTTCATTGCGTCCTCGGCATTCAGGTGTTTCTGAGCTCGTGACATCAGCTCGGTCATATCTTCCGGAGGCCTCTTGGCCAAGGAAAAAACGAATCGCATTGGCCTCAGACCACTCATAAAGGTTGTAATAGCCACATTGCTATCCATCTTCTCTATCTCCAACATCTCCCTATTGAACCTATTCACGTACTCCCTCAGAGTTTCATCTCTCCCTTGCCTGACAGCCAACAGGTGGGCCGGAGGTTTCCTCTGGCGTTGACCCCCAATGAAATGGGACACGAATTGCTAGCTCAACTCTTTGAAGTTGGCAATGGATCCCGATTTAATTTTATTAAACCACACTCTTGCTGGTCCCTTCAGCGAGATAGAGAAAGCTCAGCACTTGATCTCATCAGGAACGTAAAAGTGCATTGCAGAATTGTAGGTATCCAAGTGATTTAACGGGTCTTTAGAGCCGTCGTAGGAATCGTAGGTATCCTGAACTTGGGGGGAAGCAGGCACTCCATTATTTCTAGGGTAAAGGGGGTCCCCGTTTTATCCACAATATCTTTAATGATATTGGGTTGCCGGACTGCGGCTATCACTCCATCAACTTATGCCTGTATGTGATGAGAACCAAGGAAGATCAAGACCCAAAGATCCATTGCATGTTCCAGATGGGCCAATAACCAAAGTTAGAGCA
>JAVXUM010000017.1:14615365-14626906 GCA_035590655.1 Pouteria glomerata | reverse complement strand
AAAAAAAAAAAAACACGAAGCAGCTATAAATTCATGAAGTGTAAAATGTAATATTTATTAGAAAGACAAAATTATAATTTCCAAACCTAGACTTTTGACTAATTATTACTTCTGTAATTAATTTTTAATTGTAAAAATAAAAAATTGAATGTGAATTTTCAGTCAACAAAACGGACTTAATGACAGAAAATACAAAAATGTAACGGAGAATTTTATTTTTATATACTGCCTATCGAGAACTATATATTGGGAAATTATCTTACGATAAATGGGCAGAACACTTTTATAATGATATTCTGGTAATTTTTTTACATAAATTTATAGTATTCCTTTCCTTTTTTTTTTTTTTTTTTTTAAAGGCAGATTTATAGTATGCCAGTAACAGGTGGCACTGTTTAGAGTTAAAAAAATTATAAAATTTTATAAATCTTTATAAACAAGAATTACAAAATTATAATATTTAAATTTCTTACTCACTATACAAAACATCAAACACTAACTTTTAAAATTTTATACAATTCTAAACACACTTAAATTGGTATATAACTTTTTTATTAAGAGAGTGTTTGGTTTAGTAAAATTAATTAAAATTTTTTAATTTTTTTTAATTTTTTTAATTAAATTTCATCATTTATTATTTTTACATCAAATTTTTATATTTTTATTATAATTTTTGACCGACACCCCTTATATATATATATATATTGTGATAAAATATAACAAAGCAAGCAACATCACCTTAAATCAGGACTTCCATCATAAATTTATTAAATGATCAATTCAGTTTAGAATGCAAACATGGCTACAGCTTCAATCACCAACAAATTACGGACATGTCAAACCGTTCCAATAGAATGACCGTTTAACCCTTTTCATGGCGTCTGATCATCCTGAAAAGGTTTTAAATCAGCTAGAAACTTTTAATTCAATGGAGGTTCAGCAATACACACAGGTGGGTTCTGTGTTTGATAAAATCTTGGCTCGACATTGGCACATTCAGAGGTAGCAGAGCCTTCATCTCCGTTGTATTTGAGGTCAATGTAACCAACCTTCACGTCTTCGCAAGGTGTCCTACTGCTGCAGAGTAGCTTCACTGCAACCTGACTCGCAGAAGTGCCCCAGATGTGGTTGAAATTCACGTCGCTGATCTGGACAAGTGATGGAGACTGAATGCCATAATAGGAACTCCAGTTATTTTTCTTAAAAATATTGGGGGTGTTTAATTAACCAAAAAAATATAATAAAAGTATAAAATTTAATATAAAAATAGTACGTGGTAAAATTTAATTTAAAAAGTATAAAAAAAATTAATAAAAATTAATAAATTGTGATTAATTTTTATAAATTAAATATTGTATTATTTTATTATAATTTTATTGGTTTATACTTTGATCAGTCAAAGGTGTCGGCATCAACCGGGTATTTGGGGTTTTTAAAAATTTAAAAAATAATTAAAAATTAATATTGAAGTAATATAAAAATTCATATGTAATAAAATTTGATAAAAAAAAATTAAAAATTTTTAAAATTTTTTAAAAGAAATTGAGGCTCCAAAGGCTCCCTTGTGCCCTGCCAGTAAACGTGGATCCGAACTGACGTGGGTAGTAGAACTTGATTTTATTTTAAGAAGCAAGATTTGCGCAACCTCATTATTGTCAATTACGCTTTGTTTGGTGTCTCAAATTTCGTCAAAAAAGCAAAATTGAAAAATTGTTAACTTTTGAATTGTTAGATGTTTAGTGTATTTTTTGAAAAATGTGAGAATGATAAATAAAACTGAAAGAAAATTGGTAGAAATTAAAGAAAGTTGGGATATTTTTGATGTTGTGAAAGATAGAGAAAATTGAAAATTATTAGATATAATTGAAAATTTTTAGAGAAATTTTGCACTCCAAGTACACACTTAACCTATGCAATGAAACCACAGCTTTATCAAGAATAATCAAAGGAGAAGAAACAAACAGCAATAAGGAAAGTACAATCAATAGTGTAGAGGAAGAGAAGAATGTTACCGAGATGGACGTTGGGAAGAAAGCAGAGAAGAGTATAACAATCGGAGGTGAAAAGACAAACTAAGGGTCCTCAGCTCAGCCGTTGATGGGCACACGTGGACGGCACACACCAGCCCAAACCCTCTCAATCTCAACGAGTCAAGTATAGGGAGCAAGGGAGGTCAGGGGGTAGGTGAGGAAAATAATGATAGAGACACAGGGAAAGGGGAAAGGTTCCAGAACAAATGAACCACACGGCAGGTTGGGGAAAAGCAAGGAACACGAGGTAAAAAAGGTCTGATCACAGGAGTAAAGAGGTCAAACATTAACTAAAAGGGAATGAGCCAAAATTGATACCGACTGAGAGAATTGCTTGGGCTTTGAAGGGCCATCCTTGGCCTTAGAGGGCTGAGTCATTCTTTGACCTAGATGAAGTTGGTTCCAGCTTAAACAGTTGTAATAAGGGGCAGTTAGGTAGTTAATAACTATAGTAGATTAACCTCAGTTGGAGGGTAATCAAGGTTAAGAATTAGTTACAGTCTGCTACATAAATACATTGTAATAAAGGATTAGTGTAATGAAGAATTTTCTTGAGAAAGATTTCTCTCTAGTAGGTTAAGACAGTCCTCGAATCCTCTCTCTTTACCATTCTTGAAAATTTGCTACAGTTCCTCAGGCACCATATGTAAAAGCAAGAGTAAAGATCAATTGCCCCAGCGGGGGTGGTTCAGCGGGAGTCGAGCACGGCTTAGGGTCCAGGCCACTTTGGTCTGGGTTCGAGTTTCCCCCCGGGGGACGAGGTTACCGCGTATGTGGGTGCTTATTGGCTTCCACTGGGCCGAGCCGGTCAGTCAGGGCTTGCCTAGGCTGGTTTACCCTTCAGGTCTCTTTGCCGACTAGGGACATGAGGCGTGCTTCGCCCTGTGCCCACCCCAGTGGGTAGCGGCTGCGGACTTCCACGTACCAGAAGAGTAAAGATCAATCAGCCCCCTCGGGGGGTGGTTGGGTGGAAGTCGGGTGCGCCTTAAGAGCTTGGGCCATGAGGTCCCAAGTTCAACTCCCTTTCGGGGGGTAGGTTACCGCGTTTGCGGGCTCTTATTAGCCTCCACTCAGTTGAGCCAGTCAGCCAGGGCTTGCCTAGGCTGGTTTACTCTTCAGAGCTCTTTGCCGACTAGAGTCCTGAAGCGTGTTTCTCTCTGTGCGCACCCCATTACGGGGTAACGGCTGTAGACTTTCACGTACCAGAAGAGTAAAGATCAATCAAGATTACTCCAACCAATGTTTGCAATATGAATTTGTGAGTGTAAAAGAAAAGTGAAGGAAAATGATAGGATTGTAAAATAAAATGAAAAAAATTAAATTTATGTTTCTTTATTTAGTTAGAAAAATAAAATTAAAAGAATTAGATATTTATCAAAATAATATAACTTTTATTTGATTAAATATACAAAAATTGTACAAATTATAAATTTTTTTTTCTTTTTATTTTTTCTTTTCTTCCACAAATCTTTGTTCCAAATATAACATCAGGGGTGGTGCCACAAATAATGTAGCCAGGTCAATTGACCCATCAATCAATAAAAAAATTTCAAAAAACAATTTCTTTGCTATATTTAAAATATTTTGATAATTTTGATCTCATTAAATATTTTTTGAACCTGTCATTTTGTTTATTATTTTATAATTACTATTTAAATTTTTATATGACCTCGTCATTTAAAATTCTTGAAGCAGTAACTGCAAAAGATTATTAGTAGATTATACTCATGTGAAAACTATGCCAATAAATAATTAATGAAGATAACAAATCACAACATTCCTTTTAAAAAAATTATCAAAATAATAGAGGTGGCAATATTTTTCATTAAACGAAACATATTTATGAGTTTTTTTTTTTTTTCCTAAATAGACATACCCTTAATACCACCTAGCATTATACTTCACATACTTATATTTTTATGTTGGTTTACATAGCAGTACATTTTAAGATGATGCCAGTATCGCATTTAAGCATAATGTCATAGAAATAAATTTCTTATACATCGTGGTAGTTTTTGGATAGAAAAAAAATTAAATAAATTAATATAAAAATAACACGTGAATAAATTTAATTATAAAAATTAAAAAATTTATAATTATTGTAATTTTTTATAAATTTTAATAAATTTTAGTGAGGCAAACTGCCCCTATTATGTATAAAAATGGTGTGAGGGAATTTATTCTAATAATAGAAAAAACAACAATTGATTCAACTAATATTGATTTATTTAAATCTTATTAAATTACCTTTTACATTACAAAAATATTTACAAAATTATCGCAAGTTCCATATGTATTACTCCTACACACATCAATCACACTCTTAAAGCAGTGTTTGGTTTGCAATAAAATTAAAAAAAATCTTAAAAATCTCTAAAATTTATTTTACTACAAGTATTACGTATTTTCAATTTATCTTGTTTTATTTCATTTTATCTCACGTTTTATCACTCTAAACACACAGACTTGAAAATTCTTTTAATTCAGCCGAATTTAGTACAGGTCAGAAAATATTAAACTCGATATTATTTGGGCTTACTTAGGACATCCTCTATGGGCTATATATCCACTACCTGATCATATTGATATGCATCTGAATTTTATTTAAAAACATTAAAAATATTTTAAAATTACTTACTTTTTAATTATCTTACTGCATAAATTACAAATTTATAATTTTTATTAATTTTTACTAATTTTTGTTACTCCATATGTACCTTAAATATAATAAGCATATTTATCTAATTAATAATATATAAAAATTATAATTAGTTTAACCATGGGATCAAATCCATCGAACTTATTAAATTCATATTATATAATCCCGTAATTTAAAAAAAAAAAAAAGCAATTTGTTGGTTGATTTTTTTTTTTCAAATTAGTTACTAGCTTTTTATTAATGAAATAAAAACAATTCCATCTTCTTTTCCATGTAAAGTGCGAGTAAACTTCTCTACCTTTCTATCCATATTTTTAAGTCTAAGCTCATTAGTAATATATATATATATGTATGTATATGTATGTATATGTATATATATATGTATGTATATGTATGTATGTGTCTATTTCACATTATTCATGAAAATAGGTGGGTTCGCAACCTGGGCAAGTTTAAGATTCCATCAGGGACAATTATGAAAAAAGGAAACCAAGTAAAATACTGAAACGTCATATATATATATATATATATTTAATAATAATTGTGTGTGGGGACAAAATTGGTATTAAGTCCTTTATATAATTAAAATTTTAGACAAAAAGTTTAAAAAAATAATAATCCATACATTTTACTTTATTTTTTTTTAAATTTTAGACCTTAACGAGTACTACATATATTTTTGATATTTCTTTTTAATTAATTTTTAATAAATAGAAACATAAATCATGATATTTTACCTTTTAAAAATAATAATAATGAATTATAGTGCTTTAATTTAGAAGATTTAATTTTTTAAAAATTATAATTAAGTAGAATTTGAGTTGACAGTTTTGATTTATATATGATTTTCACGTTTGAAATATAGTGAATATTAAATGTTCAATTCGTTTTGTAAGATAGATGATAGCGGAATCAACTAAAATAAAAATTGAGAGAGAAACTAAAAATATAAAAATAATATCAATCGTTGAATGAAGGAAAAAAAAAATAATTATTAATCGTTAAATTTTAATTTAAAAATGTAATATTTTTAAAAGTTTTTTTTTTATTTTATTTTATAGATAGATATAACCGAGTTTGATGAATTTGAAGATTACCTGTTTTGAGCATTGGTTGGATGGGCAGTACTCTTGATCAATGAGGATTGGATTAGAAACGTTGATCATCCGAACATACTGAAAATGCAAATTAGAGGCAATGCTGGAAGTCGGGGAACCGGGCCACGTCTTGACCCTCACGCCGTTAGTTGTGTTGATGAGGGTGCAGTGCCTGATCCAGATACCACTGACGGCGCTCTCATTCACGCCGCCACCGAGGCTTCCGATGCTGAAGCCGTGGCCGGGCCCGCATCTGACTCTCTCGACGTTGATCTGCTGGCTGCCGGCTCCGATGCTGACGCAGTCGTCTCCGGTTCCTATTTTGGAGTGGGTCACGGTGATGTTCGTCGATAGGCCGATGTGGATTCCGTCGGTGTTGACGCTGGTTCCGGGGGCGGAGATGTTGACGTACTGGATGGTTAAGTTACTGCAGCCTGTCAGGCCTATGTGTAAGTTCTTGCTGTCGAGAGAAGTTATACGCTCTACTGTTGAATTGCTGATGAAGTTCAATCGAAGATTCTGTACGTAAATTTAAAAAAAAAAAAAAAATTAACTTCACGTAGCAAGTTATGAACATAAATTTCACTTTCCACCTCTCTAAATTTCATTCGAAATCTTATTTTAAATAGAGACAAAGCCAAAAATAAAAAATTATTCATAAATGGACATTAATTATAAGATACACAAATATGTGATAAAATTTTATCAAAATGAATAAAAAATGGGATTTCATGAAAGTAATAAAGATTATAGTTAGAGAGAGAGAGAGAGAGAGAGAGGTGTCAAGGTAAAATTAGATAATTTTTTTAATTGTAATAGGTAGAATGAATACAAGTACATTTGCGTGTATATGATTGAAAATTATATTAGTATGTATAGGACTAAAAAAATTTATTTCTTTCAGTAGGTGAGCATAATTGGTATTAAGTAAATTTTTTTTTTTTTAGTGGGCACAATTAATATTGAGTTAAATTTTATTTCTTATCTGAGCACAATTAAAAATGACAATATATAATAATATTTTTATATGCATATATATTTATATATATAATATATTTTTCAGGACGAACCTATCTTTCAAGGCTTGACCTTCTTTAGTAACCATTAGAAGTCTAAAACTAGGTTCGATAATAAGAAATTTAATTAATTTAAAAATTTTAAATCATTAATTAAATGTTAATTTTATTATAAACTCATAATTATGTAATTTTTTTTTATATTTAAATATTTTTGTAAGTTACAAATTTCTGATTTAATTTTAATTACTAATAAGATAATTGATATATATTTGTATATATGTATGTATTTATACTTACAGCTGGTAATCGACGGCAATTCGGGTTCTTGTTACAGTCATTTTGCTTCCAAGCAATGCCACCTTGGCCGTTGAAGGTTCCATTTCCTGTCACTGTGAGGCGATCAATATACATCATAGTTATCCAGCTATCCCCCTCGAATGCCTGTGGATCTGCCGGAGCCGTCAGCATCCCATCCACTTGCAGCTCCACCGGAGCTTTGCACGGACCCACGATGCTCACCTCCGTTAAGAAATATACCCCTGCCGGAATCACAACTATACTTGGTATTGTTGCCTTACATGCGTCTTCCCAAGCACTCAAAAGGGCCTAAAAAGTAGTTTTACAGCATGAGCAACGTCATAGGCATGACATGATGTCCTTCAATATTTTTAATTTTGTTTTTCAATTTGGGATGTCCAAGCTAATTTACCTCGCACCTCAACTAATTTTTAGAATTCTAAAAATAATGATCGGATAAACTCTGAATTGATCAGAAGTAGACCCAGAATTTAAGTTGACCTGAGTTAAACAAAAGATTTGAAAATAAAATGAATTGTATTACAAAAATTTAAGTTGAACAAAAGTTTAAAAGCGGAGTGGATTAGACTATTAAAAAAAAAAGGATAGGCTAAATTTAAAAAAAAAAAAATTGAACTAAATAAATTTTCTTGAGCCAAACTACCCAGACTACAGCTTGGGTGAGTTAACATGTGATTCTGCCCCTGTCAGTGATCTTGAGAAGATTTGAATTAGTAATTATTGAGAAATAAACTCAAAATTTTACCAATTAAATTAGACTTCTAAGATTAACATGATGTCATTGACATCTAAAAAAATAAAAATAAAAAGATGAAGAAAAAAAAACTAATATATTATTTGAAAAGGAGAAAAATAAAATATATGATAAAACTCTTACATTTTAATTATAATAATTAATGGCTTGACAATTATTGCATTTGTTAAGAAGTAAGACTTCTCTTACCCTCTATTAATAATTTCACTATTAAATGTGGGGCGATCAATTATGGGGTAAAATAGTAAATGCCACATGTTAAAAGTGTAATTTTGACACAGAGAAACGGATCCCCAATATTGCAACAAAATAAATTTTCAGCCATAAAGTGAGATTTAGTAAAAGTCTTAATGGTGTAAAATATAACTTACCCAAATTAAAGATAATACATGGGTAACGTTAGTCGTGATCACGAGGCAATTTTAGTCGGTGATATGCATGATTCTCACGGGAACCTCACTTAGATTATCAGTTGACATTCATTAATATTAATGACATTGCTCTTTAAAAAAAAAAAAAATGCTGAGTTGTGTAATAATGCTCGTGTTATTTTATTATTTGAATGTCACTTATAAATTACTTTGAGAAAATTACTATTCTACTCTTGTAAAAATTAGTAAACAACTTATTGCCACGCTATTCAAATTTCTTTTTTTTTTTTTTTTAAAAAAATTCTCAATAGGCCACTATTGTTATTTTTTTCTAAAAAAACGTTATTTAATTGTAGAAAATACTAAGAAAAATGATATAATCTGCGTTTGGAGTTAAACAAAATAAAATAAAATCTTACAAATCTCTACACATTTCTATAAATTTTTACAAATCTCTATAAATCTTTACAAACAAGAATTACGAAACTATAAAATTTAAACTTTTTACTCAAAACACAAAAAATGAGACACTAACTTTTTAAATTTTATATAATTTTATATCACTCTGAACACACTTATGATAATCACAATCTTATAAATAAACTGTATTTTCTTGTAATAAATTGTATTTTTTTTAATATTAAGTGATATAATTTTTAGGCATTCTTATTTTTCCTTCCGTTAGAATTTAAGCATTCTTATCTAAGCATCTCGAGATACTTGAAAGGGTTCTTACCGTCTTTATATTTGATCGGCCGCCTTCCTTAGCACCATACTTTGTTATATCAAAAATGAGAGCTTGGGCTTCTACGCCTTGATCAGATAAAAGCGACAACAAATAAATTGCAGTGATACACAATTTCATGACCATCTTCTCCATCTCCCGATCTTACTTTTACTTTAGCTCTCTTTTCTTCAAAAGAAATATGAATTTAATCTTTACTTTGAAGCTATATAATATATATATATATATGCACATATACAAGTAATATGACTGGCAACTTGTGTTCTAAACCACTTTTTGACCAATACATAAGCAATTATGGAAAACTAATACTCTCTCCATATCTGTGTTTGATCCTCTTTGGTATGTTATCCCTAAATGATATTGTACCTATTTACTTTTATCTTTATAAGGCTATTAGTAGTCATTTCAGATTTTGAAATTTCAATCCGGACAACCTGATTAACTTTAAGTGGGGTTTGGTTGTAAAATTTTTAGCAAAAAGTTATTAATTTTTAATTTTTGAGTATTTAACAAATCATCAACTTTTGTAACTTTTCTACTCTGTTATAATAACTTCTCAACTGAAAAAATCCCTGAAAATTACTAAAAGTTGTCAAAAGTTGCTAAAAAATGGCAAAAGTTACTAAAAAATTTACCAAACACCAAAAAGTTACTAAAAATTGATACTTGTTTCATCAAATATACTAAAAATTACAACTAGCAATTTTTGATCAAAAAAATTAAAAATTACTAAAAATTATATCTCCAGATGCCCTTTTAGTAAGAATTTTTTCAAAAATAAATAAATTTTGATAGATATTTTAAAATTAATTATTATAATTAAATAATGGAACAGATTACTTACCTTTTAAATTCATTCAAGATATATAGAGAGTGTAATTAAATTGTATTTGATCACCATATCTTCAATTGTTATGGTAATTAAAACAAAAAAATCAATAATCTTTTTGATATTTTATGCAATTTTATAGTTTTATAAGTCGAGTACTATTTTGTAGTAATATCTAAAAGCAATTTTTTAGATTTTAAACTTATTTGACTACGAGCATTTTATAAAAAAAAAAAAATTGAATTTTGTTTTGTAAAACTCATGGTAATAACAATATTATTTTTGATTTTTTTAATAGATACATCATATTCACTAAAGCATATTTTACCAATGAAATTTATAATATGGGCACAATAATGACTATAACATAGTGCACCACCTAAAGGTGGTGACTAAAGAACACTAATCAAGTAACTGATATAAATATCATTATATATATTGTTTTATTTAAAGTAATAAAAATTATTTTTTTAGTTAAATCTCGTAATATTAATTCATTCATAATACTTTGACCCACGATATATTCAGTAAAAGAACTCAACTAATTTAAATGAAATACTCTATTCGTTTATAACTTGTTTGGATGGAGAGAAATGAGAAAAAAAAAAAAAAAAAAAAAAGAAATTTTTAAACTTAACTCTTGTTTGTGAGTTTTTTAAGGGAAGAAAAGAAAAGAAAAGAAATGGAAAGAAAAATGAGTGGCTAATTTTTAAAATTTTCATCCTTCCAAAAATGGGACAAAACAGAGAAAAAAAAATTATTTAATGAAAATTTTAAAATGACACATTTACTCATGAAATATAGAATAAGAAAAAAATTACAAATATATCCCAGTACAATTTAAACATTCATAACCCTGTCACTTTTGTTAGTTTTTATTATTCTTCTCAAACTTTACCCTTCCATTCCTTTTCAGATTTTCCAACTTAAGTAATTTATTTTTAGTAACATTTTGCTCTATTTTTTTCTTTTTTTTATTATTCAATCACATTTCAAGATTCTGGTTTTGTTCTTTTTTCTTTTCTTTTCTTTTTATATTTTAATCACGTTTTAAGACTTTAGTTTTATCTTTCTTGTATGTGTGTATATACATGTATGTGTGTATTTTATCCATTTTAAGGTACGTATTTTTTTTTTATTTTTTAATAGTAGTAATCTTCATTGAAGTTTTTCTTTAGTATTATTATTTGTATTTTTATTCAACATTTCTCAATTTTTTTTAGTATTATTAGTATCAAACTTAGATTTTATATGTAGTCAAGAATAAGTTTTTACTATAGCAATAAATTGGGATGGATAGCAGCTTGATTATCACAAAACAGCTCCATAGGCTGTAGTCCAGAAACTTCCAATTCTGTCAACATATGTAGAATCCAAATTAATTCACAAGATGTATCTGACATGGCTCGATATTCTGATTCTGTACTAGATTGGGCTACCACAGTTTATTTTTTACTTTTCCAAGATACTAGATTTCTTCCCACGAAGGCACAATATCCTGTAGTGGATCGTCTATCCGATGGAGAACCAGCCCAATCTGCATCAGTGTAACCTTGGACAAGAATATGGCCATTATCTTTATACAACAAGCACGTCCTGGTGCACTTTTAAGATACCGTAAAATGCGAATAACCGCATCCCAGTCGCTAGAACGAGGTGCATCTAAGAATTGACTAACAACACTTGTAGCAAATGAGATATCTGGCCTTGTCACTG
>JAVXUM010000017.1:14605066-14615265 GCA_035590655.1 Pouteria glomerata | reverse complement strand
GGTTAGGATTTTTTTATACACGAGAATAACTGAGAGTGTGTTTGAAGTGATAAAAAATAAAATAAAATGAGATAAAATAAGATAATTTAGGAGTTCATAATTTGTCCCTTTAAACACACCCTAAATAAAATTATACAACTATCTTCATTCTTATATAATATATTTATAACATTAAAATTATAAATATATCTTATTAAGAAAATGAGAATAATTGTATGATTTTATTTTAATAAAAAATAAAAATTAATGCAAATAAACTCATTAATATATATATATATATATTTGTTAAGTTGAGTGATGCATACGGCAAAATTTATTAAAATGATATGATTCTTTTTTGAATTAATCACACTAAAATGAAAAAAAATCATCAAATTATAATTTTGTCAAAAAAATATTACTCTCACATCATCAACTTTTTAATACAAATTATGATTGAATTGCATAATTCTTAAATTATTACTAGATGTGAGTGCATTGTGTGTGATTTTTTTTCGTTTCAAGTAAGTATATATTTTTATTTTAAATAAATTACCAAATAAACTTAAAATAAAAAAATATTGAAACACTTGTAAAATATTAAATTATTTTAAATGATATTTAAATAAATAATTTGTAATTAACTAAAATTTAAAAAGCATAAAAGATGCAAAGATAGTAAGTTATTAAAAACTCAAAAAAAAAGGAGTTCAAGGAATACTAAAAAATATAAAATTAAATTTATTTAACCAAGTGTTAGTTATTTTTTCTTGTGACTTGTTTATTTATTAAATCACTTGAAGGCATGGAAGTAGGATGCTTATAGCATTGTCAGGAGTTTCTCCATTTCAATTCCTATTCCACAGTGTTATAATATCATTCATAAATTGCAATAGTGCACCTATTTATAAACCAGTGTAATTTTTGACAGTCGAATTATTAAGACTAAGTTTGACGGTCTTTATTTTTGAAAAACAAATAAAATTGTAAAGCATTTAGATCAAACCAGGAATTTAAATCGCAAGCACAATAGATATAGGAAATTACAAAAATGAACAAATCATAAACCACATCAGTCTCAAAAGTAATAAACACAATTCGAAATCAATGATACATAATTAACTCAGAAAATTCGAAATCAAAGCTACATAATTAATTCATAACTTTTTTGCGTTCAAAATGACATTAATTTGTGAGTCAATTTTAAAATGGGGATCATGATTTCACAAGCTCTAGATTTCTTCTTTGCTACTTTTTATCATCTGTAATATTTCTTTCTCCTGGTACGTAGAAGTTCGTAACCGTTACCTCGTAATGGGATACGCACAGGGCGAAACACGCTCCAGGACCCTAGCCGGCAAAGAGTCTTGAAGAGTAAACCAGCCTAGGCAAGCTCTGGCTGACTAGCTCGACCGAGTGGAGGCCAATAAGAGCCCGTAAACGAGGTAACCCACCTCCCAAAGGGGGAGTCGAACTCGGGACCTCATGACCCAAACTCTTAAGGTACACCCGACTTCCACCCAACCACCCCCGAGGAGGTTGTAATATTTCTTTCTTCTTATAAAGAGAGAGAGAGATTAACGTGTTAGGGATCGGAAATAGCAAAAACAGAGTTGTTTGCTTTCCATGCAGAGATCAATCAACTATTGAGTTTGATTATAATAACACTTTCTACGGTAACAACAAGATCTTTCTCTTAAAACTCATTAATAATTCCTCCAATATGAATATCCTTTCATGTTTCTTTGTTTTCAAATTGCGGTTTATGATTTGTTCGTTTTTTCATTTTCTTACACTTACTATACTAATTGTGATTTAGTTTCTTGTTTGGTTTATGTGCTTTTACGACTTATTTATTTTCTAAAAATAGGGATCATTGGATCTAATCTAAATATTCTAATGGCTAAAAATTGTGTTGGTTTATATCAGGTGAATTATTACACGAATGACCCCTTAACCCTTTTACATTTTATATAACTAAGTAAACTTTACCCTTATTTATATTCATTCGTTTTGTTAATCAATGGCTAAAATTGATTTGATGCAATAGTGGGGATTATACCTCTAAAATTATTTATTAAAATCTAAATTATTTATAAAGCTTATAAATAGTTTGGCAATTCTCTAAAATATTTGACACAACTCCTATAAACTCGCATATGTTATAAAATATTCTAGTTTATAATATTTACAATACTCTAGAGTATTTGAGATATTTCTTAAAATTTCTCTAGTTTCAAAAGTTTTATAAAAAAAATATTAAATATTCCAATGACTTTTAAAAAATTTTAGACCATACTAAAAAATTTTGAAACACTCTAAAATACTTTAAACTATGATGAGATTCTATTGTCGTCCACACACCGTAGGCTATCTTGATAGATAGTATCTACTTTGAATTTGGTTAATTACTTCTCAGGAGATCACCCAACCTGGTACTATTCTCATTGGAGTACGCTTAGTTCTAAAGTTTTTATTGAATCCAATAATCGCATGACTTTACAACTCGTCCTGCCATGAGAGACAGATAGATGTATTTTATAAATTATCTCAATCCTCAACTCTTTTTCGTATATGGGACATTTGTGGTATCATTAGTGCCCTCAGTTGAGGATTGGGAACGACAGGCATGTGACCCCTTCGATTCTTACAAGTTATGCTAACTGATAAATAAGTAATTTTGTGTTTTCTCTGAAATCCAATCCAAGTCCAGAAAATTGTTTAGTACATCGGTATAGTACCTGCCAAAGTGCCTTCGATACTTACGTTAGTAAGAGAGTTAAAGAAAATATTTTGCTAAAATTTTAGCAAATTAAGAGTGTTACACCTATCTATTTGTGAAATATATATATATATATATAACCTTACGTAAAGTGATATGCATGAGCTGCATGATTCATTGATTCATATTTTTTTTTTTTTATTCAATTCAAATCCAAAAATCAAACATGAAAGTGCAAGAATTTTTTTTTTAATTTATCTTCTCTCCAAACGATAGTAACATGACTATTTTTTATTTTTAAATTTTTACAACAAAAATAATTTTTATATGTTAAAAAATTAGTCAGAATTTTTGCTCTATTTATTTTAAAATAAAATATTTTTTGAAAAATAATTTTTTAAATTTTTAAAAAAATACTTACACAGTCATAATTGATGGCTTTATCAAAAGAAAATGTTATTGATAAATAATTTTTAATTGAATTGAATTTAAAAAATATAATAAATTTAAAAGTAGTGGATGGTTAAAAAAGATATTTGGGAAATACTAAAATATACAAAATTAAATTTATTTAATTAAATGGTAGTTACTAAAAAAAACCTTTTTGTTTCTATAAAAAGTATTAGTAGTTGTGAGAAGTTAAGAAATATTAATGAGAAAAGTAAAAAGTTTTACTAAATTTAGAATTTCATTGATTTTGTGATTTCATCAAATACTCGTGTAGATTATTATTATTATTATTTTATTAGTAATCACCCGTATCTAAAGGCACGGGCTGGAGTTGGCAGAGTGTCATACCTGGAGTTGTCGAAACTCTCTTCAATTAATACATATATAAAAGTTAAATCATATGAGTGAATTTATTATATAGACTAGTATTTACTCGTGTCAAATGCACGGGAATAAAAAATAAATAGTAACCGTTGATCTGATTTGTATAATAACAGCCGTTGATTTAATACATAAATGTCAAATCAATGACCTGATTTGTTATATAGATTGTGCCTAACTCGATGCCCAAACACAATGGGCTGGCCAATGGCTGGAAGGAATGCGCCTTGAAAACAAATGGGTGGTGCCAAAAAGTGAGAACATTAATATCGGAAATTTGGGCCTGACCCAGATCAGAAGCCCATTTACGGCCCACTTGGGACGATGTAAAGTGTTACATTGTTACTTATCTGTTTTGTTCAGTTTTGGGTCAACGAGTGCCCAGTTCAATTACCAATAAAATGCCGCCAACTACCCAAACGTCATTGTTTGCGTGTACATTATATTATTATGGCTTGCGCTTAATTATTTGATTATAGATAATCACCAAGAATTATATATATATGGTGGGTTGGAATTATATATATATATATACCTTGCCATTGTTCTACGTTAATTAATTAGTGACTCCTGCAGAAGGTAGACCCTGCACCGTAGTTTTAACCTTAATTAGTACCTAATTATCTGTCAACTTACTAGCAATAGCAGTATTGAGGTTTTAAGCTACCAATATAGCCGCTGATGTCTTAATTAATTTGATTACTGGTCTTTACTCATGATATATACACGAGTCCTGTGAAATAAAGAAATTAATTAAGACAGGAATTTGAAAAGAGGGCTGCAGTAAAAATAAATCAACGTGTAAAATTTGTTTGCATTTAGAGTTCATTTGGAGGTAGAAAAAAGTGTAACTTTTGATAATTTTTTATATTTTTTTGTAACTTGTAATTTTTGGTATGTTTGATGAATAAAAATACAATTTTTAGTAATTTTTTTTACAATTTTTAGATGTTTGATAACATTGTTACTGTAAAAGAGTAGAAAAGTGATAACTTTTAAGTGTGGTAAAATTTTTTACTGTAACAGAGTAGAAAAGTGAAAAAAAGTGAGGGCCCGCTGTAATAATTATTTATTGTAGTAAAGCGAAAAGTGAAAAAAATTGTGAGTTTGTCAAACGCTTAAATACTGTAAAAGTGCTAACTTTTGCTACATTTTGTGGTTTTTTGAACCTCCAAACGGGCTCTTAATCCAAGGGTTCTATTTTAATTTAATTAAAATTATCTTTAAAATAAAATAAAAGTTTAAAAAATCTGATTGGAGTACAATAAATGTAGAATACAAAAAATCGCATGTAATTTAAATACAAACAAATCTTACTCGTTAATCCCTTCACTGCAGCCTCCTGAAACCCTTGAAATGACACATTAATTTTTGAAAATGCTCTGTTCACCACTCAGCCACGTCCTACACGCATCCCGCGTCGTGTAAACACTAGGTTCCGTGTAATTAAAAAAAAGAGTGTGAGAACAAGAGCGTACGAGACGCGGAGGGTATGATGTATGTAGCACCACCGTTTAATTTCTTGGTTTGAATATATATATATATATTTATAAATTTTCAGTGAGTGTTTAGTCTTTAAAAATAAAAGTTGATAATAAAAATTTTCTTGAAATTATTTGCAAAACGTTTATGTCAAGTTTTTTTTTTCTTTTTTAACACAAGCACGCAATATATTTTATAGGAGCAAATATAATGGGTGCGTTTGGCATAAAACAAAATAAAATAAAATCTTACAAATCTCTACAAACACGAATTCCGAGGTTATAAGATATTATCTTTTTATTCACAACACAAAAAATAAGACACTAACTTTTCAATTTTATACAATTTTATACTCATTATACAAAATTCGAGATATTAACTTTTTATTTTATACAACTCCAAACACACCAAAAATCTATTGTTGTATGTAAGTGAATAAGATGGCATTTTTGAACCTTTTATAATTTTCACTTCCAAAATTTCAATATCTTGAAAATTATCTCAAATTATATGCAATTACTGAAAATTAACGTGCTCCATTTTTTTTTTTTTTTATAGATTATCTAAACTAGCCACCTAGGGATGGAAAAATTATCCTTTCCCGACCAAGTACCGGCACTATTTGTCTTGTAGGAGGAGGGCTTGTAGATACCACTCTTAAGGATGAGAGTGACTACGAAAATTTTAAAGAATTTTCTAATGGGGATGGAGATGAAAGTCCTTGTCTCCCTTCTCGTGCCTGCTAGCCATTTTTATACATTAATGAATATTATAGCATATTATATAATATAACATATTAATATATCTTATTTTATAAATAGTGGGGATGGAGAAGCCCTCATTTAGGTGGGGGACAAGCATGGGGAGAAAGCTAACAGAAACAGGAAAGAAAATTTCCTTCTAGAATATGCTTTTTTCATTGATATCCCTACAACCGCCGATCCACTTGGGAAGCAAAGTATTTTTAGAGTTTATCATGTCAAAATTTGTGTGGTAGATATATAATGAGGGTATAAATGAGCCAACTCAAGATATGATTTTTTCATGTCCGTTCTGATTTATGAATTAGTCTACGTTTTGTGTTCAAATTTGAGTAAATTACAAAGTGAATCAGCTTAATTGAATTTGAGCTTTTTTGGCTGACAAAGTCAAACTCGAGCTTTTCATTCAAAAAAATTATTCATATCCTTGAAAACAACACTTTTCGTACCTCTAATCAGACGGAAGATAAATAATATATTAGTGTATTATTTACACTATTTTAATATCACAACGTTAAATACGGATGGTATTGTCAATAAATTTGAAGTCTATTTTATTGAATGTTGTGATAATTCAATTATAATTTTTTGTTATCAATCATTATAGATCAACAAAGTAATTACTAACATAAAATGATTCATGTAAAAATTAAAAAAATTGCAATACAAATTTTGAAACGAATAATGCAGTGTATCAACGAATACAAAATAAAAGTTATATGTTAAAATACTTTATATGCATATTGTTTAATTATAAATAAATCTATCAAACAATCAGCGTTAAGTTGAAGCAAGTATTTAGAGTCAACGAGCTCCCTCGGGGGTGGTCGGGTGAAAATCGAATGCGTCTTAAGAGCTTGGGCCATGAGGTCCTAAGTTCGACTTCCCTTCAGGGGGTGGGTTACCGCGTTTGCGGGCTCCTATTGGTCTCCACTCGGTCGAACCGGTCAGCCAGGGCTTGCCTAGGTTGGTTTACTCTTCAGAACTCTTTGCTGGCTAGGGTTCTGGAGCGTGCTTCGCCCTGTGCGCACCCTATTACGGGGTAACAATTGTGGACTTCCACGTATCAGAAGTATTTAGAGTCAACGAGTTTACTTAATGAGGTTAGTGAGCTTAAATTTTTTTACCCATTTAGAGACTGTTTGATGGAACAAATTTTAATAAAAATTTATAAAAAATTATCACTATTACAATAATTGTGCGTTTGAGGAATTATCAATTTTTATCATTTTTCTGCTCCTGCTCTGCTACAGTAATTTGATATGACAATGGATCTCACTTTTTTACATTTTTTTGCTCTGATACAGTAAAAATTTTTTACCAAACACACAAAATTATTACTTTTCTACTTTGTTACAGTAACAATTTCGCCAAATACATAAAAGTTACTCAAAGTTACCAAAAATTATACTTTTTTATTAAACACACAAAAAAATTACAACTAATAATTTTTAACCAAAAAAAAAAAAATCAAAACTCACAAAAAGTTACTGTTGCTAAATGACTATGAGTTTTCCATAAAAAAGTTAGATCACTCGCTGCCTGATAGTGAGTCTAGTATTAAAATTCAAACCAATTGCTTAATATTTGTAAGTCTTAGCCAATTTTCCTAGCCATTAATAATTTTTGACTTAATGAAATTTTACTTTTATGGCCAATTACGAATTGACGGTGTCCATAACTTAGGAACTAAGTTTCATTTTATTGATTATGCTTTATTATTATTTTAAATATATTGTGACTTTCTTTCATGATTGTTAGTGCTATTAAAGTTGCCCATCTACAATCTCTTGGCAGCATAAATATTATAAATCGTATCCGTTTAATTAAACTATATTTTTTTAGAGAATGGGTGAGCTCACCTATGATTTGAATTTCATTGGTCGTCGTGAGATCACTTCAAAGTTCCTTAGGCCCTAAGATATACATTTATATAATAATCTGCCCCACTAATTTGGCATTTGTCCACTTACCAAAGTTTCGTTACTATTAAATCAACAATTATTGATTTACGTAAAACTCAAATAAATGTATATAGATTGATAGACCCAAGTGGCACAACTTTTCTTTTTTACTTATATTATCTATATTTTAATTCAGCTTAATAATTTGACACAAATGACATAATATCAACAATTGAGCTTTATTTGTTAACCATCAATAACTGAGTTTTGTTTACTCACGTGCCTTTATGCACGGGTAAAATGCTAATCTACAAATATTATGTATATCTATATAACAATACGATTCATTTATTTGACATTTATATATTTTTAACTGTTAAATTTATTTAATGGTCAAAATTATTTAATTCTTCCTCTACTTTGATTGTCTTTTCACTCACCTCATATGAAAAAATAATCTCATACTCTTTCCATAGTTATATTTAAAAGTTTTTAAATAATAAAAGCCTTGTTTGACTGCACAAAAATGTGAAAAAATATATCAAAAGTTGTAAAGTAGGTATTTGGTAAAATATCAACTTTTACCAGTTTTCTGTTCTACGACAGTAGTTTGCTCTACTCAAAAATTACTAAAAGTTTTACTAAATATACAAATATTGTTAAAAATTACTAAAAATTATCAAAAATTTTATCAATCACCCAAAAGTTACTAAAAATTACTAAAAGTCGCCAAAAATTTTACTAAATACCTAAAAATTACAAAAAATTGTTAAAATTGTAACTTTTTTAACCAAACATACTAAAAATTGTAACTACCAATATTTTACTAAAAATTGCTAAAAATTGTGTCTATAAACTCCTCCAAAATTTACACATTCATTTAAATACACACACTTTTACACTCGTTGTGTTATTTATATAATAAGAAAAATAAAATTTTTGAATTTAAGATATTTTTAACCGTTAGATTTGCTCAATGACCAGAATTATTTCTTTTTCTCTACTTGATTGTCTTTTCAGTCATTTCATATGAAAACATATTCGCTCACCCTTTTCATATTTTTTAAATACTTTTTATATAAAAGTTTTTTAAATTAATATTTTAAAAAATGTGATAATATTAGAATAACAAATAAAATTTTAAATCTTTATTAAATACTATAAGGATATCTTAGTCTATTTTGATTAGTGATCTTTATTTTTATGAGTTATTTTTACAGTTTTCCATGTAAGTTTACTTTATAAATTTAAATTTGAGCTACTTATACGCTAAATAATATTTATGTACCTTTTAGTTACGGTTACTAGTGCTAGTATGAAAGGGAATATAATAATTATTTATGAATAAATTAGCATTTGGAGGCTGAAAAATGAAATATTGACAATAGTACAATAGCACACGTTGTTGGATATAAGTCAGGGTTGACACGATTCTAACTTATAATAAATATACTAGTGAAGAACTCGTGTATAGGCCACTCCTCAACTAAAACTAAATATACACATATTTTTGTATCCTCTCTCCCTCTCTACCTCCATAATGTACTATGGGGAAATAAAATTTTTGTCTTGCTTGATACAACTCTTCAAATATCATTATTAGTTTAACTCCATAGTTTATAAGATTGTAAAGTTACTTAAAGATTGCGTGAGAGTTTGTAAAAAAGTTTTAATTTGTAAAAGATCTCAGTTATTCATTAAAGAATAAAAGTCAATCTCAACTATTGAATCTTAATTTGTGAAAAGAACATTTTCAAAAACGGTCCTATTTTACTATATAGATATAGTCAAGCTTATCACTTTAAATTTAAAATTGAAATTTAAAAAAAAATCACTCCGCAAAAACTAATTTTATTCAAATAGTTGTAAAAATAAAAAAATAAAATGATGAATAAAAATTTTTAATTGATTTTATAAAAATAACTCAAATAAAAAATATTATTATTCATTTATGTTTTATAAAATAAAATAATATAGTCGATATAACTAATTTTAATTTAAAATTAGAATTTAATAAAACAGCTACTTCCTGAGTCTAATTAATATTGAATTTTTTTCTACTTCTAAATTTTAAAAATATAACAATTACTGTTATAAGAAAAATAACTTAATAATTATTTAAACCTTTTTATTGTGTTTCTTAATTCAATTTAATTTTTTTATTTTTATTTTTAATTTAATTACTAATATAGTTAAAATATATAAATTTAAAAACTATATTAAATTTTAAACAAGTGGATCCCCTTTTAAAACTTATGAGCAAATGAATTTTAGAACCTATAAATTTTTATATTGTTAAAATCATATATCATAATTTTAATACTTTTATATATAAAAGAAAAAGTAAAATTGTAGTATTTTGACGATGTAGGACAAATAAACAAAAGTTTTGAGGAAAAATTTGGTTTGTAAAAAATCTCAACCATTTGTTGGAAGATAAAATTTAATTTCAGTCATTAGATTTTAATTTATGTAAAAGACATTTTTAAAAATCATCCTCTTTTATGGACCTCTTTTATT
>JAVXUM010000017.1:14591318-14604966 GCA_035590655.1 Pouteria glomerata | reverse complement strand
TGAAAAAAGTATAAAAAATAACCTATAAAAATAAAAATCATTAATAAAAATAGATTAAGGTATCCATATAGTGTCTAGTAAAACTATAAAATTCTATTATTTATTACAAATATTATCACATTTTTAAAATATTAACTTAAAATATTTTATATAAAAAGTATTCAAAAAAAATTAGAAGAGTGAGAGAAAAAGAAAAATAATACTAGCCATTGGACAAACTCAATAGTTGAAAATATCTCAAATTCAAAAGTTAAGCTTTCTTATTATATAAATAGCACAAATATTATAAAAGTGTATGTATTTGAAATTGAAATTTTAAGTACATTAAAATTAAAATTTAATTGAAAATTTAAAATTAAAATTTCAATTGAAATGTTTATTTTTTAATAAAATTTTAAAGAAAATTAAAGTTTAAATATATTTTTTAATAGGTATCCATATATTAAATGTCTACAATTTTATTATTTTTTACAAATATTATCAAATTTTTTAGAATATCAGTTTAAAAACTTTTATATATAAAAAGTATTCAAAAAAATATGTAAAGCTTTGACGACGTAAGACAAATGTAAAAAAAAATAATTAATTCTCTATTATTTAAAAAGTAATTAATTCTCTATTTATTTAAAATTGACAACAATATAATTTGTATAATTTTATAAAATATAATATACACATATATATAATATACATATATAATTTGTATAATATACATATATATATAAATTTTAAAATTTGAAAAATAAATTATTTGTGCCATGGACCAAAAGCATGGCAATCATTTTGGACACGTTTGGAGTCTAAATTTTTTCAAAAAAGTTTAAAAACTTAAAAAATTTTTAAATTCCTTTAATTACATTTTGTTACATATCATTTTACATTACATCAATGTCAACTTTTGATTTTTTTTAAACTTTTTTATTATTCCAAACAGGCCTTCATCACTCAACGCCACATGCCCTTTATGTAAAACAAATGCCCAATCAAATGAATGAATTTATTATATAGATATTAATTCAACCTATTGCTATGTTCTCTTTAAATTTCACATATTTGATTAAATCATTCTAGTAATTAATTTGATTAGGTATTTCCTAAAAACTTACGATATTTTTACAAATACACAAATAAATAAATAAATAAATAAAATAATTGATATTATGTTAAAGTTAACACATGCTGAGGCTAAGCACTATGCTAAGCCCTCCAGCCCAAGGGGTTTGGAGAATTAAAAATATTTAAATTAAAAGATAATTTTTTATGAAATTTTAATTTTTTATTATCTAATTCAATCAAATGAGAGTATACATTTAAAATTTTATGTTTACAATTTTATTCGTGGTTGTGTCTGAATGAAGATAACTATACTGGTTTAGTATACTCTAATTCTTCTCTATTTTGTTCTTTAATTTTTTTTTTCTTTTATTTTTACTCACCAAATTTTTAATCCAAACATGTTTAACAGTGTAATTGGATAGTGCACTTACGAAGGAAAAGAAATGTGAAGAAAAATTGTATCAAAATAAATGTAAACTTTAAATTTATTTCGTTTTTAGTTGCTTCAGATAAATTAATGACACAAGGAGGGAAAAAATTTTTTATTTAATTAATTCCTTCCACTTTGTTCTTCCTTTCATCCGATTACAAGATTGTAAGTGAACCGACCCGAACCGAAATGAGTAACCGATTATTAAATTAGGGGTATGTTTGGAGTGTCAAAAAAGTTTAAAAAATTCAAAAGTTAGTATTGATGTGATGTAAAAATGATACGCCGTGAAATTTGATTGGGACAATTTGAAAACTTTTGAAATGTTTTGAATTTTTTTGAAAAATTTTGGAGCCCCAAACTGATTTGTTAAACTTCAGCTAAATTTGACCAATTTACACTTTTTTAAAATAATAAATTTGAAGGGAATTGATTTCATTTAATTAATAAGAATTCTCATCAATTCTTATATTTGAAATCAATATAAAATTTTATAAATTAAGTAATTTTGTGTAAATTTTCAAATAAAATCGACTTTTTATATATATATATTTTTTCAATTGATAGGTCACAACTATTTCACTTATTATCCTTTTTTTTCTATATTTTTTTTATTCTGTAACACTATTATTTCATATGCTATACTATTTGAGAATCATATGTATTGTTCCACCAAATTAACTATCATAAATTAAATGTAGTAGTTATAATAGAAATCAAGGGTCTTATAATAAAATATTATAAATACATTTGAACTCTTACAAAAAATTAAGATAAAATAAAATAAGTATTTTAATGTCAATTGTGTATGTCACACTAAATATTTTAAAAGTTTCATTTGTGCACTTGGTAAAAGGAGAACTAGATATAAAATCTATTGTGAACTGTATTAAGAATTCATTTTGTTTATATGAGTAAGTTTTTGTATATGTTATTTCTTGATACATATATATTCGTTCTCTTCTCTTATTAATAAAATTTGTACTTATAAAAAAAAAAAAAAAGTGAAACTCTAAATAAAAAATTGAAGTATAGTAGGCAATATTTTATTGTTATAGGCATTAGGTAAAATTTTATAATTTTACAATTCGATTTTACGATTTAATTTTTAGACCTTCTACCGATTTTAAGTAAAATCTTGATTTTAAATGCCTTTATTTTGTTAAACTATTTAAGTAAATAGATAAATTTATCCCCGTATATCATATTTATCATATTTTATCGTTTGCTATAATATAGTCAAGTTTACTATTTCCCTTAATTTAATTTAATTCAATTCTTAAATTTAAAATTGTGATTTAAATACAAAATTTTATTTATTGAATTAAATCAATTTTTTATTTTACATGCATTAAGTGTATTGAGTCAAATTCAAATCAAGTTTGAAATTAAACAAACTTTAAATTATGTTTAAATTTGACTTAATTTCATAATAAGCTGCCCTCGAATGAATTTTTAACAAGGTAAACACGAACTGAGTTTGAGTTGTTTAATTTGCTAATCACCCCATCCAAATATATTGTAGGTGGGCTTTAGTCAAATTCTAGTTTGTGGGTTTGATTGGATTATAACCATGGGCTGGACTAGGCCCAACGCATTGCACAAGCAGCGAGCCCAAATACATATATCTATGTTATAGTTTTGGATAAATATAAAATAATAATGTTTTGTTCTGTTTGAAGGCAAAGCTGGTAGTGTCCGAGTCCGAAGATGAGTCAAAATCCGAGTCCATATCGGGAGTCATAACTAACTCTTCTATTCGCATGCAAACACTTGGCCATACAACTAGCAAAGCCATTTTGGTCGCAGAGGCTACCCTGACGGATCTCATCCTCTCTCTCTCTCTCTCTCTCTCTCTCTCTCTCAAAATCGTCTCTGTAAAACCCTAGCCAGATTCGAAGATGGATAGTTAATATATACGTACACAAACGGATATACACATAGGTGCAGTTAGTTGCCGGGACGGGGCCGCTTGTTTCGCGTCGCCGATGAAGGGCCTCTTCAAGTCGAAGCCGCGGACGCCAGCGGAGCTCGTCCGCCACGGCCGCGAGCTCCTCATCTACGCCGACCGCAACACCGAGCCCCGTCAAGCTAAGCGCCAAGAAAAGGTTTTTTAATCGATTGATTCTCGTCTCTCTATCTCTCTCATCTCAACGTTGATCCGCATTCTGGATTGATTTGTTTTTGTTGTTTCTTTTGATACGAATGGTTGTTTGGTCGCTGCGAAAAAGGAGAAAATATAAAAAGAAAAAAGTAGAAAATTTTATTCTCTTTCTGTTGTTTATGCGGTCAACAAAGGAATAACTTGATGCTCAAAAATAATGCATACGCACACACATATACTTGAAAACATATATATATAATATATTTGAGGGATCATCAGATCTCTTACGGAACAGTTCTGCTTCCTCAAGTGTGGCATTTAATTCCAGATATTAAACCCGCCTCCTCCCAACCAAAAAAAAAAATCAAATGCGCGCATCGTCGCCATGATTATCCAATATTGCATGAAATGTTTTCCTAAATAATGAGGCATAAAATATATGGAACCATTTTTTTGTCAGCTAGAAGGGGTCATTTAAGATCACAATTACAGCGACTGATGCCAAAATTGTCCTTGGAGGCTTGGAGTTGAAGATTTGTTAACGTTGTTCAGGAAATGTCCCAAATTTGAGATGACTTGGCTGCATAAAATATACCAAACTATTTACTTAGCAAACTACCAAACAGCTTTCAAATTGCCAATGCCGTTCCACTGCAACTAAAAGTTACATATAACTTTGTATTGCCTGTTTCTATTAATTTCGGGATACAAACATTGGAAAATTGTAAGAAATTCTCAAAGCCTAGCTCACGTGCACTGAATCCATTTCTATAAGTCCTTACTGTTTGTAGGATGTGTACAAGCAAAGGTAGTTTGGTTTCTTCATGAACAAAGATCATTAATTTGTACGAGTCCAAGGGGAAAAAAAAAAACAAAAAACCACTGTCAATTTCAATTCCAATAGAGCATACATGATATAACTAGACCCGAGGGTGTGGACCCTTTTTATTCTGCATAGCTCTTTGTAAGTATTTTAGAATATTCCGTTTCATGCTGAAATCGCAATTTCATGCAGATGCAAGAACTGCGTAAAATCATACTGGAAATGAGGACAATACTTTATGGTGATGGTCAAGCAGAGCCAGTAACTGAAACTTGTGCTCAGTTGACACAGGAGTTTTTTAAAGGCGACATGTTTCACCTTCTAATCATGTGTCTTCCGAAACTAGATTTGGGGGTAAGACTTCATGAGCACTCATGCTTGTCAGATTTATATATTGCAGTTTCAGGTCTTTTACAGATAGTTTCCTTAAGACCTCGGACCTGTAGCATTCCTTTTTTTATATATTTTCTTCGTGTTGCAAACCATGATGATGCATAATTTGCAGACTCGTCAAGATGCCACTCATGTGGTTGCGAATTTGCAAAGACAACGTGTTAGTTCACGGTTGATTGCATCTGGTTACATGGAACAGAATGTAGATCTTGTAGATATTTTGCTACATGGGTAAGCTTTAGGTTTTAAAGTTCAGAAATGTTGGGTGACTATTCCATTGCAGGTCAATAGGATTTTTATGTTTTCTTGATATGGTATGTATATTTCAGTTTTTAATGGTAAACTACAATTTTATATTGTTAGTTATGAAGACTCTGACATTGCACTATCTTATGGTGCCATTTTGAGAGACTGCATTCGTCATCAAGTTGTCGCAAGGTAAGCAATATTAATGCATTGCTTTAAATTTTTGGATTTTATTGTTAAAGGTACAGAATTTTATCTAAAATAAAGCTTACTCGGTAATTGGTTAGGATTCATTGCCTCAGAATATTTATTACCTTGTATAATTTGCTAAAAAATAGGCAACTATATTTCTAGAATCACTTCGAATCTTCAGTTTTTGTGGATAAAAGTTCACACACAAGGAATTGTAATAAAAGAAAAGGAAAATATTAAATGGATAACAAGAAGTTATTATGGTAGAATCCTAGCCCATGGTGAACAATTCCAGCATGCAAGTTTGCTATTGGGACTTATAATAAAGTTGTATTGTCCGACACCAATCTGGGTTTAGTCTACATTCTCTAATAAAGAGACTCAAGTTTGATTCTCATTTAGTTACTGATCCAATATATATATTGCAATTCAAGGGGGGACTGCTTTCATAGCCTTTTGGCCTGTGAAATAATGCTAAGGCTTATACATCTCTCATGTTTATGATGTGGCAATACAACTTCATCAAAATACCACTTCCCAAGATTATTATTACAAATCATTGTGTCTATTCTTCTGTGCTTCTTACATCAGATCAGCTTCAACTTTTGGGCATGTAAAATAGAAAGGTGAAGCAAAAAATAAATAAATCTAATATCCTGCGGCATAAAATAGTGTGTAAAATATATTCTTTAAAAGCATTATGTTGTAGTTAACTTACATTAGGAGTAAAGAGACTGTGAACTTGAGTTGCATAAAACAAAAAAGAATCAATGTGTTTTAACTCTTGATGTAAAAATAATCACCAACCAACCTTAGCATGTTTCTGCCGATTCTTCAAACTCAACAGCCATTATGTGATTGATAATTCAACTAAAATTGTGTGGCTTTGGAGCTAAATTGACAGACATAAGAGATTCATATCTCCTGCCTTTAGATACAAAACTAAGTATAAGAGATTAAGATTCATGTCATGTCTTTAGAAATAAAACCAAGTGATCATAAAGCAGGGGATTTCAGTTCTAGAGCTATGACTTCTTTGTGTCCGAGTCTGGATTGGAGTTTGTCAAATACATTGCTGCATATTTCTACCCAGGTCCAATAGTGACCACTGTTCCAGACAAGAAAAGGTTTCCTTGTAAATATTCATTCCTCTTCACATGGATATTTATGTCCGTTTCACATGTTACTGCCTAGTCAAAGAAAAATAGTAATTTAACTAGTCTTGTTCAAGTTCTTTGTCTTTTAGTTGACTTACGGAGGGTCCGTAGAGTATGCTTTTGCTTAAAAATGTGTACTTTGCTGATATGTGGAGATTCTGTATTTTGGATTTGATTTCTCTGTTGTTTCCACAGATTCATCTTAGAGTCAGAGAATATGAAGAAGTTTTTCAATTATATACAAAATCCAAACTTTGAGATCGCATCAGATGCTGGGGCAACATTTAAGGTAACCTTTACACGTTTTGATGATTAAAATTCACAGCATAGTCTCGGTGTTTTCTACTCGTTCCTTTTTTGCTATCCCTACTTTCATGAAAATAAAATCAGTAACATGGCTGGTGATTTTGTTGTTTTGGCATCTCTATTTTCCTTTGATGCATTCACCAATTCAAACTTGTTTGAATTGCCTTTTAGCCTTACATGCTACTTGTCAAAAGAATAAAAAGTAAATAGCATTGTTTTTCTTTTGTTATTTATGCTTCTGAGTTCTAAGGTGATATTAGACATTGAATAATTTCTCATGACTCATGTCATAACAATGCTTACATTTTCTATAATATTGCAGACAATAATATCTTGTTTCTAATTTTTAAATGTCATCAAACATCAATCAATGGAGATCATTTATGGAGTAACAGTAGTATTTGCATGATTTATTGTCTTACTACGATGTGTTAGCTTCAATGAGTTTGAAATTACTTTGAAAGGATTTCGTATATTGGGTTATGTCCACCAGAAAAAAAAAACTTTGGAGCCTGATTTTTACTTTTGATCCAACAATCTCTCTCTCAAATAAATAAATTTCTTAACTTCAAAAGAAATTCTTCGGTTACATTTCTGAACAATTTTATTGGTCTTGTTGTTGTGTCTGTCTGATAATTTGTTTTATGTTTTGGTCTCCTGCTGATGTGAAAGCTGATGTTATTGTCACATGTATCTCAGGAGCTTTTGACAAGGCATAAATCTACTGTTGCTGATTTTCTTTCCAAAAATTATCAGTGGGTGAGTGTTGCATTCACATCAATTATCTGCATATATTTTGTTTGAGTTACAATGAAAAATAGGGTCAAAAACAACAGATAATCAGAGGAAATGAAAAAGAAATAGGAGAGTTCTGGAGGAAAAGAAAGGTATAGAGGAACTTAGTATTTCCTCTTTCACATTTTTTTTAGAGGAACTTGGTATTTCCCCGTTCACCTCACATATATTTATATTTTTTAAAATGCTAACTAAAGGAAAAGAATACCCCCGTATTAATTAACATAAAGAAAACATTTGCTAACACTCCCTATCAAGCTGCCTAAGCTAATCTTTTAGTGAGAATGTTGGCTACTTAAGAACCAGAAAAAACATATGGGGTGATAAGTTACTTCTTTGACAATAGGTCCCTAATAAAGTGGCAGTTACTTTGATACGTTTGGTACGCTTATAGAAGATCGGATTTATTAGCAATAAAAAAAAAAGGCAGCCCGATTGTCAAGATAATATCTCTCCATGTTTTTTTACTTGATTTGTGCTTTAATTTAGGGATTTATATTCCTTACCTTTTTTAGGACCCATGTTCCTTACCTTTTTATTATTTTTGATAATTTCTTTCCCCATATAAAGGTACCCTTTGTATCTTGTAATGATCAACTTTTAGTAATATAATTTCTTTCTTATTTTATATATTTTCTCTCTATTTTCTGCAGTTTTTTAATTCTAATAGAAACAAAACAAGACACAACTAAAGAAGTATAAGGGTGTGTTTGGAGCGCTCAAAAACTTTGAAAAACACCAAAAATCTTCGAAAAACTCTGAAAATCTCTAGAACTCTCTAACACATTTTGTTCACCTCGTATATCGTGAAATTTCTATAAATTTATATATATATCATATATTTTAATAAAGTTTTACAAACTCCAATAAATTTTTTACAAACCATCATAATATTTCCACAAACCCCAATAACTTTTCTACAAATCCCAAAAACTTTTCAATAACTTTCAAAAAGTTCTAACATAATTTCATTCAAATAGATTTAAAATTCTTGATTTTGACACAAAAGTCAAAAAACTACTACCGAAATCCGGAATGGATGAAGATCCATTCCAATGGCACTATTTATCTCTGAAAAACGTGTTTTGTGGCTCAACGCCAAACGCTAAAAAGTTACATAAACTACGTTTTTTTTTTTTTTGTTTTTGGCCCTCCAAACACCCCCTAAGTATAGATGAATAAGCTGATAAGAAAAAAAATTATGGATGGTGAGTACGCGCTTATTTATATTGGGGCAAGGAAATAAGTAAGTCATCAAATGTAAGAGGAGAGGTAAATATAATAGGACTCTCAAACAGTGAAGATACAGGTTCTAGGCCAAAGGACACAACTTGCTAATTGCAACATCACTCATACACCTTCAAAGAAGGCAAAGACATGCATGATGTATCAGCTACCATCGGCAAGGGAACATAAAAGCTGAAAATGATGGCTTCCCGTGATAACTATTGATGACGTCAAACGATAAATGCTCATTAGAAGTGAAAAAGAAATGAGTAGACTCAAAAAAGATAGCATCATCACTGATAAAGTAATGACAAGAAGGGGAAAAGTATACACTGATACTCTTTTTGAGTTCAAGAGTAGCTACGAAAAATACATTTGTAGCACAGGGGATAACTTATCATGTTTAGGATCAAGAACATGAACAGATGCAACAAAAAGGAGTACCACTAGGATATAATATAGAGAAACGAGAAAAATTATCTAGGATAACGAAAGATGTGCGATTAATAATACAGCAAGCAACAAGAACTATCCTTCCTCCAGAAAAAAATAAATAAATAAAATTGGTTAAGTACTTGCATATTGAACATTTGAGTACGAGCAACATTCAAGAGATGTCATAGTTTAAATTCAACAACACCGTTTTGTTGAGTGGTATAGGCACAACCAGTTTGATTACTGATACCATGATCAACACAAGAAGAGTAAATAACATTTCGAGTGCATTCTAAAGTAAGGGCATCATGTGAAATAGAAGAGAAAATATTATTAAAGCATACAATGACAATATAAACTAGGAATTATTAACGAGATGATGGGTATAGTTAGGCTTGTCGTACTTCACCAAACAATATGGTTTTGTATGGTTAATACCACTACAATGGTTGCACTTGTGATCACTTTGTTGCCATGTTGACTTCTTTGAGAACTAGATAGGTTTTACGACTCCACAACTAACACAATATCTGCTTTGGGAACTGCCACAACCTCCGTGACTTCTCGTTGTGAGGTACGTACACAACTAGTTTGATAAATAATACTATAATTAGTACAAAAGGATTGCATGATAGACTTAGTATATTCTAAAACATTATCAGATCAAATGATCTTAATACACTTCCGAATTTAGGAAGAATTTCATTATAAAAATGAGAGACAATACAAGGAAACTTAGATTGATGTTTCATAAAAAAGCCAAGTCATGCAATTGTGTTCATCCATAAAAATGGAAAAGTAGGAAAAACAAAAGGGAATATGAACAAGGTCAAAGGACTTCTAACTGGTGACAAGAACTTTGACTCAAGAGGAATTACAATGGTGCTTGCTGACCTGACAAGTTTCACATTTGAAACAGTATATACATGACACAAACCAGGGATATATGTCTTTTAAGTGTGTCTAAAAATGGATGACCTAGATAAAAATATCACAGAAAGGGAAACAAAATATCACTCTAGGCTGATGAAGAAGACATAGGTCGATAGGGCAAGAAATGTAGGCCACGAAGGTCAAGACAGTAAAGTCCATCTTTCAAATACCTAACACTAGTTGTCCTCTTTGATTTGAGGTCTGGAAAAACACAAGAACTAGGAGAAAAGGTGATGGAATAGTGGTGTAGTATAGTCAACTGACTACATAAAGACTAGAGGTAAGGAAAGTGAACGGAAGGACAAAGGGTCCACTTTATCACAAATGGTTTAGAGGTGCCATCATTCAAGATAAAATGGTGTTTATTTGGATGAAATCAGAGAATAATGAGATGTTACCAGACATCTGAGTATGGTTCCTGGAATAAAAATTCATGTTGGAGAAGATGAGGCCACACAAGTAACTTTAGTTGAATATATCAAGGTAATTGCAGAAGTAGGAAACTGCTCATGAATCCTAAGTTTTTCTATCATATTTCTATAAGCAATATGGTTTTGTATGATTTGTACAGTCAGAAGATGCACATTTCTTTTGTCCTCGACTGGAACCATGTTAATAAGGATGTAAATCTACCATAAGAGCAAAGAGACAAGCTAATCACAAACAAAACACCCTGGTCGAAGAAGACAACCAATGAAAAAGTCACCAATAAAACCCAAGTCAGTCTGCCATATTTTTTTAAGCAGTATGGTTCTGTATGATTTGTATAGCCACAATAATCACATTTCTTGTATCCTCAATTGGAATCATGTTAGTAAGGACATAAATTTGCCATTAGAGCAAAAAGACAAGCAAATGACAAATAGTGGAATACCCTGGTCAAAGAAGAAGGCCAACAACAAAGAAGTCACCAACAAACCCAATCAAATCACCAAATTAAATAGTAAGGCAACTCGGAGTGAACCTAAATAAAAGATTCAAACCATATGTCCCTTAGATGGGGAGAATCAATGCAATGCCAGGAAACTCAAAATAAGTGGCTTACGAAAATGTCACGAACAATACCCTAAGTGTCAAACAAACCACAAATGAGCAAGAAACATGAAAGCTTCAATGAGCGACCATAAATGAGAGATAAGCAACAATAGATCGATGAGCAAACAAAAATTAGAAAGAATGAGAAGTGGACGAGGTTGCAAACACAGCCTCTAAAATCATAGCAACACTAAGGAGATGTTTAGAATAAGAGAAGTATCACTGAGAAGTAGTGATCGAGAGCATCGTGCAAAGAACAAACAGAGAGGCTGGGCAACACATGAACAGGGTTCAAACAATTAGTAGAACACCAAGGGATGGTCACTTGCATCAAGCGAGAAGACAATCGGATGGCTACGCAGTGGTGCACGATTCAAATACTGCTGCATGTGGCTACTGGAGCAGTAGTATCTCCAGCGCATAAGGGTGTGTGGTAAGGCTGGCAGTGACAGAATTTGGTCAAGGCGCTTTGTTGAAAGGGTCACCATCGGTGACTGAAGATGTTGATGTCATGAAACAGTTGCGCTGGGGTTTCTGGGGTACTACAACTGTTTTTTTATTTTTTTATTTTTTTTCTATAGCAACACAAGTAGAATTTGTATGTGTTTTGATACCACGATGAGAGAAAGAATGAGACATCATGAGAGATTGAATGCCCATTTCTTTCTTGTATTGTATTTATAATGATGGGCTTATAATGAATAAGGAAATAGAATCAATCACCGTAGTTAAGATAAGAGAGGAAATAAATCTCTCAAATGACCATATAATTATCCCATCATATATTCTAAAATATTCCAACACTTAAAGCACAATGTAATTATCCTATTATATATTTTAGAAATATTCTAACAATGTATAATTACATCATGCAAGTGGTACACTACTGATATACATGTTCATGAATTAGTTTCCTTCAATTTATTTACATAAATTTATGATCATGCACTAGCTTAAACTGCTCTGATTGTCTCTTGATTATAGTTTTTCGAGGAATACAACTCAATGTTGCTGGAATCTCCTAATTACATCACCAGGAGGCAAGCCGTCAAGGTACAATTTTGTTGCTATAGATTTACATAGGTTCGATCCTGAACTTTTTCATTTTTCTTTGTGGTTCTCTTCAATGCTTTGTGCTCTTTATCGTGTATCATTTTGATGTGTGCGTTTCTTTTCGTCTCTCCAATCAACATTATCATCCATTCTTCTTGATGATCATCAAAATGAATTCATATTAGATCATTGGTCATTATCCATTGTTGCTTTCTATTGCAGAAGCACTTTAAAATCTTCGACCTTTATCATATCTATGCTATTATAGGGCAAATATCAAGATTTGGCAATTTTTTTTTAATAAATCATTTTTTTGAAAACTTTTTTTTTTCTATAATATCATTTAACTTTCCATAACTACTTATACTTCAATGGCATTAAAAAGTAATTTTTTTTCGTAACGGCTACATAATTAGGTAATTTTACCAATTTATGTTTTAATACACTTTAAATACCCTTCAACTACTTATTAATTTTGTTTTTTTTAATAATTTTATTAATTATTAAGACAAAACTAATCACACGCATTACGTGTACACCGGTGTTTGAGCGAAAAGAGACTCAAAATCTTTCTTACTTTTTTAAAATGTTTATTTCCCAAGTGTTAACAATAATCTGTTGCTGACACTGTCATATTTTGCAGCTGCTAGGAGATATGTTGCTTGACCGTTCTAATTCTTCAGTGATGGTGCGTTACGTGAGCTCATTAGACAATATGAGGATCCTCATGAATCTGCTCAGGGTACTCTCTCTTTACATATATATATATATATATGTCTTACGTATCCTACAATGGTATTTATTATACTTTCCTCTTTTCAGGAGTCGAACAAGACAATCCAGTTACATGCTTTTCATGTGTTCAAGGTATTTACAGAATATGACTTAGTATTAAATACATGTTTAACTATGGGTCATTTTTTTTGTTAATTTTCCTGAATTCCTCTTCTTCTCCCCCTCCGCCCCCAAAAAAAAAAAAAAATTTATAGCTATTTGTTGCTAATAAAAAAAAGCCTCCCGAGATCATTAGCATACTTGTCACTAATAGAAGCAAGCTCCTCCGGTTCTTCGGGGACTTCAAGGTTGATAAAGGTACATACTGTCTATTAAGGAAATTAGTTAGAATATCTTCTGTACTCCGTTGGGACTTTCAATTAAAGATCTGCTTCATCCCACAGAGGATGAAGTGTTCGAAGCAGACAAAGCTCAAGTTGTCAGAGAAATTGCAATGCTTGAACCCAAAAATGATCAGTGTGCTGCTTTAGACGAATGTGGGGTTCCCTGTTAATGGTGAACATGGAGCAAGAGTCCGCATGACTTAAAAGAGATGTGCTCTTTTTTGTTTGATCACCGAATTTTCTTTAGAAATCTGTACTGTTATTTACGTAAATTAATGGTTCAGTTGTATTGTTATATTCTTTTCAGCATTCCTTCAGAGCCTGTAGAAGCTTTGTGGATTTGAT
>JAVXUM010000017.1:14487601-14500146 GCA_035590655.1 Pouteria glomerata | reverse complement strand
GGTTTATTGATAAGTATACTTGTCTCGGATAACAAGTTTAGAACATACTTGCTATGAGAGAGAACAATACCTTTGTTTGATTAGGTAATTTCAATACGCAAGTACTTAAATGGTTTTAAATTTTTAGTGCTAAATTTATTCTTAGGGAATGACTTTAACTTGGTGATACCTCGTGTATCATCACCTGTGATAATAATGTCATTTGTGTATACTAAGAGTCATATTCTTCCATGAGTAGAATAATGATAGAAGATGGAATGATTAACACTACACTAAGTTGCTTCAAATTCCACAACCATAGTGTTGACCATGCCAAATTATCCACATGGAGATTGTTTCAGCCTTTTAGGTTATATAATGATTTTTTAAACTTGCAAACTAATCTAGGCTTCCTTGAGGAACAAACCCAAGATGTTGCTCAATGTAGATTTTTTTCTTCTAGATCGCCAAATAGAAATGTATTTTTAATATCAAGTTGTTGAAGAGACCAATAATATTACATTGTTCTGTGTAAATTTTTTTCTCTAGATCACCATATAGAAATGCATTTTCTTAATATCAATGAGTTATTCTATTTAAAGTAGTAGGTCCAAAAAGGAGGTAGTTCTTTCTAATTCTCTTTTTCGTTCAAAAATTTTGAAAATTCTATTATTTCATAATGGGGAAATGCTTTTCAACCAGTTATAAATAATGCAAAATCCAACTAAAACATCTTTTAACTTCCAAGAATCATCTCCATTACTTGGTGGCATGTTTCAACGAATCCATGAATTTTAACTGCTGGTGGATGTAAAACTAATGTTGTTCACAATTAAAATGGTGGACTTTTATGTTTTAATATTGGTATTACCACTGTTTATCATATTATCTTCATGCTGACAGCTGGATGTAATTGGCATTGATGAAGCTCAATTCTTCCATGACCTCTATGATTTCTGCTGCAAGGCTGCTGATTTTGATGGGAAAATTATAATTGTTGCTGGCCTCGACGGGGACTACTTGAGGTTCTTAAAATCCATTTTCTAGTCTTTCCAGTCCGTAATTAATCATTTGACCTGTTAACTCAATGAGCAATCTATATCTTTTACTTTGTTGTACAGGCTGTTTCCTGCTACAATATTTTTGTTGTTTCCTCAAAATATTTGAGCTTCGTCCTAGCACAAATACTGATAAAATACAAATATAGCCATGGAATCTGAAATCGTAAAAAATGAAGAATATTAATATGGCAAAATATATAATTTTATTTATTTATTTATTAATCATATATATTAATATAATTTTCACATAGACACTAATTTTAGTATTTATTTAACATATAAAAAGAAACAGAAGATTTTATAATTTTTAAAGTTTCATCAACTTAACCATAAATGCATCTTAACTATATTTGTGAAAAAAAAGGAAAAGAAGATAGAATGCTGCGCTATTTGATATATATTTTCATAACCATATTCAACATATATTCTAACATGTTCAATGGGTATGTGTACATATGTTGAGGAAACATGAGATAATATATAAAATTTAATATAGTACTGAATTATCTTTTTATGTGACATTACTATTTTTTTTTTTTTTTTTTTTATGTTTGATCGGTGAAATATGGAGTGTAATAAAAATGTTCCTCCAGTGATCTCATAATCAAACATACTCTCTGGTTCTGATCCTTTGTGTAAGAAATCAAAACTATCATTGCAGACAAAGCTTTGGATCAGTGCTAGGCATAATTCCTCTTGCTGATTCCATAACCAAGCTGACAGCCCGGTGTGAGCTTTGCGGCAAGCGGGCATTTTTTACCCTCAGGAAGATCGAGGAGACAAAGACGGAGCTGATTGGCGGTGCTGACGTTTATATGCCCGTCTGCCGCCAGCACTATGTCAATGGACAAAGCTGTCATGGAAGAAGCAGCACTGAATGTCCTTGAATCTTGTAGTGAAGTTTAGACTGACTCTTGCCTGGAGGATGTTGCAGTTTAGTAAAATATCTGGCTTCTTCGCAGCCTAATATTTTTTAATGGGTTCCTTTGTATTTCAGTCAGTTGTCTGTGTGTGTAACACACTGAATTTGGACTTTGTAAAGTGTCTATTTTACCAATTCTAATATATGTATACATTAGAAAGTTTTTTGACTGCCATATATTAATATATGGCATTTGAGCACTTCCAAGTTCCAATTTATGTCCTAAAGATGGATAAGAGATGAATCTAACACTAAATTCCTAGATTGATAATTTATATTTCTTTGGAGCAGTTTTTGCAAATGTACTCTAATTCTTCTCCCAAATGTATTATGTTAATTACGTTGAAAAGAAAATACCATTATACCATAAAAGAATGAGATAGCAACGATAATATTGTAATAAAAGTATACTTCTATAAGTTTGTTACTCTCAAATGATGAGTTTAAAAATATTTTATATTATTCTAACTATTTTGTTTTTTTTTTTTTTTTTTTTGTAATTTTTTCGATTGTATTGCAGCATTACTTGTGTTAAAATAATAATATATTTATTACTTTTAACTTATAGATTCTTAAGTGATTCACATCATTTTGATAATTTTTCTTGTAATATGTTTTGTTTGTTTAATATTTACTCATGTTAAAATAATAAAAAATATTATGAGAAAATTTCATCAGCTTGATATGATGGGGACAATTTCGTAAATTTTCTACATTTTTATGGACTTTTCGTTTTAAAATGACAACGTAAAGCTTATTTACATCATTTTGGTTAAATCTTTTGATTATATATTCTGATTATATTGCATTGTACTAAAAATTAATTTCCCAACATGCATATTTTTTCTCTCTCCCGGTTTCGTAAAATTTTCAATCCTACATTTTTTTCTTTCAAGAATGCTTTTTCTACTTTGAAACGAAGGACTGAATGATATGTATCAACTCTTCACATCTGCTTTTGAAAACTAATGGCCCTCATGATGCGCTATATTATTTTTTCTCTTCCATTTTTGCCATTATTTGTGCAAATTTGCATATTACTTTTTAAGCAGAAACAAATCAGAAAGATGCAGGGCACTGGTTGAGTAACATCCAACGCCAGAGAAAAACAAGTGAGCTAAGGAACAAAGGAAAGAGAAACTAGCGAGTTAACAAATCATACCTCTCTCCACCTATTGTGTAAGATTAAGTATTTGAAACTAAGGTGTAATAAATTGAACCGAGTTAAGTAATAAAGTGTTTGAATTAGATTGATTATAGAGTTGTACTTAATGAGTTTAAAAAATTAATTTAAGTTCAATTTGTTCATCATGATATCGAACTTTAACTAACCTCTAATCAAATTGATATCAAATCGAGCTCAAATAATTTATTACTTTATGGCTGTGTTTGTTTTTCGGATGAGGGACAAGGGATTGGACAATTTCAGTTCGTGGGGTCCACTGTAAAGCCATAATCCTGTGTTTGCTTCTCTTCTTGATTGCCGGACTAATAGTCCGTGGGGCCTACGGAAAATATGTATAATCTGGTGTTTTTTCCGGATGTGTTATCCGGGGGTGGGTGTGGTATTATCAATCTCTCACTTCCGGATTTGTTTCTCGCCAAGATCTAAATGTTCAAAATTATTTTTTGTCACATCATATATCAAATTGCATCTTTTATCCCACTTTATATCTCACCAACCAAACATTAAAAAAAGTAATCCCACATAAAAAAATAATCTCATCTTTTATCCAGTCTTACATATTATCCAATGAATCCCACGATATTACTTATCTCCCATCATCCAATTTCCCAAAACAAACATAGCCTATATATAATGGGTATTGACCATATTGCGTATTGACTATTGAGTTGACGAGTTGAGTTTTAATTGGGTTCAATAACACAATAATTTTAAAATTATGGTTTAAATTCAGTTTGTTTATATTTCAAGTGGAGTTCAAGCAAAACTATAATTCGAATTGAACTCTAGGGAAGTTTGAGTAGTTTGTTTCGTTTTATCCTATATGAGAATGATGGATAGGATTAACGTGGCTTGGTTCTGATTGTACGGTAAATCCAAGTAGCTCGATGGCTTTTAATGAGAACAACATATGAATCAAAGCCTAATATTCACAAAGCTGGTAATTTCAGTACTCCACCCCAGGGCTCTTACGATACCCAGAATTTCATCAACAATTTCCATATAAAAGCTGATTCAATAGTTATCAACATGATTGACAGATACAGGATACCGTCCAGAATCCGGTTGGTGTGGATCATCAGGACTATTTTCATTAGGTAAAAAAAAAAAAAAAAAATGCAGTCAACATAGTTGCCTGGAGAAAAGCTAAGGGAAAGCATTAAGGCTTTGTCTGGCACACGGGGTTCGCATTCAACTGTGCTAAACCTTAAGAGATGTTTGGAGTCAGAATTCAGAAACCATATATGCATCAGCCTTTAAGGTCCTCCTCCTCTTCACAGTCAATCTCGGAGAGGAATGGGTCCTTGAGGAGATCAGCAGCCGAGGGCCTTGCCCTTGGCTGGCCGATGCACTTGTCGATGAAGGCCTTCAATTCTGGCTCAATCACTTTGTTCAAGGCTTGAGGCTTCACTCCAGCTGTCACGTTCTTGTATATCTTGGCTATGCTGTCACACTCACTGTACGGAATCTCCGTGGTCGCCAATTCAACCAAGCACATGCCGAATGAGTATATGTCTACTGATTCCGTGTAATCCTCCTCGTACAGTTCTGGTGCCATATACTCCGGTGTCCCTAACAATGAATGTGCATGGTGACTCTTGTCCACTATCGCCGCCAATCCTAGATCACCAATCTTGACCTACACACTCAAAATAAGATCCTGTTTGATTCCTCACATTGCAGTGAGTAAAACTAGAAAGTACCGACCTCATGTGGAAAATTGTATCCTACCTTTCACCCCCTCCTTTTTTTTTCTTTTTTTTTTTTTTTTTTTTCTTTTCTGAGGGGGTTGTTGCCTCTCTCAACTAAAAAATATTACACATTGACCACCTAAAATATTAATTTGTAATAATGTGCTTTTTTCTTGCACTAATATTTATAATTTTAACAGAATTTAGTCAACTAATATGGATGTGAGATTAAAAAAAAAAATTATACTAACATAAATATTCCATAATTTATTAAGATAACATATAACTCATATAATTTCAGTAAATCTCTTAAACATATTTTTGTTAATCAAAATTTTATATCACGTTTTTATTTTTATTTTTTTTTTTTGTTTACGAGAGTTTATATATGAGTATTATTCACATGCACATTATTTAAACAGATTTTGTTAGAATTACAACTATTTAGTGTTTGGTTGGCGTCATTAAATCTATATATCCGATCCCGCCTAATGAGAAAAGACTTGGTTTGGTTGATTGGTACAATTATTTAGTGTGAGGAAAGAGTAACTTGTTTTAAACGGATAATTTAGGGATCAATGTATATTATTTTTTCAGTTAGGGGGTAAAATGATATTGAGTTATAGCTCAAGTCCCGAAGAAGTAGAAAATAAAAACGAACCACTTGAAAATGAATAAAACTCTATTTACTTTACTTTTTTTTTCCCCCCTTTTTCATGATCAATCGAACAGAGGTTTCAACAAGTTATAAGAAGTAAAGATACCTTCCCAATGTTTCCGTTGATGAAAATATTACTGCAATTGAGATCTCTGTGAATGATGCAAGGATCATGAGTGTGGAGGTAATCTAAGCCCTTGAGTATCTGTCTGGACCACTTCTTCAACGCCTTCATCGAAACATGGCGATGCTTTTTCCTGTAATCTCTCAGATTCCCTGACGTGCACGCCTCGGTAATGAAATTCAAAGTGTTCCGCTCGTTGTCCTTCCAAAAACTGTAGAGAACAATAATGTACTCATTCTTCAATGACTTCAGCAACGCAATCTCGGCCAGAAGCCTCTTGACCACGGAAGGATCATCAGTGAACTTGCCTAACCGAACCTGATTCCACGCCACGTCTATTCCTTCCCGCTGATCAAATGCCCTATAAACTTTCTTGACAGCACCAGCTCCAAGCAGCTCGCTATACCGACCAAACCGTCCAGACGGATCGACTTCAACAAATGGCTCTTTGTCTTGATCCAATGGCTCGGGAGTTTTAGATGGCATATTGAGACAACGACTTTCAGAAAAAAGAAGAAAAATCGAAGATTCAAACAAAAGCCACCGGACAATACACCAAGGCAACACAATACGGATCTGATGCTAAACCACGATCTTCAATCAGATGACAACTAGAAAATCAAGATGGCCAAGTCCAAACTGTAATCGCACAAAATATAAAGTTAGGGCCTGAACTAGCAAATATTAAAATGAAACATCCAAAATCCATCAAGAGATATTTTTCTAGGCTGAAATAGTATATTCAACTGATCATATAAGAACGAACAATAATAAATAAATAAATAAAACAACTCAAAACAATTGAATAGCATCACTGCTTAAACTAAATTTCTATCAATTAAATAGAACCTCCGAGAAATTTATTAAAAAACAAAAGAATACATTTCCTTGGAAATAGTGCACATTCAACTTAGTTCCTCAAATTAGAGTGCGAACATTGGTCATTTCAAGACTAGATTTCATCCACTCAATCAATAACCAACCGAAAATGAAACGATCAGCAATCGAAAATAGTAAAATGAAGTAAGAACAACAGTGATGTTTTGACTAAAATTCAAGAAAATCGTATCAAATGGAAGCACTTATTGCATTGAAACTCTCAAATATTCAACCAGATTAGATTAGAGAGAGCACATTATTCACTGGTAGCAACCACCGAAACAGAGATAAGCAACTCGAAAGCCAAAACGAACAGATTAAATCTCTGAGCGTTCTAAACTCGAAACTAGGGCCTCAATTATCACAATTTCAACCGATCAAGAAGAGTAAACAGAGTAAAAATGGAGATAGCCACAGGACGTACCTTGGGCATGCAAAGTATGAGAATTCACTGAAACACGAAGAGGAGAGCGACATTTTTCGGATGTACCTTCGAGAGAGAGAGCGAGAGAGAGAGAGAAAAAGAAGAAGAAGAAGAAGAAGAGAGAATCCGAGAGAGTAGTAGAAAATAAGTGAACATTCAAGAAGCGAACGCTACTAGTCTGCGAACATCTGATGGCGGGAGCGTCAAGAGCGTTATTTATAGGCAAACGTGATCGAATCCGAAAAAGAACCGACAGTGTAATTTCTGTTTATTAGTTTTTTTTTTTTTTCTTTCAAGATAATAAATATTTTTGAAGTGATAAAAAGTAATGTAAAATTAGATAAAATAAGATAAATTATGGATTCATAATTCATATAGTGAGATAAAAAATAGATAACTTTTTAAGATTTTTAAAATTTTTATTTTTTATTTTTTAGTATACCAAACAGTAAGTGAGAAAATTAAACTCAAAAATAATTTCATAATCTCGCATGGTTTTTTTTGATTGGTGGCCAGCCAAAGACCTCATCAAGGGCACTTTTAGAGCGTAAAAAAAAAAAGCGAGAAATGTAATTTGGATATTTTTCAGTATTTAGTGTCTAATGATCAAATTAAGTTTTTTAAAGATAAATAGTGAAATTTTTTAATTTTTGTATTAATTTTTTTTTAGAGAAAAATCATTTAAACGGTTTATTTGAGTCCGTCGAAATAATTTAATATCAAAATTTATTAAAAGTGATTAAAAAAATTTTAAAATTTGTAAAAAAGTTATTAGAGTTTATAGAATATTATTAAAGTTTGTAAAAAATTTATTAGAGTTTGTAAAAATTTATTAGAATATGTAGATATATATATAAATTTATAAAATATGAAAAGTGCAAAATGTGTTAAAGAATTTTATAAATTTTTAAAATTTTTCAATATTTTTCACATTTTTTAAAATACCAAACAGGCCCTAAATGGATCTCATATTCCTATTTCTATAACTTGTGGCAATAATTGTAAAAACCGCAATGAACAGCCTTTGATTTGTATTTTGTATTTTTTTTTATTTTTATTTTTATTTTCTAATTTATATTTTTTGTTTTGATATTCATATTTTAAGAATACTAAAAAAATATTTGGTTTGACATTTTGTATTTTTCATGTTTTGAAATTTTTTGACATTTTGTATTTTCGTGTTTTGAAATTTTTCTTATGTTGGATTAAAAATGCTTAAAATGACTTTTGGACATTTTGCATTTAATGTATAAAACTTAATTTCTATTTTCTAAAATAGACTTTGAAAATATAAATAAAGAAATGCACTTTGAGTTATTTTTCTTATTTTAAAAAATACAAAATAAAAAATAAATTCAAAACAGATATACCAAATAATAACTTATTTATTAATATGTTACATTTCCAGATATATCATTTCGAATTTGTTATTATAAAAAATGTGTACATACATGCACAAAAAATTTAATATATCACTTAAAATAAATATAAAGCACAATTTCATTTTTAACTATAATGCTGATTATGGGGAGGGGAGAATATGGAAATGGCGTTGGAACCTGCAATTTGAACTTGATCGATGAACATGAAATTAATCATTAGTGTCTCCAGAATTATCGCCTTGTTTCAATTACACAAGTTATAAAAAACAAAATAAAAAAAATTATGTTCAATTTAATAACAAATATAAATAATTTTATTTACCATTTTTAATTTTATAAAGTTTGGGTAAAAAAATAAAGAAAAAATATAATAATTTCAAATTCATTTGGCGAGATACAAGAAATCTTGGTATGATATGGAAAATGCCAGCTTGCTTAAAAAAACTTAGACACGAACCAATATGCAATGATTTAGAATAATATAGTTATCGATATGAAACACAGAGTATGTTTGTTTAACAAGATATGAAGTTAGATAAGAAATATCGCTCTATTATTATTATTATTGAGATACAATCTTTAATAAAATGTAAGTATTATTACAAATAGGAGTATAACTAATCAAAACAAGATTTATTGTGCTCAAACTTAATTTATCTCATATTTGTTGGGGTTTAAACTAAACTCGAACTCAGTTAGGTTTAAAAAATTAAATCCAAGTTGAGTTTGTTAAAAAATATTGAAACTTAGACTCAACTTGTTAAAACTCATTTATATCAAATATCCAGTATTATCAAATAAGCCTTTATTCCAAGAAATAGTTAGTATTTATGATAAATCAAATTTTAATTTTCAAAATAATTTAACAATTGATAAAAGAGTTCTACATAACTTAAGAAAGTCTACAATGTCAACACATTTCCAACCAAAATAAATCAACTCCCAAAAAAATTAAAGGAAATTACTAAATACTAACAAAATATCTAAAACAACAAGATTTATAAAATCTATTTATATTAACTTACTATATAAATTTATATTATAAATATAACAATATCATAAACTATATATAAATAGGCCCTCACGTCTAATGAGTCCACTCAGCTTACTTAATAGACAGTTTTGAAATAAGACTGCGACCCAAGTCATTTAATAAAAAGAGCTAATAAGATCAGTCAAGCACCGCAAGTAACTCACGAAGCTCGTTGATACCCCTAACTATAAGATAACATCCTATGATTATCTCAAGAAAAAATGTGACAGTAAATTTCAAAATAAAAAGTAAATAGGGTACCATCTCCTATTCAATTTAATACCCAGCCAAACCAAAAGTGATTATAATGTTTAACACTGTATTTCATCCGAAACAGTGGATATTAATGACTATACAACCGGAATTCATGATCATGATCATGATCGATTACTCAATGATTCTTGAGTAATTAGTACAATTACTGAGCAAGCAAACACCTTGGTATATCTGACTTTCTAGGATGGTGGCTTCTACTACATGCAATCAATCAGGCCATGTGAGGCCCATTAATAGTAACTTCTATTAGATTCCAGATTTATTATGCAGAACAACAAACCTAATCAAGAGATTGCCTGCACAAAGTTGCAGCTAAAAACAATAAAAAACAAAATATGTATATATATATATATTATAATTAAAACAGATCCGTCATAAATGATCCAGGGTGTGACTCAAAAGCTTTGAATCGAAGCAGCAGTAAAGGAGGAGGGTGCGACTCAGACGTGCCTTTCCTAAGCAGCAACTGGGAAGTTCACACAACACCCGTGGCCCTTTTTCGCTTTCCTGGTAGATTTTCTCACACCAAATCTGATACTACTCAGCACAAAAGATGCAACGAAACCCCCAATCATTAATTCAACCACGCAAAATTGTCGTAGTTCTTGCATCCATCACAAGTTTACAACAATAGCAACAAGTTTAGAATGGAGATAGTAAGACATCTTCATATTGTTCTCAAGGGGAGTGGCACAATAAAATTTACCCTTAACGCATATAGTAGGCCTCAAGCCTGGATAAAGGATGAAGGTTGTGAAAAATTGACAACTAAAATAAAATATAATTACGCCCTATGAACACAAGTATCCAACCTCAACTAGTTTGCTATTACGGTGGTTTTGTTGAGTTGAATTGAGTTAAGCTGAGCTGGAGGAGTTGTGTTACAGACAGACTATTCTCAAAAAAAAGGTTTTAGACTCCTGCCCAAGTAAAGTAACCAGACAAATAATGACTTGCATTGACAATGAAGAATCTTAGAAACCCATGTCAGTGACATACACTAATGAAGATTCATGACAGATTTAAGATCCAAAACCATGTGGAAACATGTGAATTATTCATTTTGAGTAGAGCGAATTCCAAGAGTTTTGAGCCACAGACCATAGAGGGAGGAGGCTTTAGAGGACTGCTTCATGTGAGACATGAAGGACTGCATGAAATTTAAGTTGCGTGCACGAATGGTGCAGCTGGGGACAACTCAAAAGAGAAACACAAAAACACTGAACCACAGTTTAAACGGAAAGTAAAACTGCAGCCTAACTAATTTAATTGAAAATTAAATACGACCAATGAAAAAAGGTAAAAGAGGATCTCCAGAATCCTAGTTTAACTGATTCCGATAATACTATCAAACAACGTCCCCCTTTCTCTGCAGACATGTAACCATCTACAAACAATGAATCAAGCCATGACATGGTTCTACTTTATCAAGGATTGCCGGGTAAAGCTAGCGGATCAAGTGGGATCAAACGCAACAACAAATATCTATACAAGTCAATCCTGACAATAATATGCAACAACTGGCCCAACAATTTTACTATTTACTCCACCCACTTGTTTATGATGTTCAACAAACTGGTATGCTGAAAAGAGATATTCTTGATATCTATTTTATATCAGAGGCCTATCAAATATATGTGCGTGTGCACACGTGTATGGTATATATTTGTGCCATCAGAGAACAATTATTCACCAGCCACAAGCCATAACTCTAAGAAACATTATTTGCCACAATATTTTAGATACCTTGCTCTGAGTAAAAGCAAAGAGTCAATAATCCTCCTTCAAAACAGAACTCAACCCAAGATCATCAATCAACTACTACAGGTTTAATACAAATATGCCTCGTAAATTTTTTCACGAGAAGTTAAAGAAGACAAAATAATCAGTCAAGGGCTCATGCAAAATCTTGTTCCCTTTGTAAGTACCTTTGAATAAGAAAAACCTACATGACAAGAGTAGCTAGTTGAAGTGGGAAGCACACTTCCACCCAAACTTGGATTTGAGTAATCCAACCCCCTTCACCAAATAAATAATATTTATTTTTTTTGAAAAAGATAGAAAGAAAAATGTACTTTTAGTATCTGTGCGCAACCAACTCATTTATGATATTCCACAATGTAGCCCCAAATCCATATCAAACATTATCAGCAGAATTGGCGCTACCTTATTCCAACAAAATTTTAATTAACGAAATCATGTTTGTATCATAACTCAATCTGCCAAGGCCAGAACATCACAAAAATTAACTAACAAGGTTTGGAAGTAAACCTCATAAATATATGCAGATCCAGTACCTAGGCAAGCATGACACAACCCTCAATTATCCACTAATCTAATCACAACACAGCAAGATGTCAGAAAAAAATAAATAAATAAAAAAAACACAATGCAATAGGGAACCCCACAGAGCAAAGTAACTGGAACTCACAGCCATTTGTTTCATAAGTAGGGGAAACCAGGGCAATACCATAATCTATGTGTTTGGACAGTGGTTGATATTTAATGACACGACCATCCAAAGTTGTTGTAACAGAGGCGGGGACTAACAATAAGGATTTTGAAAATTGAATTAAAGCAGACCAACAAGCTAACAACTGATACCTCCTTCACATGGCATGGAGCCGGGAAGGAAAGTGATGGTTATTCAATGAGCTGTGTATTCAAAAAAGGTTGATGTCCGTACGAGCAGCAGGGTTGGCTCTTTTTTTTTTTAGGCAAATTACACTTAGACCCCCTTAACATTTAAAATTTACAGTTAACCCCTTATTTTGAAATGTTACTAACCTCTGACCCCCCCTCCGTTAGTTTTGCTGTTAACTCCGTCAAAATTTAGTAAAAAGACAATTATGCCCTTGACCTATTATTTCTTCTTTTTCTTTAAACATACATCCTAAAATAACTCTTTTTTCACATTTTATTTTATTAAA
>JAVXUM010000017.1:14441308-14456709 GCA_035590655.1 Pouteria glomerata | reverse complement strand
TATTTAAAAAATTATAATTATTATTTTTTTATTTTACCATTTTAATTTACGCAAAACCTTTTTTTTTTTTTCGTTTTGTTTTGTTTTGTTTTTTTTTCGAAATGTGCTCATGCCAAACTCACCCTAAGCTAATGGTAAGTGAGAGGAGGCGCAAAGCCCTCGCCTTCTGGGGGAGAAACATTAGAATTCCACTAAGCACTGTGGGCGCTTACGTGTCCGCACGTACATCTATATAACACAGGCCATTAGCCAGTTTATTTAGGGTTCTTCTGGTATTTGGATGGCAAATCAGCTTTACGGCTACAACCCTAGCAGCTACGGCGGAGCGGCGAACCTGTCTAGCGTTTATTCCTCAAGATCTACGATCGATTCTTACCTTTCCGGCGACTCGCCCTTGCTAAGTTCATCTCGATTCCTTGGCTCAGATCCACTCTCCCTGACCTCCTCTAATCCTTCCAGCTATTCCTCCCTCAGGAACAAAGCCATATCCATGCTCTTCGGCCAGAGTGATTCCCTAGGCGGAGGTTACTCAGCGTCTCTTGCTACGCCTGCCACCGCTCACCTCGCTTCGCACGTTTCCTGGCCCGGTATTGACGTCGGTGCTTCTGCGGTTGATCCTCTCCTTGGCGGCATCAAGCGCTCTTCTGAAAGTAAGTGCCTCGTCGTCTTGGCGTTGTTTTTCAAAATTTCCCTCTCGATTTCGGTATGTACTGCATTACTGCGACATTGTTAGGGTAATAATTGCGGCATCGAATCATTCCAAGGAGGCGCTCGAAATGAAATAGATTATAGTTTCAACTAGACAAATTTGTAGTCCTCATTTTTAATATTATTATTAAATTCTCTGTGAACATTTTGGGGAGTTCTTAGCCTCTTCCTGTCAATGCTACCCAACGGTAGCTTTAGAAATTAATCGTGCTCCCTTTACTCCTTTAGGGCTTTAATGAACATTCGGCCTGTGAGCATGGCTGAATGGTAATGGATCTAAACCTCTTGGTGTTCAACCATTCAAAAAGTTAAAAAGATATTAAGTTGTGTTAGGATATAAGCAATATGCTTGTGCAAGGCTAAACGTGGATCCTTTAAGAATGAAGATGGATATTGTGAGTGAGCGTATTGTAATGAGGATTGCAGAATTTTCTATTATCTGTATATTATGTGAACAATCACTTGTTCAAATACGGCTCTTTTTTGCTAATTAATATATTTGCACTATTTGGTTTATTTATTTTCTCTAGGATTCCTTGTCCAGGGTGTGAATATATATATATATAATATTTATATGTAAATTTCCTCAGTTTATGATATGGGGCATTTTATATAAGCTCTAATACCAATACGATAATTTTAACTATTTTGCTTTGTTAATTTCATTTGTCTAATAAACTATACATAATCCTTGGTTAGAAGGCTTGCACTGTGTGTTGTCTCACTTAACATATAGTGTAAAATATGGTTGTCGTATTATTCATTGTATATATACATTTTTAGTAATTTTATCCAAAAATTATTTATGGCTATATTTATATAATAACATATATGTTTTCTTGTTTATACGTGTCTACTATCTGTCATAGCGCTTTATCATCAGACTCTTCTGGGTGCCCATAACATGTTTGGGCAAAGTGAAGCTTGGTTTTCTACAAACCCTTTAGCCAAGCGCCCTAGATTCGAGGCTGCAAGCAATTTGCCCATTTATCCACAGAGGCCAGGAGAGAAGGACTGTGCCCATTATATGCAAACGAGAACCTGTAAGTTTGGAGATAGCTGCAAGTTTGACCATCCTATTTGGGTTCCAGAAGGTGGAATCCCAGATTGGAAAGAGGTGAAATTTATTGCCACTGTTCTCATTATAGTACCAACTTATTAAATTACATATGGCCATTATTTGAAATACAATATCTTTACTAAATTCTAGATTTAAACGTATTATGCATTTTAGTGTTCACGGAATTTATGTTATTGTATGGACTATGTGTTCCCACTAATTTCTATAATTTTTTTTTATTTATAACTGAATATAGTTTTGTAAATGCTAACTTCATCTATCCTTTTTAATTAACCAGTATTTTAGAAGATTTTGTTTTAAGATTTCATATGCTAATAATATCCAATTATCCATATCTATTTTTTTTAATCTACGAACTACCTGAATTGTATGATCTCTTGGTAGCTGACAATGCTATCATCGTTAATTTATTAACCTGATGGGAATACGTTACTAACCACTCATTTGATCTTTTATTTCCCTTTTCTTTATTTTTCTTTCAAGGGCTTCCTTATTTTTTAACTGGTCTAGTTGTTCATAAAATATATATTCAAAATTTTGATTTATTGGAAATTGTGATGCATATATTTTGATGGTTTCTCGTAGATGGTTTGTTCATCTCTTTATTTAATTAAATCTAGATAATGTTTTTAAAATTTGTCTTGCTTTAGTTAAGTCTATATGAATAAATATTTTACATTGGATGAGACAATATATGAATAAATATTTTGTATTGGATAAGACAATTTCTTTCTCATTTTGTATTGAATGACATTTATGTTATGTAACAAATGGGTTTTTCAAGAGTAAATAAACTCAAGTGAATCAACCTAATTGAATTCTCTTGGGCTTCAAATTTTCTTGGCTACATGAGCTTTTAGCTTGGTCTTATTAAAGTGTTAAAAGATTGTGAAGGAAGAGTGCAAATTGAAAATTTATATATAGGTGCGGATAATGGGTGGGACAGTAACATACACGGTTGTTGCTCGAGCGGGATGGTAACAGTTGTAATAGTTGCCCAGACCTGATGTGATTTGTGTATCAGGCATAGCATTTTCCCTTTCCTACTCTGAAGTACCTGGCCCGTTTAATTAAGCCCAGTTAATTTATAATATTTTTTTTTGCCATTCATTCCATAATTTTTTTCACAATTGATGCAATTAAAAATAACTAAACAAAGCTTGTTTGTATATTTTTACTGAACCCACCTAATTAAGCCCACTTTAGCGTGTGTTGTATGCCTAATCTTGCTTTTATATATATATTTTTTAATTTTTATAAGACATGAATAATATCTAAGGACTAAAACATTTTATGAAAATTATATTTTAATAACAATGGCAGGCCTAAGCATGTCCCATGGGCTTACCGGCCTGCCGGCCTGCCATTATAAATAGGGCCTAAAACTTTGGTCTCCACTCCTATTTAAATGGAGTTTGCATGAAGCCTTCTTGTTGGGGCTTGGTTGAACATGAGGTTAGGTGCTTTTTTCTAACTTTATGTATATTGTCTGAAGTTTAGGAGCAATGGGGTTTTCTTTATATTTTTACTATTTTTTAGTCTTCTCTATTTGTCTCATAGGGGTAGTCCTTGGCCATTTTTTTCCGTGCCTAGTGATGTTACTTGAGCCTCTATGTGAGCATTTAAAGGTCTAGAGTGGTCTTGCTAATCCAAATTTGAACTTATTCAATTTGGAGTCTTTTTAAAGCATTAAGTAATGCAAGGGGCTGTGATAGAACAAAACTAATATTAAATAATAAAGAGAGACTGATCTGATGTGGTTTAATGGAGGAAATGACCATAACTGAGGGAATGGAATAAAAATCTTGAACCCGTTTTGTTTGTAAAAAGCTAAATTGAGTTGAGTTGACTTCTAAGTGTTAAGTAGATGTCTTTCAAAAACTTGAAGAATATTGATGTGCTGATGATAGTTGACTTGAATAAATGGGTAACAAAAGCAAGTCAACCCCTACACTGAAATGACGGAATGAATTGCCGTTAGAACATGGACAATTCGATTTTGAGGATCTAGTTCGTTAATCCTGATATTTTATGTTAGATTTACCCTTTCTGATATTTTATAATTTTGTAGCTTTTGCTCTCGTGGGATGATCCTGATCTTTATTGTTTCAAGTTATTTCAAGACTTTCAACATTGGGTGTATTCTATTGAATGATGTGCTCTGAAAGTAGTAATTATGCTTGCTATTTGTCTAATGTGTGTAGTTATTAATGTCCATTTCGGTTACATAATTTCTACAGAAATTTTGTTAATCATATTTGCATTGGTTTTCTCAGGTGAATTAATATAATTAACTAAGCAGAAGATCAATTCTGTTGTCCTTTCCACCCCTTTCTGGAGAAACTGTTTGTATTGGAATTTTGCCATTTTGTTTGATTCACTAGTTCTGATGCATTTGCAATAGAATTGCCATCTTGTTAGATGCACTGGTTCTGTCATGCAGAGCCATTGAACTGTTGTGATCTCCACTGTTATACTCTGCTTTGAGTCTTACGCTTTAATGCACTTCTTTTTGGCTGGAATGCATCTGAATATTTCATGCAAGACTAGTGTTTTTGCTTCTTTCTATTCTTTGTAAGTGTTTCTTGTTAGTTATATACTTTGGATTCTGCTGAACAATTGAATTCTTATGACACATTTGCATTACTTATCACTGATGGATGCAGGTTCCACTTATTGCCTCTAGTGAATACCTTCCAGAGAGACCAGGAGTGCCTGATTGTCCTGTAAGCATAGCTTCAGAATGCTTTTGTTCTTGCACGTTTCTTTAGATAATATCAGCGCTTCCATTTTTTTATCCTTAATTGTCCCTCAAATGTGTTCCAGTACTTTCTGAAGACTCAAAGATGTAAGTTTGGCCTTCGATGCAAATTTAACCATCCAAAGGACCAAATGTTGCCTTCGGTAGGTGCCACTATTTTGGTTATGCCTCATGTACTCTTTTATTAGTGTGTGCTTGTATGTTTTGTGAAATCGAATATTTGTTTGTTTCACTTTGACTACAGGATGCTGAGAGTGCTGGCTTTTCCATCTTACCAGAGAGGCCATCTGAGCCCCCTTGTGCGGTATGGTATTTCACAGTACTTGTTAAAAGGATTACTGACATTTATTCTTCAGATATGAATTTGATCGTGCTTTCTGTAACTTTTATGCAGTTCTATATGAAGACTGGAAATTGTAAATTTGGTGCAACCTGCAAATTTCATCACCCAAAAGATATCCAATTACCAGATGGGCACGGCAATGGCATTGACGGGCAGACTGAAGCAGCTTTCAGTTATGGATCAACTGGAGAGGCGAATCTGACGAAGCCACTTTTTACCCCAGCATTATTACACAACTCCAAAGGCCTTCCTGTCAGACCGGTAATAGATGAATTCATTGATTACTATTGTTTCCTTTTTATTTTACATATGTGCAGTCTTTCATCAATCATGATATGTGAGTGGAGTTTTTCTTTTTTTTTTTTTAATTTTGTTTTATAATATATATTTCTCTTGGAATATGCATCCTCATAAAGTCCTGTGATTACCCCTCCCACAAATAATAGTTGTAAATCGGGTTCAGTGTATTGTTTCAGATTTGTCATTAAAAAATATAATATATTGTTTAAATAAGTATAAAATACAATTTAAGTTTAAAACACAAGTTGGATGTAACATATTTTATATTTTCATAATGATGTTGATTAAGATAATTGGTTAATCTGTTTCACATTTTTTTTATAAAGAAACAAAATAAAAAAAAAGTTACTTATATGGAGTTTGATAAAGGTTGTTCTATTGCGACCTATGGGTTATAGGTTCTGACATTGGAATTAAAATGGTTGTCTACATTTGACCCTCCCCCATTCACCTTAGTGCGGGAACCTTTTAGACTGAGTTGCCCTTTTATATGGAGTTTGATAACAACTATAAAGAATTTTCTTCTGTCATTATTAGTTCTATCAGGTTTTGGAAATCTGAAAAAATTAAAAAAAAATTATTTTGAAAAATTCAGCATGTCCAAAAAATCCAGGTGCGAGCATATACATACTGGTAAAGGCCGATACAATTGCCAGTACAGAACACATACTGCTTTGTACCGTTTTCCATTGGGTATGGTACCATTCAATTCTGGTCGTATCAATAACTTTGCCTCCCAACCCCTCCACTCACCCCCCAACCAAAAAAAAAAAAAGGGAAAAAAATAATGATAATTATAAATGAGAAAATAGTTTATGGGAGAGCATGTTCTTACCAAATTTTAGCTTATAAAGTATGCAAGCTCCAAATTACATGGAAGTAATTTATATTTACCTATTTATTTCTTGTTTTTAGTTTTTAATTATTCTCATTTTAGTTTCTGAGTTCCTAGGTTGGTCAATTTTTGGTCCTGAAATTGCTGGTAGGCGTTTATTCCTTTGTTTTGTTAACTCTCTTTCCTTAAGCCCAATATGAGGCTTTCACCTCCCTTTTCACTTAATACCTTTCATTGTTGACAGGGTGAAGTGGATTGCCCATTCTACTTGAAAACTGGCAGGTCAGTGTCATCTTATCAATGCAGAATCAGACCTCTCTCTCTCTCCCTCCCTCTCTCTCGGTTTCTTATAGTTTTTTTCTTTTCTTCCATTGTCATTATTCAGCTGCAAGTATGGGGCCACTTGCCGCTACAATCATCCAGACAGATATGGTAAGTACATTTCACATGTTTCTTCCACTAGGATCCATGATGAGAATTTGTCCAAGCATTCTATTTTGTAGAGTTTTCCCCTACTTTTTATGTTATCTTGGCAGCAATTAATCCGCCTGCTGCTGCACTAGGCCCAGCCATAATAGCCTCTCCTGCAGCACATTTGAACTATGGAGTTAATTCAGCTGCCTCTATTCTGCAAACCATTGACCCGAGGCTGTCTCAGACAACGGTAACTTGAAGATATTTCATTCTCCCTGATGTTTTGTTTCTCTATGAAAGACTGTATTGGCAGGTGCCAATGCCATTTTCAGCTGTGCTCATGCTTGTGAATGGGAGTAAAAGTTCATTCATTTAGATATTGATTTTTTTTTGCAAATACACACACACATTCGTTCAAATCAAGTTTTGATTTTTTGCATTTACTGTTAATAGTTCAATCATAGTTTTTCTGAACATTGACTAAATTTTGTCATGAGTGGTTCTATTATTTGTTTCCTCATGGGTTCTCTAAAAGTTACATATGCTCTTCTTCTTTTTCATTTTTCCTGGAACAAGACTTTACGTAACCATATTTGCTTGGTCAAGATGCTATGTTTCTCATTGTTTTTACCCTACCTTCTGATTTTGTTTTGTATTTAGAATTGATTTAGCCATGGAATGCAATTGTTTTTACTTTTTTGGGTGAAGTGCTAACAGGAGTTGTGTTCTCCTACTGCAGCTTGGACTGATCCCAACCATATATCCTCAGCGGCCTGGACAGATCGAATGTGATGTGCGTATCTGTTTGATTTCACATTGTGTTTGATTTCATGTTGTGGTTGGTAAATAATGTCCGTTATTGAAGAAATGCTCTGCACTGCATATCGTCTTCCATTGGGTTGTTAGATATGGAATGTCAGATGTCAGCTGCAATGCATATCATCTCTGATGCTCCAATTCTTTACTGAAACAGTTGATTTGCAATTATTTCCTGAGTAATCATTGTTCTCCAATTGTTTCTTACAATTTACTTGCTACCTAATAAAATTATTAAAACATGGCATCTCATGGATGACTTGCTGGAACCATTGAATGTATTTTACATTAGTCTAAATTATCTATGGAGTTAGGTTTTATGCTCTTTTTGTTGATTTTCAGTGGAGTCGGGTTTTATGATCTTTGTTGTTCAGTTGTAATTAAAATAACTTTGTCAAAAGTTATCTCCCTTGTCAAGCAATTTGGGCATTCTTTGTGAGTTTATATTTCTTCAATCTTGTTTCTAACTTCAGTTGCTTTTATTTTTTGGATCCACATCTCTCCATTGTAGTACTATATGAAAACTGGGGTGTGCAAGTTCGGGGAAAGGTGCAAATATCATCACCCTATGGATCGGTCAGCAAGCACTTTGGCAACAATTGAAGCCCAACAAGAAAGTGTCAAGCTCACACTTGCAGGCCTTCCTAGGAGAGAGGTATGACTATATGTTTTTCTAAAATGAGATTGACGGCATGGTGGCTAGGTCTTTCAGTGATCTGAACTCTTAAAATTTTAGTTTTTCATGTAAATTAGCATAGTAAACTAGAATAAGCATACTTATCACTTGCACGATTTTTTGGTAAACTGACTAAAATGTTGTGTGTTTTCTTTGAAGTTGTATGTTTTGTGTCAAGGTAGATGAAAAGGCAGCTCAAATTAGAATTTGCAACCAAAGCCATCTTGGTTTCAATGCTGCTCTTTCCCTTCTTTTTTAAGACTTTAAATAAGTTTGCATTAAGGGAGCATGCAGGAGTGAAATTAGGAAGGGGTCTGTGTATGTATAAAGCGTGATCCATTTTATAGCTATTAGCCGAGCTTGCAAGCAAACTTGTGAATTAAACTTCCATATTCCTAATAGAAGTTTGTTTCGTTTGGGAAGAAGGGAATGGGAAAATGGAAGGAAAGTGAGGAGACAGAGGAGAGAAAATGAGTTGTATTTCTTTTACCATTTTCCCCCCAAACTCAATAGCGAAACAAGATTGGGGAGAATTATTTTCTCTCCTTTTTTCCACTTCTCTTCTTCCCAAACCAAATGGTGTGTATGTTGATTTCTTAGGGGTTGAAATTTAAATAGATTTTGAACTTCTGTGCTTTGTTATGGATCTTGGATTTATTTTATTTATTAGTGATAAATAACAAAATTTATTAATTGGGCACTAAGAAAGTGCCCAAGTATTGAATAATGCTAAACTTACGAAGTAATGTTCTCCACAGCTCAAAAAAGAACTAGTATCCAGTGCTTACCTTGACCTAATGACACTAATTCTGTCAAGTGAAGATGGCTCATGCAATGGTTTGGTCACAACAATTGTCATTATACCAAATATTGACTTTACACATTTTAAAAATAACTAAAATATAACCAAGAAAGAGCATGTGTTTTGGATTCTCTCTCCTTTCTCTCTCCCAAAAAGTCCAAGATCCCAACATTGTACTAAAAATGCAAGATATCGAGGGTCTGAATTCTTGACTCAAATTTTATGCTCATTTGGCTGTTCTAGAATTTAATGCTCTCTCTTTTCCAATTTTAACATGTGTGTATAACATAAATAAAAAGATCAAGGTCAGAAAAAAAAAAATTATCACTTGTGTCAACATTCTATTCTATATTAATATCATTCCAATTAATTGTTCCAGGAGCTTTAGGAACTCTAAATAATTGTTTGAAAAATGAATTACATTTACGTACCCAAAGTGCCAGTATTGGTGTTTTTAAGGTGATGAAAAAAATTAACCGATTAGTTGTACTACTATGTGCATTTATTTTCTAGACACAGCACAATTCTCACACACAGCTTACTTGTCGCTATAATTGGAGTCAGAAACATAAGATTGAGGAAATGGGAATTTGAGAGGGATCAGAACAATGCTTTGGGATCGTGTAATGCACATGCTACAATCTCTTTACTTGTTTTTGGGATGAGTCAGTTCTGTTACTAGATTTATCATGTCTTAGTTAGGGATTTGCAATAATATTTCTTCTGGTGCTAGGAATCCTGGGGCCTTGAAACATTGTCTGGACCAATTTGAACTGAATGTGGAGTGCCTAGAGTATAACTTCGACAAAATAACAAGGGGATATACGTGAACTTTCACCAATTCTATTTGTTAGTTGTCAGCTGGTTTAATTTTCAGCCGTCTCTGATTGTATGTGTGTGTGTGTATTAGTGCTTTGTGTGCATGTTATCAATTTGGTGCTATATGTAAGCACTTGGTTTTGGTGGATAATGTAAACAGGGTTCTATTCACTGTCCTTACTATATGAAGACTGGGACATGCAAGTTTGGTGCAACATGCAAATTTGACCACCCACCTCCGGGAGAGGTCATGTCTATAGGAACATCGCAAGAGACGGGGGTTGAAGGGAAAGAGGACGAGACCATTCAAGAAAGCACTGAGTATTGACTCGTTCGACAGGTTCATTTGCTGAACTCGAAAATACTCTCCAGGTTGTATTTATTTGAAGGGCTAGCAGGCTTTACGACGTTTGGGTGGCATTCAAAACTGAAGCCGGTGTACTGCAATTTTACTTTTTATGTTATGGTTTTAGCTTGTCTGTTTTGTATTTTTGTATTCGAAGGATTTGTTTTCGTCCAAGAACAACGAAGGCTTAAAGCAATCTGGATCTGAGGATGATTTTCTAGGTTTTATGAATCAAAGATCAATCAAATCATGCACCAATCATCATTTGGAGGAACCTGACTTATGGTTGGGCTTGCAGCTAAGCTGAGTTGTATGTTCTAATTTGGTTTAAAAATCTAATCGAACTTGAAAATGCGTCTAAACTTTTGAGTTCAGTCTTTTGTCGGAGAAACTGTGGGAATTTTTGAGTTTGTTTCAACGGATATATGACAATTTTTTTAAAATTGCTGAATTTTTTGACTTGTGTTAAAATGTTGAAGAGAGAAATTATTAGATTTATTTTAACAAATTTATGTTAGAATTTTTGAAAGTTGTTAAAAAGTTTTTAGTATTTGTAAAAAATTATAAGGATTTGTAAAAATGTATTGGAATTTATAAAAATTTGTTGAGATATGTAGATATATATGAACTTATAAAAATTTTATGAACTACGAGGTAAGTAAAAAGTATAAGAAAATTTTAGAGATTTTTAGATATTTTTTAAAATATAGCTTTAAAGATTTTTAGATATTTTTTAAAATGTTTAACAAATTAATCACAACCTCGTTAAGCAGTCTCAGGGAGTGTCTTGATTAATGCCTTTACATGAATATTCAAATTAAGGTTTGTTACTCCTAGCATGCGTTCTATGACAAACAACAGCGTATTTTTCACCGGGCTGCGTTATCAGCATGCTAATACTAGGGTCGCCACTCACAAATTGTTTGATCCTAACAAGAAGTTCAACGTGGCATATCCTCTATTATATCTCAAATGATAAACCATGATGTCATTTGTATCTAAATTTTCAATAAGAACTAATTTAATTTTCACTCCCATGAGCGCAGCACTTGAGTTTACAGCAGGTGGGTTTATTTTATTTTATTTTTTATTTTTTGTTCTTCAATTTTTAGTGTAATAGGTGTATAATCTCAATATTGTCATTTGAGTTACAATCATTTTTTTTTTTTAAAATATGTTATCTATTTATTTTAGACAAGTAAAAAAAAAAAAAATTTAGAAATATGAATGCAGGTATGGGTGGGGATAAATAGGGGTGAATTTATAATTTGTAATTAGTGGGGAGGGGGAACATTATATTTTAAATTTAAATAGGGGCAAAAGTAAAATAAATAGAATCTGTGTGTAATTTTTCAAATTAGTGGGGGCAATGATTCCTCGGGCATTTTCTGCCCATGGGGATATAGAGACTTTAAAATATAATTTTATTAGTTACATATATATATATGTGTGTGTGTGTGTGTGTGTGAATATAACATTTATGATAAAAATAATTTAATATAGGTTTGTCCAATAATAAAATATTAAGTGGAAGATTTTATACTTTTATAAATTTTGGTTAGCCAAAGTTTGGTTTATTTAGTTATAAATTTTAAAAAATAATAAAATAATAAAATACGCCACATGTCCAATATATGTTTTAGAGTGCCTAGAGTAAATAGCCGAACCTAATTACTTAAATTTGGGGGTATTTGGTATGATAAAAAGTGAGATAAAATAAGATAATTTATGGGTTCGTAATTCGTGCAATGAGATAAAAAGTGAATAATTTTTAAAAATTTTTAAAAATTTTCAGTAAAACAAACACTCCTAAATTTGACAAAATTGTGTACACCCCCTGTTGGAATGATTTTGCACAGATAAACACAAGACAAATTGGGGCCACGAACATCCAATTTTCTCTCTGTTACCCCAATTAAATATGGCTCTAAGGTCTAGTGAACTTGCAAAGTCCCATATTTTTTTTAATTTTTGTTTTTTAATTTCAACTTGAATAGATTTTGATTAAATGGTATTTTACCACACAAACTTGTGAAAATGTGAAACTTAGAAATTTAAATTTGGTGCTTCAATATTATAACTTGAGAAGGTAGACCAATAGGTATTTTTTATTTATTTATTTATTTTTTAAAAATCATAATTATTATTAGATTATGTTTGGTTTCCGATGAGAATTAGAATGATTTTTTTTTTTTAAAGAATATATTAGAGCAATATTGCCAAGTCACATCTTATAAAAAAAATTGAGTTAAAACTGTTCTTGTTGCATCCACTCCCAGTATATGCTTTAACACGAATCATACAAATATATATTAGAAACATCTAATAAAATATTTATTCATAACCCAGTAGACAAAAGTACATTACATAGTCTTTTTGGGAATTGGTGACTTATCCATTTATTGGCTTTGGCATTAAGCTTCTCTTTGTTTTAAGGGATTAGATGATGGGAGTTAAGTAATATTATGTATAATAGATAGAATTCGATAAAAGATTAGATTAATTTTTTATATGTAATTATTTTTTTAGTGTTTGGTTAGTGGGATATAAAATGAGATAAAAAATGTAATTTAATATGTAATGCAATAGAAAATAATTTTGAACCTTCAGATCTTAGCGGGAAATAAATCTAGAAGTAAGATATTAATAATACCTCCCCCATAGGATATATCATCCGATAATCCGGGAACATTTTGTTCAGTGTCACAGCGAAAATCCAGTGTCCAAAAAATGCATCAAATACCAGTTTCGATGGGACCCACGGACATTTTGTCCAATCTAGCGCTCGTATGTAGCAAACAAATGAGGCCTAATGTTTCTCAAATGAGTAAATATCAGGTCGGATGAATTAATTCATCTTAGTCTAGAATCAAAGAAATCCATTAAAAAAGGTTTTTATGTTGTGATTTACAGTAAACTAAACTTTTTTCCATGAGAGAATGAAATAAAAATTTATTCTTATGGAACATGTAAGAACAATAAGATTTAATCGAAAAAAGTGATAAATTCTTGTAGGGTCTAAACAAATGAAATAAAAAAAAAGGGGCTCAATAGGTCTAATTTTAACCCTATGTGAAATTTTCAATCTAAATACCATATTGGATTTGGAAATTTATATTACCTAGTAATGAATTTTTTTTTTTTTTGATGATTTAATCAAACTCAACAAATCACGTAAAAAAAAGTGGCTGAAGGGAGAGGTAATGAAATTTTTTTTAATTTGGGTTGTTTAATTAAAGATCAACCAAACGTTAAAACTTTCCTCTGGAACAAAAATTTCTATTTCACTTTCTGAATTCAATAGTCAATCAAACATGGCATAAGAGATTTGCACTCGGATGAGCTATGTGAAAGTTACTGGCCCTGTGGATGAGGACTTTGATAATCCTGCTCAAGGTCTTCTCGGATTCAAAGCCGGGCAACCCCTCCCCCTTGATGTAGAAACAAAATTGTATTCAATGTTCTCAAAAAAAAAAAAAAAAAAAAAATGAAAAAAATAAAATAAGATAAAATAAAATAAAAATAAACAATTAAATAAAAAAATAAGTAAAAATAAAAAAAATTGGATCTTGCATTATCTCTTGATACTTGATCAAAACATTTGAAAAGTTGACAATTGGGTCACCAACATATTATTTACTTTATCTGATTATAAATAAAAAGTGTGTGCAAAATGAGTGTGAATTCAAGACAAAAAGAGCACATTGAATTGAATGTCATTTTCCTCTCAATTCTGTACAAACATAAGTAAATTTGACAACTCAAAAAAAAAAATATATATATATATCCCCACAGTAGTTCAAATCATCACTAAAAGTACTCGAAATCAACATACGAAGAATTATCATCATTACAACCACCCTTGCTTTTATTTGCTCCAGTTTCCGCCATTTTGTTGTCTGATTTGGCTGCTGCCTGATCTTTACTAGCAGCAAACTGCCCGAAGGCCAGAGGCTCAGGCACATGGGGAGGCGTTGCACTTCTCACCAAAGCCCAGTTCACACCCTCAAAGAAGGGGTGCTGTTTGATCTCTGTGGCACCGCGTTTGAACGCAATCCGCTTCTGCGGTTCCTTCACCAGCAGTCCCCGGATGAGATCGCGCGCAGCAGAGCTCACCTGCGATGATTCCGGGAACCTCAGCGGCTGCCCCACGACGTTAACTAGCGTGGCCCGGTTCCCCGATCCCTTGAAAGGGGTCGTCCCATGCAATAGCTCGTACAAGAAAATGCCAAAAGTCCACCAATCCACCGCGCTACCATGACCCTCACCTCGAATAATCTCTGGAGCCAGATACTCGTGGGTCCCCACGAACGACATGGACCGCACGTTGCTGGGCTCTGCCATTAGTTCTGGGAGGGACCCACCGACGAAAAGGCCGAAATCTGATTTGGATTTGCGGTTCTTTTTCGAAGGCAGGATGCGCGGGAGGAAATTTGACTGCTGCGTGCAGCCTTGGACGGCGTAATGGTCGTCCAAGATTCCGCTGGCCCCGCCACTGGCGTTGCCTACTTGGGCGGCTGTTGAAGCCTTGACAAGAGTCGGGCTGACTGAGCAACGAAGGGATAGATCGAAATCAGAGAGCATGATGTGCCCCTCGTCTCTTATTAGAACGTTCTCTGGCTTCAGATCTCTGTAAACAATCCCGAGCATGTGCAGATACTCGAGTGCCAACAACACCTCCGATGTGTAGAACCTGGCCAATTAAATGAACAGAAAAATGTTTGAATTATACATGCATGAACCTTTAGGATTTTACGTAAGGAATAATGTGCTTCAATTGTACAATTATATAAGGTAAGGACTTGGAAACTTTCCTGTATAATCAACTACAGTTGAAATTTCTACCACCCAAAATGAACTACTTGCAGCAAGAACTTTCATCTTATGTTTATCTTTATCTAAATGATGTTGAAGAGGGATAATAACTTTTTTCACAGTTTCCAAATTTGTATGGAAAGGTAATATCCGACCAAAACCCTGATACTGAGCAAAGATGGGAAGTATATAACTTCCTGATACTCGATGTAACGTAAGGTACAATGTTTGAACTTCTCACTTTTATGATTGTTATAGTTGTCGTTTCTGAGTTCTTTGATTCTAGAGGGGGCGTGGACACTCTGGGGACACCTTCACCTCTATACATTCGGTTTTAGCCCCTTTTCTTTTCTGTAATAATGCGTTCAACTTGACACCATGAATTACCTTCTTTTTTTTTTTTTTTTGGGTAATTGACACCATGAATTACTGCTAGTGCTAATAAAAGATGTTAATTTGTTGGGTGGGAAAGGGAAGTAAGTGAGAGAGAATGAAAAAATTTACCTTAGTTTTCAGTTGGTGGATGAAAGGGAATGGAGGTGACCAATTCCCCTTTGTTAACCAAAAGTTTTCTTTCACCCGGGTGCTAAATTATGTTTTCTATATTGTCTTTTTTTTTTTTTTTTTTTTTTTTTTTTTTTTTATTATTTAAATAATGTACAAAAAAAATAAAAAAATTTTAAAA
>JAVXUM010000017.1:14376872-14402870 GCA_035590655.1 Pouteria glomerata | reverse complement strand
CAATCCAAATTAAAAAAAAAAAAAAAACTAAAAAACCCTAAAATGAAGAAATAAAAAACCTCACATATTTTGTCACCGCTTCCTCAGTTCGTGCCTCTCCAGTGCTCTGAAGGCCAATGACTACACACTTATTTTCCATCAATGCTTGCTTAGTTAGTCTTACAACAGCAGGAACCTTAGCCGACATACACATGTGCCTAAAGAAACGCTACAATAGCATACAGAATAACGAAAATAAATAACAGATAAGAGAAATATTGAATCACTATTAACTGAACTCCAGAATCCTAAAAACTTGAACCTGGTGGTTTGCCCAGTAAAATCGCCACAACTGATTAGGATTAGGCTTCTCACTGGAAAGAAATGTACTTGCCGATAGCAATTCCACCCGCAACTCTGCCCAAAATTCTGCAGCCTTTTTGTACATCTCCTGAGAAAAATGCAAGTATGTTTCAGAGTTTTAACAGATTTTGAATAAAATCAAATGCATCTAAGATAAAGACATGCATATCAAATCAAAAAAGAAATCACTAAATCTGGAGTCCACGATAAAGAAATTTTGAATGGTATGATTAACAAATAAAATAATTTAATCTAAATTTTACAAAAGGGCATCTAACATTACATGGCAAAAACCTTCAGTTTAAAATAAAAAAGTGGATTAAGCAATTGACAATTCTCAACCAAATGCTGAAGCAAGAACAGATTACGTCTTAACCTGTAAAAGTTATGAATAAACCACTAAAATACAACACAACCAATATCCTAGTCCAACAGGGAAAATTCCACCAAGCCGGATGGTCTTATAACTAATAACAGAGATGCATATTGCCAATATTACAGCCGTCTGCTTAATTATCAGAAACAATTCAAAAACACAGTAATATAATAGCTGGCAGTAGGAACCAAATTAAAAAATTGACATTTCCATTCACCAACCAATCAACATCCCAAAGGTTTCAGCTACAAAAATAAGCCAAAACATAAATCTCCTTCAACAAGAAATGTAATATATAATGCCAAGTGTCTATAGCCAAAAACAAAAAAAGGAAAAAATAAATAAAACAAAATAAAAACAAAACAAACAAACAAGAAAACCATGAACAGTTCCAAGAACAGACCTAAGTGAGAAAACTATTCGACTATAAAGCCAAACATCAGATCATTCTAAAGATGATAAACCAGGTGAATTTTTTTTATAAATAAACAATTTTATTAAAAAAAAGTAGAAAGCAGTGAAACAGGCACCGAGATAATGCCAAACACAGTCCCACCCAGTCAGCAAAGCGAACTTTCAACAAAGCTCACAAAAGCTTCAATATCCAGATCTAAACCCCCTTTAACCAAACAATACAATTGAGATGTAAACAATACTATTACTTTTACATAATGTCATCCCAGTATCTTAAAAACTTCTTTGGTTTCTCTCTGTCCAAACCAACCAAGTTAGACAAAAAATAATCATATTTCAATGCTTCCTCCATTGCTTCCTCAACTAAACACCCCACCAAGAACTAAATGGTCCTTTGGGTCCCTTGGGAAGACTGACTGGACTCAGAATCTAGAGAGCAACAGGGCCCAAAGTTTCTTAGTCCACCCACAATGGATAAAGATATGTTCAATTGATTCCTCATGGTCCTTGCATAAGCTACATCCTTCGAGTAGAATAATACCTCTTTTTCTAAAGATTATTCATAGTTAGTATTCTCCAACGAATAATGCACCATGCAAAAAAAAAAAGGCCACCTTCGGAGTAATGCCCACAATCCAAATCTTTTTCCAAGGGAAACTAGATTCTCTGCTCCCACATAAAGCTATGTAGTAGAACTCTAAACTTTCCTGTCTTAGGATCCACCCAAAAGATTTCATCTTGACCTATCAAGGGCTTCCTAAATTGGATCAAGCCCAAAAGATCAACATACCTTATTATCTCCCAATCATTTAAGTGCCTGCGTAGAACCAAAACCCACTTCATACCCAACCCAGCAGAAAAAACACAATTTGCCAACAGTAGCTTCCTTATTCACTAATAGGTTATATAAATTAGATTAGAGCTCTTCCAGGCTTCCTTCTAAATTCCACTTGTGCTTCCAGAATTTGATTATAGTTCCACTTCCAAGCCGCCAACTAACTTGTTGCTTAAGATTTTGCCACTACGAATTTTAATCAACAAACTGGGGCCAGTAGTTGCGTTCCTCACAATGGTGTTCCATTCTCCCCCAATTTATTCCATATTTGTATCAAATGATCGTCCACCACCTCCTATCCTTCTTGCAGGTGAACAGCCAAATCCATTTATCCATCAGCGGCTCAGTTGAGAGAAATAGAGAGAAAGAGAGAATTGAATTGTGTTCCTCTCTTCTCCCTTGAATCTTGTTTATAATCAATGTCTAACACTAAATAAGGAAAACAAAGGAACGGAAAAGGAAATACAGCTGATAAGGAAACAAAAATCATATCAATCCTAGAAGGAAATAAAATCATCATCAATCAATCTCCTATATTCTAACACTCCCCCTCAAGTTGGAGCATAAAAGTTAAAAATGCCCAGCTTGGATGACTCTGGAATGAAGAGCGAGGCAAGGGCTTAATGAGAAGATCAACCAATTGATAAGAGGATCGAACAAACAGAATACTCAGCTCTTTGCGAAGCAACAAATCCAGAATAAAGTAGCAATCCACCTCAATATACTTGGTATGTTCGTGAAATACAGGATTACTTGCAATGAAGATGGCAGCTTGATTGTCATAATACATCACCGTGGGAGTAGGAACATCAACACCAAAGTCTCGAAGCAGAGAACGAACCAGAGCATTTTAGAGGCAGTATGAGCCATAGCAAGATACTCAGCCTCAGCACTTGAACGAGCCACGACTTATTGTTTCTTGTTGCGCCAAGTAACTAAATTACCACCAATAAATGTACAGTAACCTGAAGTTGACCGTTGATCATCTCAGTTCCCAACCCAATCAGCATCACTATAACTACTCACCAAAAGAGAAAAAAGTCACTGTAATAAACCATAGCCAGAAGCACCCTTCAAGTACCGTAAAACATGACATACTGCTTCAAAGTGTATAGAATGAGGAGCATACATAAACTGACTAACAATAGGCACTGCATAGGTAATGTCAGGCCGAGTGACTGTGAGATAGATCAATTTTCCCACTACGCGTCGATAACGACTCACATTAGAGAATGGTGAACCAGTAGTCGTATCAAGTTTGACAGAAGCGTCTATAGGAGTATCAACGGGCTAAGAACCAAGTAAGCTAGTCTCAGATAAAAGATCCAAAACATACTTGCATTGGAAAAGCATGAGGCCTGCACTAGATCGTACTATTTCGATGCCAAGAAAATAGCGAAAGGCACCCAAGTCTTTGGTATGAAAGTATTGACTTAAATGGTTTTTCAAAACAACAATACCTGTGACTATCTCCCGAGATAACGATGTCATCAACATACACAATTAACACAATGGTACTAGAAGAAAAGTACTGGACAAAGACAGAATGATCTGAGGTAGACCGTTGCAGCCCATATTTCAACAGAACATCACTGAAACAATCAAACCAAGCACGCGGGGATTGCTTTAGACCATATAGGGCACGACATAACCAGCAAACTAAGTGTTCACTCCCAAGAACCACATAGCCCGGTGGTTGATCCATATAAACTTCCTCTTGAAGTTCACCATGAAGGAAAGCTTTCTTAATATCCAGCTAATAAAGAAGCCAAGATCGACTCACAACGACGGCAATAAGAATGCGAACAGAATTAAGCCAAGCAACTGGTGAAAAGGTCTCTAGATAATCAATACCATAAGTCTAAGTATAACCTTTTGTAACAAGTCGAGCTTTAAGTAGCTCAACAAAGCCATCTGGGAGATACTTGACATTATAAACCCAACGACATCCCACTGATTGCTTCCTGAAAGGTAATGGTGCCAATTCGCAAGTATGATTGTTATAAAGTGCTTCCATTTCTTCATCCATAGCATGTTTCCATCCAGGAGAAGACAGCACTGAGCGATATGAAGCTGAAATAGAAACAGAAGACAAAGGAATACAAACAAGGAAAAGTCCGATGATAGGAAACAAATTTAGCAATGGGATGCTGTGTGCAAGTACGTTTACCTCGACGCTAAGCAATGGCTAAATCATCATCAGAGGTGAGGAACAATGGTTGAAACATCAGACAAAGTAGTAGATTGAGAAGGGTCATAAGAAACAAGGGGTCTATCCGGGTCCCACTAATATACTTGCATTTGAGAGTGCAGATTTTGCTGAGACTCCTGCAAAGAAGGTTGAAACATGAGTAAAGGTAATGTAAGACTAGTCTCCCCTTTACGAGCAGGAGATGACTCCCCCTGAATGCTAGAAGTTACACCATGAGATAATTGCGTCCCAGAAGTAGAGACGAAGGGGATTGACTCAAAAAAGGTGACATCAGCACTCACAACATACCGACGAGATGCCGGATGATAACAGCGGTACCCCTTTTGTGTACGAGGATAGCCCAAAAAAATATATTTTCTAGAACGAGGAGAGAGTTTATCTAAACTAGGATTAAGGACATTAACAAACGCCACACAATCAAAGATACGAGCAGTAAGAGGAAAGAAATTACTATCTAGATACAGGATAGAAAAAGGGGACTTGTTACCCAAGACAGTGGATGGCATACGGTTGATGAGAAAACATGTAGTGAGAACAGCATCCCCCCAAAAAAAATTTGGGTACTTGCATATTAAACATCATAATTCGAGCAACATTAACCAAATAACGATATTTACGTTCGGCAACACCATTTCGCTGTGAGGCATGGACACAAGAGATCTAGTGAATAATACCTCGATCAGCACAAAAAGAGTCTATAACAGATTGCAAGTATTCTAGAGCATTATCAGAGCGAAAAATGTTGATATGTCTCTCAAATTGGGTATAAATCTCATTATAAAAACGAGTAATAATATAAGGCAGTTCAGATTTCTTTTTCATCAAAATAACCATCTCATGCGAGAGTGATCATCAACAAAATAACAAAATACTGATAACCATTGATACTAGAAATGCGAGGTCCCCAAATATCAGTATGAACTAAATCAAAAGGTTCTGGTTTACGACTAACACCATGACTAGAAAAAGAACTGCGATGATGCTTGCCAAGTTGACAAGCTTCACATTCTAGACTCGATACAGGACTTAAATCAGGAATAACAGACTCCAATTTATTTAAAGAAGGATAGCCAAGACGAAAATACCATTGCATAGGAGAAACAGTTGCACTCAAAACTGGTGAAATTGTGGAAAGAAGACTAGCAGGATCCAGATAGTAGAGTCCGCCTTTCTCATGCCCCAAACCAATCATCCTCTTGGTCTTGAGGTCCCGAAACACACAAGAACTAGGAGAAAAGGTTACAGAACAATGTAAAGTTTTAGTCAACTAGCTAACAAATAATAAATTAAATGAAAAATTAGGCACATAATGGCTTTGAGGCAAATGGAGTGAGGAATGGGGAGAAAGAACTCCTTATCCTTCTATTGAACGAGAAGATCTATCAGCTAGAACAACGTGATGAAAAATAGAATTTAAATGAGAAAAGAACGAAGAGTTACCAGAAATATGAGAGCTTGCACCAAAATCAATGACCTAGGAAGGTAGAATGAAAGCAATACAAGTAACATTACCTGAATTAGCTAATGTAGCTATGGAGGTAGATGAGTGAGACAGCCGAAGGGTTTATAACAATTCACTAAGTTGAGCAGCAAGATCAGTGGTAGTAATGGAAGGCTCTGACTAGGTGGAAGCCACAGAAGCAAGATTATCGGACACGTGATGAACTTGATCGGGCTTGCCATACTTAGCCCAACAATGTGGCTCAGTGTAATTAGTCCGTCTACAGTGAGAACATTTAAGATCTCCTCGCCACCACAAGTTGAACCTCGTGATGTGCGACTGCGTCCTTGCACACTGCCACGAGAGACTCTTTGAGCAGTGTCATTTGAGATCAAAGCAGAGGTTTCTGAAGTAGTGGTCTAAACCGATCCTAAAGATAATCTCAACAGGCAAGAGTAAGTATTGATTGCAGTAGGTAAGGTTCCACTGGCAAGAATTTGATCTTTAAAACTCCGTAAATCTAAATTAAGCCCAAAGGGAAGAGAGGCAATCATAAAATCTTCCCAGTGCCGCTTTTGTTGCTTAAGGTCTGTAGTGGCCTATTCTGTAACAACTGATCCCATAGATTTTTTAGAATACTACAATATTCTGAAAGAGGACGACCTGCTTGTTTGGTTGTGAAGATCTGTTCATATAGTTCAAAAACTCTCGAAACATTACTTTGCTGGGAGAATGAGTCAGCAAGAGAATCCCAAGTTTTCTTTGAAGCATCACAGAATTTTACGGTTGTAACAATGTGAGGTTCTAGACTGTGCTATAACCACCCCATAACAATAGAATCTTCACTAAGCCAATCATCATAGGTACTATCATCAGATTTAGGTGGAAGATCAGTAAGAAATTTCAGTTTCTTCTTTCCACAAAGAAACACCTTCACCGCATGGGCCCAGGCCAAATAAATTAGCCCATTCAATTTCTTAGAAGTAGTTGATTGAGGAATGTCATCGTCTTTCATTAATTTTGATTTTGGTTCAGTGGTAATACCTTTCCCTTCAGCCATGGGTTGAAAAAATAAGGAAACCGAAATCAACATAAAAAAAAATGAGGATTACCAAATATCATAGGCCAACGGTGATAAATGAGTCAGCCAAAGAGAATAAAATAGCGACCAAGGATCAACAAGCATCACAGAGGCATTAAAGAAACAGCAGATCGAAGAACAGCAACTCAGACCGAATAACAGCAAACCGAGGAACAATAGACCGAAGAATAACAACTAAGACCATACCATTAATCAAGAGTCACCGGCGATAAGGAAGGCTCTCTTCCATCATGTGTTGCCAGTGAGGCACCGGAAAGCCACGCGTCGGCACGCACCGAAAGGAAGGAGGCGCATGAGCCCTAGACGCCGGCGGTGGATTGCGCGTGGAGGTGCGTCAAAGCTTTTCAAGCAGCGGCCTCAGGTGGGTGTCGGTCGTCAGCGATAGGCGACCCTTCTGTAGTGGTCGACAACCAACTCCGATGGTCGGAGAGTTGCCGGCGGCGAGGTAAGGCTCCGACCCGTATGTGCTCCTCTTTTTTTTCCCTTAGAAATCAAACCTGCTCTGATACCAAGTTGAGAGAAATAGAGAGAGAGAGAGAGAATTGAATTGTGTTCCTCTCTTCTCCCCTGAATCTTATTTATAATCAATGTCTAACACTAAATAAGGAAAACAAAGGAAAGGAAAAGGAAATATAGCGGATAAGGAAACAAAAATCATATCGATCCTATATCAATCCTAGAAGGAAATAAAATCATCATCAATCAATCTCCTAAATTCTAACAGGCTCATTAAACAGTTTTTGATTTTTTAAGCTAATACATCCTTCATCTACCAGGAGGCAAACTAGATTCCAATCAACCAAATAGAATTTAAAACTATAACCTAAATCTCCTCACAACAAATTCCACTACATCTTATCTAATATATTAATTATCACTTAGGTTGGGGCTTTGCATAGTGACTTGAAATTAACTAGAAAGTTGGTAGCAAGCTCTTGATCAACGTTGCCCTAGCCAATTTAGACAAATACTTTTGTTTTCATCCAACTAGTTTATTTTGGCATCCTTTCCAACAGCCCATCCCAAACTCCTTTTGTCTTGAAAGGGGCCCCAACAAAAGCCCTAAATGCATTACAGGTGATAACTGCAACCCAACAGAAAAGCAAGCTCGTCTCTGTTATCCACATTGCCAACCGGTATAATTTTCAACTTTCCAAGTTGACTTTTAATCTAGAGACTGCCTCAAAACAGAGGACTAGGCATCTATGGTGGCATATTTGCCTCACATCTACATTACAAAAAACTAGCAAATGGGACATTTCTATGATGCCTTAAGGAGCACTCCCAACAAAGGAGACATTCAATAATTCACCTTCCCTTGCTCTCCCTACCATCTTTCTAGAGACCTCCATCATAATAATAAATTGGTACGGATATAAAGGATCTCTCTATCTCAAATTAGAAGCTCCAAAGAAACCCACTAGGGTGCCATTGACCAACGACAAAATGTGGATATGCACCGTGTCATCCATTTACTCTACAACTCCCTAAAACCCATCCTCTACAAGAAGTATAGCAAGAACTCCAGCCGATGATGTCGTTATATGCTTTTCCAATATCTAACTTGTAGATGGTACCCGGTATTTTACTCTTCAACCAGGAGTATATTGCTTCATTTGCAATCAACACAACATCCAAAATCTATCTACCCTCCACAAAAGCATTGTGATTATTTGACACCAGATGAGCCATTGCCCTTTTTAACTTGTTAGACAATACTTTGGAGAGGAATTTATATAGGTTGTCAATCAAACTGAAAGGTCTGAAGTCTCTGATGTTGACAGGTTCACTCTTCTTAGAGATTAAGGCAAAGAAAATTGCATTCATATTTTTAACAAATTTCCCATTCTCAAAGAATTCACTGAACATATTCAATACAGCTACTTGAAGTGTATCCTAACATCTCTGGAAAAAAGCAATGGTCCATCCATCTAGACCTAGAGCCTTGTCCCAATTTAAACTATAAATTGCCTGAAACAAATAGCTTCAATAACATTCTTAGCTTCATCCGGGACAGAGGATAGATCCATACCTTCAAACTGGGGTCTCCAACCTTCCTCAGTGAATAGATCTTCATAAAATTTCACAATGCTTTCCTTGACATAGTCCTCAAGCTCTAGCATCCCCCCTCCACCTCCAACTTTGTTGTGTGGTTTTGCCTTCTATGATCATTCGCCATACGATGGAAGAATCTTTCGACCAAATGAAACTAAATTTCTATATCCAACTAATCTCTTCCATCTGGACCACCTTACTAAACTTCTTTTGCTTCTCTACGAGTTGGGCTTCTTTTGATGACAAGGGATCTACTTCATCTAGCTGAGAATACCCCTCCATAAGTGTGTGTTTCCTGATATCCAGGCTGGGCTTCTTTTAATGACAAGGGATCTACTTCATCCCTCTGATCTAGTTGAGAATTCTCCTCCATAAGAGCGTGTTTTCTGACAACCAGGTTACATATGTCATCCATATTCCAGTTGACGATGTCTGCTTTAAGAAATTGCAACTTCTTAATCAATATATAGCTAGAACTCTCCATTACTCTGTAGCTTCCACACCATTCTAGACTTTATCAACAAAACCCTCCATAGACAATCACATATTTTCAAATATAAAAGGTCGACGGGATGCCTTAGCATCCCCACAATCTAATAAGAGTGGGCATTAATCTAAAGCCAATCTGTGGAGTAAGGCCCGAACAGACCCAGGAATGACTTCCTTCCTTCTAATAGAGATCAAAAAACATTATAAATTTTGGATTCACTCCTAACACTAGATGATGTAAATTTGTCTCCTGCCAAAGGTAAATCAATCACACTAGCTTCTTCAATGAAGTCCGGAGAACTCCTTCACAGAGGCCGAAGTAACTCTGCAATTCCGTTTTTATGATATAGGCCTAATAAGATTGAAATTTTCTCCTACACAATGGGTGGGAACCTCCCATCATTGCATTGCTACTCCAATCTATTCTAAGAATTCCTATTTCTGATTTTACTCTGAAAGCACATGATGAATCATAGCCAATACTCTAAAGCAGTAGCTAACTGACCAATTTCCCACTTCACTGCCTTCAAGGGATAAGACTCATTCCACATCATCAATGTACCTCCTGAGGCCCTTTCGGCTGCCAGTTGCACCCATTTCAGCCAACCACACACCCCAAATACTTCTAATAATGAAATCATCCAACCCTCCTAGCTTGGTTTCCTGGACACAGACCACATCTGGTTTCCTTTTCTTCAGGATAACCTTAACAATGCCTCTCTCTACAACACCATTGCTTCCCCTCACATTCCAACTAAGTATTTTTAGCTTCATTGTTAACACAGCGAAAGTTTATCCTCCTTCCTCTGCTTCCCTCCTCTCTTCTTCTTACCTCTGCCCTCTTAGTTTACTGAACACTCCAGTGACCTGAGTTCCTTTTGCCCCTTTTTTCTCCTACTGTCCTGAGGGTTGTTCCTAAATTTGGATTATCTACACCTATCCTTCTTGGCCCCAACCAATCTTGTCAACTCTTCTTCATACCGTCCGTATGAAACACCTAATATTCTTTTCACCAATTTAACCCTCCTCATATCCATTCGCGTGAAGCATCTGCATTACCACACTCCCCCAACAATAGACTACCACCACCCCGTTGTCTTCAGAGATAATCTCCAAACAAGCTAACGTAGAGAACACAACATTGGTTCCACATCAAACTCCTCCACAGACATTCAACTTTGGCCTTCCTAATCTCTTCCAAAGCTAAACTGCAACAATCCTCATCCCCTAATAGTAGAAGCTTCTCCCCACCTGACCCCACAAACTTCCAAAACTCCCTCTCATTTCCAGTCCCCAATACTAATTCCATATACTGAATGCTAAAGGTCTCTCTGCTCTTTCCATCCTCATTGGAAAGAACTCAGCTTCTTCATCAGAAAATGGATGTTCAAGAGGTTCCAACTTATTAGGCTGAAGCTGCTTGTTGATCATGCCTATTGATCCAAAGAATTCCTTCGGCCCACCACTAAAACTTATGTGCTGCTTCAATTTCAGATTTGAGCCATCTATCTCCGGGGCCCAAAATTAGTAAGTAGCCCAACAGCATCATCATTATGAAATTGGGCTTGGGAGGGATCACCAGGCCTAACAGCCAAAACATTAACCTGGCTCATGCATTTAAACCCATCATCTAGAACCTTCTTAGGCCTCACATGCCTCACTACATGCCACTGTCCTTGCGGGAGAGAGCTGGTATCATCGTTTTCCTTGTAGTCTCACATGCCGGCCTCCCCTTTTCCACCATGTTTGACTTGACATTGGCACAGGTCTTGGGACAAAACGAAGCATAAGGGCCACGTTCAACCACAGAACTACATCGAACACCATCTCACCCAACTTCAATAAGGGCAATATAATGATACCTGAAATAAAAATGTTTTTCTGCTATAGATTTTTAACAGCTACAAGCAAATATGTGACATCCAGGTTCCATTCCTGATCATGATGACACGAAAGCAACATCAAGTTCTGTTGTAACCAAAACTATGGCAAGCAATGATCTGAACAAGCTTTTCTATGGTTGACGAAACCAACGTCAACTTTTGCATAAGCCAGAAATGTCTAAGATAAGTATACAAGATTTTCCATTTTTTACCCAACCTCAGTCCCATGTTACTTGCAGGATTAATCTATGGCAGTATCATTAGTTTGACAATTTCAACAATATACCTATTAAAAGAAGAAAAATACAACTCCATCAGCAACCAAATATGGTTTTTTTGATCTGTCAACATGCAGAGTTGTTCCAGCATAGAGGGGCCATGCGCATATATATATATATGGACGCACAAAATGGCAGACAATTACAAACTGGTCAGAAGTAGGATACTAAACTAGAAAATCAATTTCTTCTCAAATTAACAAAGTGTTTCTTACCATCATTTTGGCATCCAATGGTGCTTCAACAACTTCGAACTCTACTCCTTTATAGCTAAGCGTTCGACACATATACATTCCCCTGAAAGATAGAAAATACCAATTAAATTAATACAGTAAATAAAAATATAACCATACAAAAAATATAAACTCACAACCTTGCTTTCATGTCCATGGCCACAAGTTCTAGTGCCCCAACACCTCCTTTGTCTAGAGCACCTGCAATGATAGTCCAAAAAGGGAAATCCGATCAGCTAATTTCTTACAAAGAAACCAGTGCAGTGAACAAAGGTCCCCTCACAACCACACGTGTGCACACACACAAACACACAGTGACCAAGATTGCACATAGGCTGTGCTCCCATACAAAAAAACTACTCAATACCCCAGCGGATATTGTCATTGTGAGTATATTAAAAGCATGCAATGAAAAAGATAAATACTGCGCAAGGAAAAAGAAAGGAAACAAATCTAAGTAGCAATGCACAATAATTTATCAAGACAGATTCACAAACTATATGCTCTCTATTAGTTTCTACCATGGTTTCTGAAAGAAAGGCAGTAGTTACTACCATGATTACAACTTTGGCCAAGGGCAGGCTTTTCTCAAAGCCTACATCGGAGCAATTCAACAATAAGACCTCAACCAATTGAAGTCGAAGTCACCATTTCAAACTCCCTCGTCATTATCTGGCTCCTTGTTCTAGTGGAATTGGTCAAGAACTCTAGGAGATTAGTCCCACCAAAGGTAAGGATACCCCTAGTTTGAAAAAAAAAAAAAAAATGGTTTTCTCAAAGATTTAAAGTGAAAGTTTGAAAATGCACATTTTTAGCAAGTACACTGTCTATTTGCTTTGTTGTTTCCCATTACCTAGTCTTATCAAAATCTATTTAATATTTAAACATGTAATATTCTCCTCTCAATTAGTTGTTCAGTGCAGCGCATACATGGTGCATAAACATCTCATTTACTATTTCCTATCTGCTGTAGTGTTAAAAGTCCTTTGCATAAACAAAAGTTGCAATGAAGTGTTTCAGCTAAACATAAGAAAAGATTAAGATTAATTAAAAAAAAATCAGCAAAGAAAAGGAAAATATCAGTCCATTAACCATTCCAGCCAAAATTTTGCCAAAAAATAACTAAATTGATTCTACCATTTATGCTTATAGTTGTTACAAGCAGGAGTCCGGTGCTTTTGGCAGCCACAATTGCCTTACCAATGCTCACTTGAGACATGGCTAGTCAGTTGGCCATCAAATACCCTAGCAATGTTTAAATAACACTTCCAGGTTAAGTGCTCGCATGCTTTTTCAAGAATAAATTTGAGTTTGTCTTTACCATTCTTTAAGTTACATTGAATGGCCTTGAATGGACCTCTTAGACAACTAAAATGGTCAATCAAGTGTTGCAAATAAACCGAGCCGAGCCGAGCCAAACAGTGCTCTGTTCAAACTCCACTCATTAACTAAATGAGCCTAAACTTGTGTTCAAACCTGAACTGTTCATAACAAATAAGATTTATTTATAGCCCCACTTGGAAGAAACACATCATATCTCCAATCTGATGTGATATGAACATATATAGTTTCCTAGAGCACTATTTATACCATTTTGATATTTTAATATTAAATCAACACAGTGTTGTCAATATAAGTTTAAGTTGCGTAAATTGAATGGTGCAGTAGTTCAAATATGATATCTTTTATCATCGGGCATGATAGTTCAAATACATTTAAACTTGAAAATAAACAAATTTGGTGTGCATTTTATATATGCATTAAATTGAGTGATTTGTATGTTATATATTAATTTTTTTACATGTATATTATTTAATTATATATCAATTGCATTAAATTGATGGCTGGTATGTTATATTTTAATATGTATTACATGTATATTATTTAATTATATAAAACAAAAAACATTAAACGAGTAAGCCTTTAATGAGTCAAGTTAGACAATGTTCAAATTCGGCTCAGCCCATGTTTGCTCACGAACGGTTTGGTTAATTTGCAACCCCAATTGAATCTATTTTGAAATAATATAATTTCCATTAGTCTAGTCTCCTACAATTATTTTAATCATGCAGTAATAACATTTTAGTGACCAATGATTTTGCTAAATTTGGTAATGAATTTACATCAATTCCATGCACACCTTGTTTTTAATGCAGGATATTTTTGAAATGCCAGTTATGATAATCAATGTCTACAACACCAGTTTCATATATATGTGTGTGTGCACGCGCGCGCCCCTCACTTTTTGAGCTAAGACCACAAAAATCATAATAAAACTTCACAAAGTATCCATTACATGTTTTTAATAATATTAAATTTCTAATTTTAATAAAATAATCCAAACTGTAGAATGACTAAATAAGTTGACATTTATAAGCTGGCTGGGAAATCATATAGGCACCTAGGCTATGGGTTGCATTTTGACATGGTTATGAACCTGAATGCAACATTTACTCTCTGGGACAGAAATTAGAAGATTGAACTACATCCACAATTCATTTATTACATAATATAAAATACAACCGTTAGAAATTCAGAACCAGGAAAGTATAAAAACAAAAAATAAAAAAAGTTAAAATAAAAATAGACGAAGTCCAAGCAGCAAGAATCACACCTAAAAATTCACGGAAATTTGAGAAAGAAGTGCCAGCTCCCCAAAGAGCAAGCCGAACCATGTAACCCATATTACGTGGTTCTGACGCACCAGTTGCCGAACAATAAATAACACGAGCTTCAGGTAGTCGAGCCTGTTTGTAAAATTGTTGAAATAACAATTAGGATATTATCAATAAACTCATCCAAAGCTATTCTGAAACTGGAAATTGCAGAATTGGTTCATTGGAATCAAATAAACACATAAGTGTGTGCGCGCGCGCGCGCATGTGGGTGAGAGAGAGAGAGAGAGAGAGAGAACAATTAATCAACCAAGAAACAAGGATACAGCATCTTCCGTAAAACATTAAAAACAAGAAGTTTAAAGAATAAGAGAAACAAAAGAGATAGAAAAGCCAAAGCATGTCAAGTATACTCAATCACATACACACACACACACAAACTCATACATATATCCTCAATCACGTATAAGATGAACTCATAACAAACAGCGCAATTTTCCATCCAATTTCTTCCACAGGAATTAGCTTTAGCTCTTATAAGCACAGAGACGATAAAAATTCCCCACAAGGAGCATTGATAGCAATACATCAAATCAGCCAATGTCATGAGCTGAACCACTAAATAGGGAAGGGTATAGCAGAAACTTTGTTGAATTCAATTATCCTGAAAAGTAGCACCAAAGACTGAAAACACCACCAAAGTGGGCCGCCGGCTGCAACAGCAGATTGAAAAACCCCTTCAGAAAAACCAAAAACTCACCACGCAAGAAAATTCAAACATGCAGAAAAGCCAATCAAATTGCATGAGGCTCAGAAGGAAAAAAACCAAGCCAGTGGGTATAGAGTGCCAAAAAATATATAGTAGTTGATGTCATCACTAATGGTACTGGCATAGCAACAACTCAACCAAATTTCTCAGTTTCCTGGTTAGAGATGAAGCAGAAGGAAAATTATTTATTGGTTATGAAAGAACAAAAGACATACAAAGGTTGAACAGAACCAGTACTCTTACGGGATCTTCTAGAAACCAATATAATAAGGATGAAGAGGTGGAGTGGGGAACAGAGTGAATTGAATTGAAAAGTTGGTGCAGCCAAAACTTAATACTACTCAATATAATAGGAGCGAAGATTCAACTCATCCAGCAAATCCAAGAAACAAGATGAGAAAAAAATAGAATAGGTACATACGTTTTGAGGACTCAATCTAAAGAACAAACCTGAATCTCAAGAACAGCTTCGCCTGTTCGTGTTGGCTGCCCACCAGCTTCAGGTATCAAATTTTTGGCTTTGTGGCACTACAATGAAGTGATTGACCCTTAGCAATAAGAGATAGATAAGATATTACAACTGTAGATAGTTCTTGAATTGAATAAGGATAGGTACAAATAAAGGTAATGAACCATAATTGGACAAAACAAATCATGTCAGTTCATTTCTTCCAGGAAGAAAATATCTTGTACCTCGTCAAATATGAGAAGACCATCATATTCTGGCCCACACCACTGCACAAGCTGCTGCAAACGAGAACGACCTTTCTCTGAAGATGCTATGAGGCTGCTGTATGTCAAAAAAACAACTCCCTCTCTAACCCCAACAGATTTCGAGTCGAGCTTAGAATAAGGCAGCTTGTTCAAAGCATGCACTGCAAACAAATTTGATGATAAACTCAATGATGCCTTCAATCCTAAACCAACTAGAGTAACCTGAATAAATTTTAACCTAAGCAACTATACAAAATTAGATAACTGACCTAATTCTTTTAAGTATTTAGAGTATCTTCATTTGTTTTTCTTTTCTTGCCCCTTTCTAACCATGTACACACAAACTACATGCAATAATTAAACCTTGTTTATGCAAACAGTATCCTTGTGCCAGCCAACCTCCTCCTCCATTATTTTTTTTTAATAAATAAATAAATTTTTATTTGAAAAATGCATCAAGAGGATGTCACCCAAGTACAAAACCCTCAAACCAACGTACTAAAGAACCATGTCCTCCACAAAAGATAAAAAGCTACATAAATTTGGATCCTACCCCACCTCCAACACCCGACCATACAAGGTATTCAAAACAAAGGATACTCAAAGGCTTGAAAAGATCGATGATCGAGTCTCCTCACCCTTCTCCTTTTCTTCATCCGAGAACCATACCACTCATTAACGGCTTATTTAATTTCCTTTCGAAATACCAAACTCATTTCAAAAGATGAAAGAGCTAAGTTCCACAAATCTCTAACCAGTAAACAATGAGATGATTAATTGAGTCCCTGTTTTGGTTGCTAGGCAACAAGTATTAACTATGATCTTCCTTTTTGTAATAAGATTCTGAAATTATCAATAGTAAGGATTTTCCCCTAGATAATACACCAACCCAAAAAAATCCACCTTTGGAGGCACTCCAAACTTCCCAATTCTAGTCCAAGGGAATTCCTCCTTTCAACCCACAAGCACATTACAATACAAATTCACATTTAAAAAAAAAAAAATTCCTGATTCTGATATCTTCCGACAAATAGATTTCTCCACTTCACCCACCTTACTAGATTACAACAATGCTAGGAGATTATTACAACTAGCCATCTCCCAAGTCATAAGCTTTCTAAGAACATTGACATTCCAAACCATAACACCCGCTTACACAAAAAGATAATCAGAAACTGCAACCTCCTTGTCCATATCAAATTAAATATTTCGAAAACAAATACTATAATTTCCTACCATCCAGTTAGGTTACTCCAAATTTCAGATTACTTCACATTCCAAACCATAACACCCCCTTCCACAAAAAAATAATCAGACACTGCAACCTCCTTGTCCGCGTCAAATTAAATTTTTCGAAAACAAATACTATAATTTTGTACCATCCAGTTAGGTTACTCCAAAATTTCAGACAATCTCCGTTAGGCACTTCCAAGGATACAAACATCAAGAAGTCATTCCATCTACTAATGCCTTTACATAGACTAGAACAATGATCTCTAACCCCCATCATAAGTGTTCCATTAGGCGCCAAAAAGATCATATTTGGAAGAAATCGCCCTTGACCTTCTCCAAAACCTTTCCCCTTCACAAGCAAATCAACCCAATTCCCTAACAATGCCTCATCAAATATTTTAAGCTTACAAATACATACGGCACCATAACTAAAAGGAAGACACAGTGTTCTAGTCTACCAAATAATACTTAAATTCCTCTCCAACACTACCCCACAGAAAATCTATTGGAAGTTTGTCTAGCCTCTTCACCACTGACATGGGTACAAAGAACAAAGACACATACAGAAGGAAGATAACCAATTTTACATCCAATAATTGAAGCCAAATCATCCAATTATTTACCACCCCAACAGGAATCAATTCAGATTTTCCAAGGTTGACCCTAAGCCTTAAAACAGCTTCAAAGCATAATAAAACACAACAAAAATGCCCAACTATAGTAGATCCGCACCACAGAAGATTATGAAATCATATGCGAATAACAAATGGAATATTTTCACACTATTTCGATCCTCATTCCCACCAATAAAACTGCCTTTAACAGCCCTGCTCACCAACCTACTAAAAGCCTCCATGACCACAATGAACAAGAGTGGAAATAGAGTCAATTTGTGTAAGCCCCCTAGTAGAATTAACAATATCGGGTACCATTCACAATTAAAAAAAAGCTAATTGCGCATATGCACCAATAAACCCACTTCCTCCATCCTGAACCACAACTCATGTATTCCAACAAATACATGAGAAAGTCCAAATTAACATGGTCATGTAGGCTTTCTCAATGTCCAGTTTGCAAATTACTCCTAGAATCCCACTTTTAATCCTGAAACACCACCTCCTCCTCAGTTATTTGAACCACCAATTAGCACCAACCCACAGAAAACCAGATTTCACAACCAAAATTTTCATATAGAGATTATTCAACGTTAAAGAAAAAGGAAAAGAACTAAGGGGGGAGGGCAAGAGAAATATATACATATATATACAGAAGAAAGAGCAAATTCCTCGTTTAAGACGTAAAATATGTAACATTCAGAAGATGAAGGACCCGTAGACGGAACTCTTCAAAACACAAACATTTAAACATCTACCTTCAATGCACATTGCACCAACATCATCCAAGTCTCTTCTAGCATCAAACTTCAAGTCTGAACCAACAGAAATCCACCTGTGTAAGTTCATTAGAGAGAAAAGAAAAGGGTTACGAAACATAAGCAAAGGACAAATCCTGCATGGCAGATACTGCAATTATCTACCCTAAATGTAGCAGCATTACAAAGTAAACTGCCATTAAAAAAAAATTCTTGCACGCAAACATTGCATCAACAAAGATCTTACAATGCTTTCCTCCTCCCATGGTGCCAATTCTCCCAGATTAACCCTGCAATTGTTCGTCCTTTGCCTACACCAGCTCCATCTCCAATGAAAAATCCAGCCCTAGCACCATTCTGGAGGTGGTGAAGGTGTCTCTGTCACAAAAACCAAATTATATTGCCAATGATGAAGCACGTTCATGACAGGAGTTCTCATGTACAGTTTTCAAAACAACCTGGCAAGCATAAACCAATGTCTCAATCTGCAAGCATGACAGTGCTTTTGAACTTTCTAGTTCATCTTTGATTTTCAGATCATATGTTGGTTCAGGTGGCTGCACTGCAGATAAGGAAGATGTCTCCACTATGGGATCTGGATGGGGAGGACCAATAGATAGTTTGGGAGGGCGCTGCATAAGTGAGAAAAGAAAAAATAATAAAGTTCAAAGGTTCATCTGCTTACTAGTATCCATTAGTCTAAACAAAGAACTCAAGACAAGGGCAGCCAGTGCCAGAAAAATAAAACTTCTAATCAAAAATTCCAAAGGAAAACTAAACTCACATAATCTGTAAATGTTTCTCCCACCATGCCACCTTCATCTTCTTCTCGTTCCACTTCAATAGCTACCTAAAGGTTTTTAACATAAGAAGTAGAACAAATGCATGTCCATAAGAACTTCCATTATTCCGGAGTTGCAAGCTAATTATATTCACAAATTTCAAATAAGCAAAAGATGAAACTTGATTCTACATGAATCACCGAAGATTTCCTTTTGATAAATTATACTTCCTTAAGATGTAGATCTTTAGAGGGGGTGGGAAAAAAGAAGAGAAAAATGACCAACTATTAATAAGTAAACCACATGAAGGAAGAAACATGCTGTTCAGGTCTAATTTTTGTTCAAAATGTATGGAACTCAAGACATCAGCAGTTTTTCTTGCAATTTGAAGTTATCATAGTTGTCACTGAGCCATTTCATTTTCATTTGTCTGTTAATGAAGTACAATCACTAAATTTCCCAGATAGATGTTTTATCATTGCACCAAGCATTAAAATGAATAGTTTGATGTAGATATATATTTAATTGGATAAGTAAAATGAGTGTCGGTAAATGCATTTGTCAATTGGGCTTAATAGATAATTACATTACATTATTTCTACCTCAAATTCTTCATAGTTTCATTCCAGTAAACCTCAACACAGATGCACCTCACTGCTTAATACACCACAAAAAAACTTGTTCCACCCAAGTAAACATGCTAAACCCCCCAACATTTGTAATTTAATCAATTCACAACTCCCAGCCTACTCTTAAAGTTCTGTTTAATATTTATTCTTTTGACAACTACAACCTATTCTAAAAGTTCAAATGGCATAAGGCCATCTACATATCTTCCCTATCAAGCTATGAAACCTTGCTTTCCAAAGGAGATGTGAAACTTTGACAAAGTTTGGCATAGCTTTTAAGCTTCAGCATTTTATCACTTGACTACTCTGTTGTTTTCTCAAGAAGGCATTAAATAGCATCCAGGTTGCTTCTCCTTAATGGGCTTCCAAGGGATGGGCTTCAATATAAAACCCATGTATATTCACCAATGGTGTGTGTGTGTCTGTGTGTCTGTGTATTTTCTAGAAAGCCTTTACAGCTCAAAAGTCCTTGCAAGAAGATCCTCCAAACACCCACCTAATCTTCTTGCCTTCAGGCCTAATAAAAACTAGTTGAACAGAAAAGTAAAGGGTTTGGCTAATTCATTGCGCATGGGGTCACTTTTATTGAACTATAATCGCAAGATGGCCAAAAAAAGTTCATAGATTTGTGATCAAAGATGACACACACCATAGATGTAACTAAATTTAGACAAAACAAATTGTTTTTCAACATCCAAAACAATAGTAAAATAGTTTTTAAAAGATCTAGAAATGAAGAACGCATTCCAAGTTCAAACAAAGAAATGTATAAAAGGGCAAATTTTCTACTTGCAGTTATAATAAGACATTTACCAGATGAAGGTTCCCTTTATATATTAAAATATCGAATTATTATTGCAACTATTTGTGGTGAGAACATGTCCCAATTTGTCTATGAATTTCAATATGTATAGCTTTTGGCTCTTTAAAAGATTTCCAAGCTCTTTAAAAGATTTCCAGTCCTTTCGTAAGTTCCTTAACCATCAACAAGACGAACCATATATTCCACGCCAGTATGGTCGTCACTTTTTTGTCTGAGATCTAGACACAAGTACTTAATATGAATCTCATTTTACAATGCCTAACGCAGAGCAAAACGTATCATTCTATTTTTATTTTTACTAGAACCAAACACATTTCTAACACTTGGGAAAACACATCCCCATCACATGAAAGACCCTGCAAGTATGAAGATGACTTAGAATCTAATAATAAAAGAATAATAATGCAGGTTTATACTTATTAATCTCTTCCTATTACACTTAAATTTTGGAAATTCTAAAATCTAAAAATTTCCAATTTTTTCATGAGCAGAGTTTTTTAAAAGAGATTAAGATTTTTATTCATACTTTTTCTCCAATATCTAGAACAATTAAAATAATTTAATAATATTTTAATATAATAAAAATAATAAAGATCTCTCTCTCTCTCTCTCTCTCTCTAGTTTTTACCACACATTTGACCTTAATAAAGAAAATCACCAAAATAAAGTGATTTGGGCAGTATTTACCAAGATAGAACCAAAGATGTAAGTGCCACTTAAGACTTCAGTTAAAGGCTGAAGATGTAAGTAGTACTTAGGACTTCAGGCAAATACATACAAGGCTGAACTTACGACTTCAGCACCCAAAATTTACGACTCATTCTCGCTATTACTGTTATAGAGGGGGGGAAGCAACAGCAACTTGGTTGCTAGCTCACAGATTGGTCAATGTTTGGGCAGCTTGGTTGCTGGTTCGCGGCTTGGTTTATGTTTGGGCAAAGGGTTTGTAAAAACCCAAACAGTGGATTGGTTGGGTCGGAAGTAGTGGAGCAAACTGGGTGTTGATATCAACGACAAAGGCCCTGTTTGGACGGCCATAGAAACACCAAACTTTACCAAATTTTAACTACTTTTTATATTTTCTTCCAATTAAATTTTAACACATATCACATTTATATCAAATCAACTGTACTTTTATTGTACTTTTTGCCAAATTTTTTTCTTCCAAACACCCCCAAAGAAGCCGTCGATGGTTTTCTGGTGGCCTCGGCGACAGCAGAGTACGAGGGTTCGTCGGCACGGCGGCACTGATCTGAGCGAAACGGGGTTGGGGTTTTCAGATCAAGGAGAGAGGTTTGGCACTGATGGGGTGGGGTTTTCCAACGTTCGGTAACTGGGCAGAGAAGCCCACTGGTCGATTGGCTAGTGCTCAATTACAACTTCACCCTAAAGGCTTAAGTGCTACTTATGACCTTTGGTTTTGTTTTGGTAAATATTGCTCAGGTCACTTTATTCTAGTAATTTAGTTTATCACAACTTTGGTTTTGTTTTGGTAAATACTGCATAGGTTTTATTCTAGAAATTTTGTTTATTAAGATCAATAGTACAATAAAAAAAAACTCCTCTCTCTCTCTCTCTCTCTCTCCCTCCCTCCCTCTCTCTAAGTATAGTTTTATTAGTAGAATACATAAAGTCTGGAATGGACATGCGATCTAAAGAAAATATACTCAATGAAAGATAAAAACTAAATAATCCTAATCCTTTCCCCTAATAACCAACTATACAGAGTTCTCAATAAATGACTTTTCAATCCATACAACGGAGATTTAATACCTTCGAAAAGATCTTCCATTCCATTCACACCATAATAACCAAACCAAGGAATAGAAAACAATTCTCCATGCATTCTTCCATCTTTTCTAGACTTTCGTTGGCCCACCATTGATTTTAAATTTTTTTTTTTTTTGGGGGTGAGGATAACAAAGAGCCAAAATTCACAATTCCTTGCCACATGAACAATATGAAAAAATATGTGATCAATGAACTTACAATCTCTCTTTCATAATCAAAACCAATTTACAATTACCTTTCCCCTTCCTATGAGGTTGTCAATGGTGAAGATTTTACCATGAATTAAAAATCAAATAAAAAAATAAAAACTACTTTTGGAGGCGTACCATTGTTTTATATTTTAACCCAAGGAAATACACCAATTTGTTTCCCCTTAGCAAGTCATAACATGATTTAATTTCAAAACCCCTGATTTATGTGGTTTCAAACTTATCTCATCCTCCCTTCACCCACTGTCCAAGATTAGAACTTAGTTAACAGGTTACTATAGGCAACTAGCTTTGAATCATGAAGATTCATTCACAGATTTGTATACCACAACATACTACCCCCTCATACAGAAAGATAATCAAATACCATATTTAGCAATGATTTGGTATTTGTCCCATTTTCAATGGTATAGGCACCACAAGAAATACCATATTTAGCTAAAATCACCTTTCTCCAAAATATGTCCCTCTCACAAATGAATCTCCAAATACAGACGCTAATCCCACCTTCCCTTAATGATAAGCATAATGTATTCCAATCTACAAACTGATACTTGAATTCTTCTCCGACGCCACCCCACAAAAATTCTCTTTGGAGTTTCTCAAGCCTATCTAATAGTAACATTACAGTGAAAATGGCAATCTGAAAAGAGTATCATCATGTTAATCAATTTAAGGATTGGCTGCCTCTTTTCCAGTTCGTATAGTGGGTCTGAACTCATCATACATGTCAAGAGAATAAGCACAAAAAAATGTCAAGGCTGTAGATGAAATGTAAATAAGTAGCACAGACTCACGTCTATTGATAGAAACAAGAATAGAATTATAATATCACACAGCAATGAACTAGCATAGTTTAGTAAACCAGGAGCTGCTATCAACCACAACTTGATCAGACCAACAGAACACATTTTAAAGTACATATTTGGATAGGGAACCAAAAAGGATTATACATTCCTACTTGATTCTTGGCCTGGGACCAACAGACCGCGGACTGTGTTATTGCTTACCTTCCATGTACGAATTCACTGGTTCTGTACAGTATGAATAACAGCACAAAAAGGAAAACACCGTTCTTACGCCATTAGTAACAAGGAATTTAGGTCAAATGGTTAGGGTTTTTCAAAAACCTTTGATCTAGACGAAGGACAGAGAACTGAATAAATAAAGAGGGGAAAAAGAGGTAAAATTATAAGAAACCTCGTTGACTTCCTCTGGAGGCGGTCGGGAGGGAAGAGGGTAGAAATGACTTAATTTAGAGACATCGACGGCGAGTTCGACACCACACTGGGGGCAAGTGAAGCGAGAGAGGCCATGAGGAACGTTGAGGATGGCCTTGCAGTGAGCACAAGGAAGCTGGATCTTCGTTGGGTCAATGCCGTGAGCCGGCACAGTGCGTTGAGAGGCCCGCAAGAGCTCCGGCGGCAGCATCTGGGGCAATTGGCACGTAGGGCAAACAAACTCCGTCAATCCGTGTTTCACGGTCAAGATCATGCGGCAACCGGCGCATCGGACTTGACATCCGCCAGAGCCAGCTCCCCCGGGGACGGCCGGCGGAGGCGGGGGCGGAGGTGGTGGGCCCAACGAAGGAGGCGGCACCGATGGCTGACCCATTTCTCAGATTCAGACTGAGAATTGCGTTCCAATGTTTATTTTATGCCCAATACCGTACTCACACACATATATATGTACGTATGTATCGTCCACGGCACTGGGAGATGTGGAATTCGAAGTGTCGGACAACAAGGGTAGAACTGAGTAAGAAAACCGGGGTTTGATTTTTAGAGCGGCAAAAAGGCTTGATTGCTGTGTCGTTGGCGCGCCCTCCCCACCTCTCTCTCTTTTCACTTTGGTTTTGTTCTTCCGCTTGTCCGCCGGATACGTACCAAGCCCGAGGCTTGCCACAGAAGTGGGTGCGTATCAAGTATCAAGGCTTAGTTCGAAAAGTAAAATATTTAATTTTTTTTATAGTCATGAAAAGGTTAATTTTTTTTATATTTAGAAAGGAAAAAAATTAATTTTTTAATAGTCAATTTTTAATTTCATATTAATTTGATAGTTTTATCTTTTATAGTTTAAAAAAAATCTAAAATGTAAGATTATAAGTTTAGTTATTTAAAAAAAATTAAATAACCAATTGGAGGTTGGCTCTTTAGTTTTCAAATTGAGCCTAAGTGTAACAGGCTAATGCTCTATATACATTTGGGCTATGCTTCATTCTGAGATAGGATGATAGGGTATAAATAATATTGTTAAATAATATATAAGATTATAAATAATATAGGGTTAAATTTTTTTATGTGAAATTATTTTTTTAGTGTTTGGTTGAAGTATATAAAAAATATGTTTTGACATGAGATATTACAAGAAATAATTTTGAAATTTTAGATTTTCATAAAAAGCAAATTTGGGTGGAGATATGTAATATCACCACTTTATAGTGCTACTTATTTCCCATTTTAAAGGATAATTAGTATATTCTAAAATTTCAATTCTGTAAATCAAACAAGTCAACTCAGTTAAAATAATCCAATCCCCCCAAAATAATTCGAGAAACAGACACAACCTATATGCATATGAGATAAAATATTTATTATTTTATTTATTTTTGTTTTTTCATATTTTTTAAAATTTTTAGAAATGTAACTAAAATTTTAAAATATTTTTCTTATATAACAAAGAGCTATTAGAAAAATCACGTTTTTAAAAATGATAAGTGTTAATTTATGTGGTCATCAATTTATTGTTTCGTTGGATCAAAGTCATGAATGACTTAACAATGGAAAAATCAAATTGTAGTTTGAATTAAAAATTTAAATTTAAAATAGTTGTGCGTATTCATTTTTACGTAATAATTTCTTATAACAAATAGTTGTGTGTATTCATTTGTACGTAATAATTTCTTATAGCAAGGGTGTACTCTGTTGCTTGGTAAATCTTGTGGCCGCTAAATTGAACAATTATGTCTGTTTAATGTAAATTAATTTTAATGAACATAAATAATTGTTAAAACAAATAATTATATTTGATATCATTTCCCCTAAAACATGTCTTATAGTTGTTTAAGTGCCATTTAGCATATTCATTTTGAGTCAATTTTTTATTTTGTATTTTTGAAATTAAAAAAAAAATAACTCAAATACATTTTGTAACACCTAGTATTCTTAATTTGATTAAATTTGTATCATTTTTTGGTAAATAAAACATTTTAAATTGAGTGTACATGGATTTATTATATTTTTTTGGGCTGAGTTGAGCCCGGATTAGTATTGAGCTAGACAAAATGGGCCAAAGGCCCAGCTATTCTTTTCCTTTTCCTTTTCCTTTCTTTTCCTTTTGTTCTCCTTTTGTTTTCGGTTAAGCCGACTAGAGAAATAGAGAATAGAAAGAAGAGATAGAAA
>JAVXUM010000017.1:14331693-14348707 GCA_035590655.1 Pouteria glomerata | reverse complement strand
ACAGAGCCCAAGCCCGGGTCCGGACAATATTCTGCTTGCGGAGCCTATCATGTGCGTACGAAAAATGAGCATCAACACAAATTTTATGATTTAATAACTTTATATACGAAATTTAACAAGTTACAATTACCCCAAAAAAAAAAGAAAAAAAAAGAAATTTAATAAGTTATGGGTATAAAAGGAAAATGATAACTTAAGTAGTATTTGTATAGCCGAAATCGATTAAAGTTTATAAAAAGTTATAATTTTTTAATTTTTTTAATTAAATTTTATCTTATGTTATTTTTATATTAATTTTTTATTTATTTTTTTACTATTCAAACACCACCTTAGTTATGCATAATTAATTTCTAGGAATTATCAAAATTTAAAATTGATTAGAGGTGAAAGAGCATTATCAAAAATTATAAAACAAAAATCTTATAAAAATTAAAACTTTAGTAATTTTTAAGTTTTACAGATACTGTTAGTACTGTCTTGCAAAATAGTATAGATATATTATTAATATTTATATTTTATATTAAGATTTTTTTTATTCTAAATATTAAGATGATGCTACACTTCTGGTGCGAAAAAGTCCGCAGTCACTACTTGAGGGTGTGCACTAGGTGAAACTCGCTCTATGACCCTAGCCGGTAAAGAACCATGGAGAATAAATCAGTCTAAACAAGCTCCAGCTAACCGACTCAACTTAAGAAGATATTGACAGAATTTAAACTCATAACCTTTAATCTCCGCGCCCACCGCTCCACTGACTGTCCTCGAAGGAACAAGATGATGCTACACTTGCCCTGCCGTTGGGCAGATGGACTGTCCCTTTTGTCCCTTTCTCCACAACAACCCTTCTTTTATCTCTCACCCTTTCTCCCACCTCTCTCTCACATCAGTTTCCTCTCTCTCTCTCTCTACCATGAATAGTCTCTCAGATAAGACTTATCATCATCTTCATAATTAACGTTGTCATTATTATCTTCATCATTATTCTTCCCTTACTTTTACTTTCCTTTCCATCGAGCCATTAATTGAAGAAATCACAAATTATGGGGTCGAGATCAGGTTGTCGTAGGAGGCAGCAGAGATGGTGCGCGCAATCTCCTCTGACCCCTCTAATGGAAGGCCCGGATCTGGAGGCGCAAGAAGAAGGATTAATGAGCAAGAAGGAGAGCTCCTGGGATGTGATTCGAGAATGGTTTCGAGCCCAGAAGAACTTTCCGGCAGCCGCCGCCGGAGGAGGAACCAACGCCAGCAGCACTGCCGGCGCCTTATCGGAGTGGAGCAATCTTGTTTCCCCCAAGAGGCAAGACTTGAGGCTTCTGCTTGGGGTCTTGGGCTGCCCCCTCGCCCCCATTCCCCTCGGCATCATTCACCCCCCGCACATCGTTAAACACGTCCCCATTGTAAGTTCTGTTAATTGCTTTTTTAATTCCCTAAATATGCATATATATACACATACTTCTCTTCTGACTAAAAATTCAACGTGTGAAGAGGGAGTTTCTTGGAGATTTTTTTTTTTTGAGTTTCAGATACTACAATAAAAAATTAGTAATGCTACAATTATTCTCCTTTTTACACCTTATTTTTTTAAAATTATCACAATCATTGAATACCACTTTCATATAATAATTGTGATAATTTTACATAAAATATATTGATCATTACCCATCGTGACTAGTAAAGTATAAGTGAGAAAGTGCAAATATAGCATTTTTATATAAAAATATTCTGTAGGGACTCAAATATATGATGACTGATTTTGATTTAATTGTATTTTGATAAAATATTATGTTTTATATTTTACATTAGTAATGTTCTAATCAAAATTTTTTTAATTTTTACTTTTATTTTAAAATTAAGTTTAATTAAATTAAATTAAAACGATTAAGAAAATCAAGACCATTTACCACATACTTGAGTTCTTATAATGTATTTTTTGCATTAAAACTCCTTAAAATCTGAATCTCTCGTATCAATTGTAAAAAAAGTGAGTGATTAATTTATACAAGCGAGTAAAAAAACTCACCCTTCTAATAAATTTTTGAGATTGAGATAGGATTAGAATCACCAATCAATAGAAGTCTTAATTAATTACAAGCCGGACTTTTGAATGTGTGCATTAATTCATTAAACAGGAGACTTCGATTGCGCATTACATAATACAACAATACTTGGCGGCGACGGGATGTTTAAAGAAGCAGCACCACCACCAACGGGAGGATCATCATCAGGAGGCCGAGAAGCTGCAGAAGCAGAAACAGGGTGGTACGGTGAGGAATATGTACGCGGCGGGAGTGGTGAAGATGACGTGTTGCGAGACGGAGATATCATCAGCGGGTACTGCCGGTGGGAAGGGGGGAGGAGGGGTGAGGAGTCTAGGAGGGACGAAGAGTGGGGAGAATGGATGCTTCGTGCTTTGGCAGATGAGCCCCGGAATGTGGTCGCTGGAGCTGGTTCTTGGGGCCGCCGGTCTTAAGGTCCTCGCCGGCAGCGACGGTAAGATCGTTTGGCGACATACTCCTTGGCTTGGCACTCACGCCGCCAAAGGGCCCCACCGTCCTTTGCGTCGGATTATTCAGGTATTTCGCCGACATTCAAAATTAAATAACTTTTATTCATTATTCAATAGATTTTTGCTAGGAATTTGTGCCATAATTGGGTAATAATGTCATTTTTCTAGTAAAGTTTTGTCGGGCGGATTTTTTTATTTAAAGTGGGCTTTATTGGCATAATTTTTGTAAAAATAAAAAATAAACCAAAAGAAAAAAAAAGCTAAAACTATATCATTACTCCTTGGATAAAATTTAGCTTGACTAATTTAAGTTTTAATTTAATTAAGCTCGATTTTAACAAATAATATGAGGAGATAAATTCTACTTCAGACTTTTGTAAGAGATCGACTGCGACTTGATAAAATAATTATAAATTATTTAAATTCGAGTTCGGCTCGTGAATAATTTAACTAATAAAAGTGATATAGTTTTAATTTAAAGTATTTTTTGTTTAATATATTTTTAAAATGAATAGTTTGACTTTACTAAACTAAAATTATTTTAGTCTAAAATGTTATGACATATATTATTTTAATACATTTATCATTTTTGAAAAAAAAACAAACGTATTGAAATATGCTTTTATTACACAATATTATTATCATATTATTTTAACATGACCATTTAAATACATTTAGTACTTAAAAAAATAATTTATTAAAATATACTTCTATTACCGTAATATTTTAATATGGCATTTTAATACATTTATCACCTTATAAGAAAAAACTAATTAAAATATATTTTTAACCACAAATATATTGTCACCATATTATTTTAATTTTAAAATTTTATTATACAAATATCATTATCATATTATGTTCATTTCAAATTGGGTAAGATGCTTTTTTTTTTTTTTTTGGTCAAAGACGCCATAAATCAATACACATTCCATTTGGCATGACAAGTTCAAGTTAAAGTAAGAATTAAGACTAATCAATTAGGAGAACTTTCACTTTCGGAGATAAAGCCACCGATGGTGCTACAGACCCTACATTCCCAACCTTTCCCCGATCTCTAGACACTTTCGACTAGGCTAATTTATTTATTTTAGGCATACGGTATATTGCATTTGCTGTCGTGATTCACCAATTTTTTTTTTTTTTTTGCTGCTTTTGGTTTCACGTTTAACTTTTAGCTTTTATTTATATTTTTTATATAATTTTTTATCAAAATTTAATTTCTCTTAGAGAACGTGATATTTAGATGTGTTAATTATATTCCTTAAAAAAATAAATTAAAAATTTTACAAGTTATTCATTTAAAAAAGGTAATGAAAAAAATTAATTTTTTTTTATTTTTTAAACTTTTATCTAAACAGACATAAATTTTTTAATTTTTATAAATATAATTAATACACCTAAAAATTATATTATTTTAATATTAATTTTAAAAAAAAATGTCACGGTAGATGGAGAGAGCTAAAAAAAAAAAATAGAAAAAAAGAAAAAAAAAAAAAGGAGCTAAACCGAAACCAAACTCGGCGTTAGTCGTTGATTTGCGTCGATCCACGTGGGTCATACTTGGGGAAACACAATTTGAAAGCAGAGCCGGAGGCTCGGACCGGGAACGGGAGGAAAAGCATCTATTGTTTAAAAAATTATTTAAATATATCCTTTACCTTATAAACCTATACTAACATAAAAAAAACAAAAATTTTATTTTTTGTTCATTTATAAATATGAAACGATTTAACATGAATTTAGTTCAGTTATTAAATTTTAAAATATTTAAATTTTAACCCGAATAAACACCACTGCAAATTTAAATAAAAAAATTTTAATTAAAAATTTATAAATATATTGCAATTATTAAATTTTAATTAAACACCAAATTGACAGTATTCAATGTCTTTCCTTTTATTGAAAAAGGGGGAGCAATGCTGCGTCAGTTCATTGCTATATCAGTCCTATGGCATTGATATATATATAAAGTGGTTAATTAAAATTTAACGGTTTAAATATATTTATATTATTTTAATTTAAATAATGTAAATATTTTTAAAAATTTAATAATACATTTATAATAATATTATTTTAATTAAAAATAAAAATGTATTTAAATAATTTTATTTTAGCCATCCTAATTACATGTTACGCTTGACACAAAATTTATATGTCTGATAATAATATTTCCAACGTCTTGTTTTATTTTATATTTTTATTATTTTTATTTTACAACTAATTTTTAAATAAAAAATAATATCATCCAATTTAAATGAAATATACTGTTATTACAGATAATTATTAATATAAAGTGGGAAAAGCAATAATTAGTACGGAATAAATTAAAGATGGGATCGGTATTTTTATTTTTATTTTTTTGGGTTATACCTCAGCCCCCGACATCCCATTTTATTACCACAACAGCTCACAAAAAGAAGAATTAATAATATATTGTGCCCTTCTTTCCAAGACACAAATCTTATCCGATCGAGCTGGAAAAACGCAATGGCAATGTGATGCGGGAGAAGTGAAGTGATGTACTTCATACGTCGTTACGTCATCACGACCACTCATCCTGTCGCTCCCCACCCCTTTCGGGATTCCCTCACATGGACTAATTTATTCATTCATGCCATTCCCCCGCCCTTTCACTTTTCCCTTTTGCTTTCCCACATTTCTTTTATTTCATTTCATTTTCACTCTTATTTTTTATAAATAATTGCAATGGCAGTTTTGCCATTAGCAATTAACCAATGCTTTCATTAACTTCAATTTGAGGAAGCAGAATGATAAATGTATTTTTTATTAAGAGAGTATTTAAAATGACAAAAAATAAAAATATTTAATAAAAATTATGAATTGTATTATAGAATAAAAAATAAATAATTTTAAAAAATTTTTAATATTCTTTTAATGATTTTTAGTATTTCAAGCGAAGCTAAACTTATTACAGAATAAAAAAAAATAGAGGGAGTTGTGCTAATATTTCACCCTCTGAGAAATATATGATCAATGATTAATATATATGCATGGGCTGAGGATGGTAGTGTTGGTGGTGGTGCAGGGGCTGGATCCGAAGAGCACGGCGAGCCTGTTTGAGAAAGCGCAATGCTTGGGGGAGAGAAGACTGGGGGAGGACGACTGCTTCGTTCTGAAAGTTGCCGCAGATCGGGAGGCGGTGATGGAGAGAAACGAGGGACCCGCCGAAGTGATAAGGCACGTCCTCTACGGTTATTTCAGCCAGAAGAGTGGCCTGCTCATATACATGGAGGACTCTCACCTCACCAGAGTCCGTTCCGACTCCAGATCCAAATCTAATATTGACGACGACGACGACTGCGTCGATGAGGACGAGGAGGACGAGGAGGAGGAGCTTAGGGCAGTGTATTGGGAGACGACGATCGGAAGTAGCATCGGAGACTACAGAGAAGTGGACGGAGTGTTGATCGCCCACCAAGGAAGGACCGTCGCCACCGTCTTCCGCTTTGGGGAGTTGTCGGCGGCGGCGCCGTCGGTGCACGAGTACAGCAGGACTCGTATGGAAGAGATCTGGAGAATCGACGACGTCGTTTTCAACGTCCCTGGACTCTCCGTCGATTACTTCATTCCTCCTGCTGATATCCTTCGTACCGCCCTCTGAATATTTTTAATGTCACTAACTACACAATTTTCTACTACTTCTTCTTCCAAAATCTTTTTCTAATTAATTAATAATCATTAGGGTTTGTTAACTTCTTGTACTAATGAATTGCGTTACTTTTCTTTATTGGGGAATTGACGAGGCGTGTTGACTCTCCCGTAATTAATAAAAATTACCATCCATTGAATCAAATCGACTGAATGAAAAAAAAATGTATATATTACTAATAATTATAATCTCTTAATTTATGTTGTGTATAAAGGATTTTAAATTTTATAAAGACTTGTAGAATTTTTTTTTTTTAGAATTGCTTAAAAGTTTTAGTGTATAAAAAATTTTATTGTAATACAATAAAACAAATTGCTGTGTTTGAAGTGTTAACAAACTCTAAAAAATAAAATAAATCTCTAACAATTTCTATAAATTACTAAAATTCTCTATTGCACATTCTCACTTTTACTATATTCAAAAAATTTTAATATTTCACTAAAAAAATAAAAAATTTAGAAAAAGATTAACCGAATGGGTAAATTTTTTTGACAATCATATTTTTCGAGTTAAAAACTTTCAAACAAATACCATTGTCGCTATTTTATACTAATTTTTTTGAATCCATGAAATGGATTTGGAAAATCGTTTTTACGGTTTTGTTATGACTGTACAAACTTTTGATATTTTTAAATCCGTGGAAATGGATTTGGGAAATCGTTTCCACAATTTTGCTCTAGCGGTACAAAAATGTCATTATTTTTCTCCAAAAAACTCTGTCAGATGCGAAACACCTAAAATCAAATTAAATTACATTTTTTTTCTTATTTTTTACTCCTCCAAACGCTGTCGACTAGTTGGATGTCAGTTAGTATTTTCTTCAGTAAAAAGTTGTCTAGTAATGAACAATGCATTGCTGAACTTATTTACACTTCTACATAGTATGTAAATAATTCAAATTTACAATTGTTTTTGGTACTTATTTAATTTGAAACTAAAATAATTCAATTTGCAATCAAATTAAAACAAAGTGTTATGATATTTTGGGCTGAGGTGTTCTACTTTCACTTTTTATTGATATTTATTGAGAAATGCAAAAAACCCAAAGTTCTATTTTTATATAATTTTTAAATAACTTTTTTAAGCAATAAAAATATATATATGTATATATTTTTTGAGAAAAAACAAGCTTGATTGTGGCATATATAATAGGGGAGCATTAAATGTCCAATTTAATTGTAATATTAAAATCAAATTAAAAAGGACTTTTTATCATCACCATTACAATCTTCCAATCTTGACCATTAATATGTGCGAATCTGATGTGAACTCACATAAATTAACTTGCAGAATTCATTAATCACGAATGATAATAGCATTTATAATCAATTCAATATGAAGCAAAAATAAGAGAGAGAGAGAGAGTGAACTGACATAAATTAACTTGCGGAATTTATTAATCACAAAGGATAATAGCATTTATAATCAATTCGATGTGAAGTAAAAAATAAGAGAGAGAGAGAGAGAGATTCTAAATTTCTAATATGATGCCTAAATCTTCAAGAAAACGTCTTTGTTGATAATGATGTCATATAAAATAGACCAAGTAAAATTAAGTTTAGACTTGTACATGAGAAGCTGAGAATGGCCTCACAAGCTCAGCCCAAACGGAGCCTAAATCCGATGTTCAAATTGTGGGGCTTAATTGGCAAACATTAGGATGTCCGGGTGCGGGAATGGGTACTGTAGGAGTTTTATCCCTTTTCGAGTAACGAACTCACAAGACAGTGCGTAGAATTTTATCCCGGGTTCGGGTGCTGACATTGCCCCCGAAACATTAATAGTGAGTTTGAAACGGTAAAAAATAAAAAAATAAAAAATAAGAAAAAATGACTTGAATTAAATTTAAATATTTAATATTTAGTATTTTAAACAGAATTTAAAAAAAAAATAGTAACATTTTTAGATTTTTATGGTAAAAAGTAAAATAGAGAAACTGTGAGAATGTTTTTTAGGTCCGTTTTTACCGATTTATGTCAAAATTTTTTGACTTTTGTATAGTAATGTCAAAACCGTTAGAACGGTTTTTTAAATGCATTCTAACGGATTAAAAATAATTAGTATAAAATAGTTATAATGGTATTCATTTGAAATCTTTCGATTCGAAAAATATGATTATTAAAAAAATTTACGAACTCGATTAACTTCCATCCAAATTTTTTGTTTTTTTATTAAAATATTAAAATTTTTTAAATATAGTAAAAGTGAGAATGTGTAATACAGAGTTTTAGTGATTTATAGAGATTATTAGAGATTTATTTAATTTAAATTTATTTTATTTGTTGACACGGTGCTTAAGTTAAAATTATTAAATTAAAATTTAATAATCTAATTTTATTCACATATTTTTTATTTAAATAAATTTGAACCGCCAAAAATAATTCCGACTGTGATGTCACTGAATCCGGCCTTTTCTTTTATCTCCAGTGTGTGAAAAGCCTGTTTGAAAGTATTGAAACAAGTTCCCCAGTTACAAAATAGCAATCATTTCATTACACTGTAACACAACCTGAACTAAAACAAAATCTTAATTAATTAACAAGACTTTCCTACCCATGAAAAGGCCTTTCGTTTAAAAATATTAATTTAATAATTTAAAAAAAATATATTTAAAAAATTATTAAAAGAGTTGAAATATTTATTTTTATATGGAGTGACTGAAAAAATAATCTTAATTATTGAACAAATTTAATAATTAAAAATATTTAAAATTTGAATTATATATTAACTTTTCTAATTATATATATATTTGTATGACACTTTGTGTATATAGTAATATAAGGTGTGTTTGGAAAAAAAAAATTTAATTTTTTAATTTTTAGCACAAATCAAAAAATATAATTAATTTATTACAATTATAAATATACTCTCTTAACTTCTCTTAATTTTTGTACATGAAAAAAGATAAAATTAATTGTTTAAATCTTAAGTTGCACGAGAACTAAAAAGTCAAAATTTTCGAACACATCCACAGTGAACATCCAGCCCCATTAGCTTTCAATGGGTTGGCAGCCAACCGGTGCAGCTGTGCACCGGATGTTAGTCAGGTGCATTTTTTAGCCATTAGGTTTCTTTGAAAGGAATTTAACAAAGAAATTTAATGGCTCTCATTTAAAGTCAGATTATTTTTTTTTTCTTTCCTTCACTCTCTCATTAATTTTCCTTCTCACACACTAAATTTTATTAACACTTAAAAAAAATTATTTTTTAAATTATAATTTTTATTAATATAAATTTAAATATTTTTTGAAAAAATAAAAAATAATATACCAGTAACTATAAATAAAAAAACAGTAAATTTTCCTATTACTAAATAAATTATGTACAAGTAAATTTTATTTTATTTTATTTTTTTGTCAAAAAATATCATATTTTTTTATATGAACTCTCATTTTTAGAAAATTTTTTTATGTATTTAAAAATTATCAAAATAATTTTTAGATGTTGAAGCTAACCAGAGTTGGCATCTGTAGTGAGAGAATGACTGAATTCATCACCACCAGAAAATGTCATGACTGCTTCAACATGTAAAAAATTATTTTAATAAATTTTAAACGCAAATTTTTTTTAAATATGAGAGTAAATACATATAAAAAATATGATTTTTTATAATAAAATAAAATTTACTTGTACACGATTGAGTTGGTGATAAGCAAATTTATTGTATCTTTCTTTTATTTTTAGTTACTAGTCTGTTATTTTTTATAATTTTTAATGTTTTGAAAAATATTTAAATGTATATTAATAAAAAATTATAATTTAAAAAATAATTTTTTAAGTGTTAACAAAATTTAGTGTGTGAGAGAGGGGGTTAATGGCATCTATAGTGGAAGAATGACTAAAGTGATCATCACTGCTAGAAAATGTCGGGCTACTTCAACATGTAAAAAATTATTTTAATAATTTTTAAACACATAAAAAATTTTCTAAATATGAGAGTCTGTATAAAAAAATATGATACTTTTTAGCAATAAAATAAAATAAAATTTATTCTTTCATGATTCTATTGATGATAGACAAATTTATTGTATTTTTTTTTGTTATTAATATGTTATTTTTTTATTATTTTTATTTTTTCAAAAAATATTTAAATTTATATTAATAAAAAATTATAATTGGAAAAATAATTTTTTAAATGTTACAAAATTTAGTGTGTGTGTGTGAGAGAGAGGGAATTAACGAGAGCATGAAAGAAAAGAAAAAAAAAAATCTAACTTTAAATGGGAGCCATTAAATTCCATTCAAGGAAATTCATTGGCTTAAAAATACACCTAACTAATATCCCGTGCACGGCTGCGTTCAGTTGGCCTCTCAACCTAACCTTAACTTTTACCCACATTGTATAAGAAGAGATAGAGGCCTCCTCGATAATTGCAGGCATGGGAATGCGTAGCTATTTCCTTTTCTCCTTTTGCTTTGCCTTTCTTTCCCTCGTAAATCTGCGTTTGTTGACTGCGTGGGAGGGACGCCTTTTCTTTCCATTAAGATATATATATATATATATGATATATATTTCAGTGTCTATTTTCTTTTTTTAATCTTTAAGAAGAAAAACTATTAAGAAGGTGTTTGGTATGATGAAAAGTGAGATAAAATGAGATAAATTGTGGATTCGTAAAACGTGCAGTGAGATAAGTTAAAAAAAAATTTCAGAATAAAGTACACACCCAAACACCCCCTAATATAACTAAAACACCCAAAAGTTGACCGCTCAAAAGAAGTTAAAAAAAATACTAAAAAATTAATTTTGTTACAGTATTTTGTTATTTGGTGAAACAATAACTTTTACTATTTTTCTCCTCTACTATAGTAATTTGATATGATAGCGGACCTCACTTTTTCTCACTTTTCTGCTCTGCTATAGTAAAAAAATTTATCAAACATACAAAAATTGTTACTTTTTTGCTCTGCTACAATAATAGTTTTACCAAACATCTAAAAGTTATCAAAAGTTGTCAAAAATTTAATTTTGATTTACTAAACACACTAAAAATTATCACTAACAATTTTTAACAAAAAAATACCAAAATTTACTAAAAATTTTACCCTCCAAATAACCTCTAAATTGATATACCGTTGATGTTGTGAGATTTTTTACTACTTCGTGGTTAATGTTAGTTAGAAAATAATGGTTATCAGTTGGTCAATTTTTGTTAAGTTTTTTTATGATTGTCAATCTTTTATGTTGTATTTTTAGACCTATAATTATGTTGTCAGATATTAAACTTCTTCTTCCTGGTTGCTATACAAGCTGCCATTGTTTGAGGAAATATTATGCGCGTAATAATGATGTTGTGAGAGAAGCCTTGTGTTTGTTCACTTCTCCTTTATTTTTCCATTATGTTTATGTTATATGAATCTAGCTGTATCAAGTGGTATCAGAGCTAGCTTTTCTTGAGAGACTGTGAGGAAGGGTCTGTTAAGATTTTCTTTTCAAGTCTTGAAAGGAGCATGTCTTCAAGAAATGTCACCTTGCCTGCACCTCCTGTTTTTATAAGAAAAAATTATGATTTTTGGGCTGTAAGAATGAAAGCATTTCTTATGGCTTATGATTTGTGAAGTACAGTTGAAGATGGCTATGAACCAGGTTCTTTGCCTAAGAATCCCACCATGCAGCAAATCAAAACAAAATACAGAAACCTACACCAAAAATTTCGTAGCCCTCTCATTTCTTCACTCAGCTGTCTCTGTGTACATCTTTCCAAGAATTGTTGGTGCAAAAACAGGAAAGGACAAGGTGAGTTTAAAGAAAGTGAAAGGGTAAGATCTGTCAAGCTCTTAACCCTCAAAAGAGAGTTTGAAATGTTAAAGATGAAGGATAGTGAAACTGTCAAAGATTATTCAGCAAAATTGGTGGAAGTTCTAAACCAAATGAGGTTGTATGATGAGAAGGCTCCAGATCAGAAGGTAGTTGAGAAGATGATGATTAGTCTTCCAGAAAAGATTGAAGCAAAGATAACTGCAATTGAAAAATCTTGTGACCTGAAAAAGTTGTCTATAACAGAACTATGTAGCAAGTTACAGGCACAGGAGCAGAGAACTTTAATGAGGACAAAAGATGTTACTGAAAGTGCTTTTCAAGCAAGGCATCAAAATTATTAAAATTGGGATTTTATTTAAAATAGATGAAAGGTCTAAAATTCAAATCATAAAATTATAAGATTTTATCAAATGCCTAGATAAGACTAAAATATAGTTTATTATGGTACAATTTTTCGTTTAGAACTTCTATTTTTTTTTGGACAAGTTAATAAATTTATCAATAAAAGGAGAGAAAAGACGTGTATTAAGAAAAATTCCATACACAAAAACTTACTCAAATCAATAAAATGAATTCTCAATAAAATTTATAAAAGATTTTATATATGGTTCTATACTCCCTCTATCTAATTTTACAATTGAAACCATTAAAATATTTGTTGTGATCTATGCAATTGTTATTAAAATACTACCTACATTTTATCTAATTTTTTGTTTGAATTAAAATGTATTTATAATATTTTATCATAGATTTCTTGATTTCTATCTTAGCTATTACATTTAATTTAGGGTAGTCAATTTGATGCAATAACATACATGATCCTCAACTAATGTAATATAGTAAATAATAATGTTATAGAATAAAAAAAATCTTAAAAAATATCAAGTGAAATAGTTGGCATATTACTTGAAAAAATGGAGGCAATGGAGTCAGGTGACTCACACTATACACCAGAGCAACTATCTCAGATGGCGCTTGGAGAGAAATCGAGTTATTTGCTCGGGTTTGGAAAAGGTTCAATGTCATCCTCATCAATAAGATCTTCGGCGTCATCTAAAGCATGTTACACCGAGCTTGAAAAACTAAAGGCACAAATTGAAGAACAAAATAAGCAGATGCGACAATATGAGGATGATAAGAGAAACTATGAAGAGAAAATAAAAAAGATGAAAGAGAAAAGGAGAAAGATAGAAGATGATAGGAGAGCAAGAGATGAGGAAACACAAAAATAATCTCAGTTAATATTTATGATGATGCAGGATCAAATTAAAAAGAATGGTTCAGGGGGACATCGACCTGATCTGGTAAGTAATTTTATTCTCTAGATTAATTCATATAAATGTCTACATTTTTTTTTATCCCTCAAGCAATGAAACTGTATTATTTCTAGCTAGAAAAATTTGTTCTAATTGTATTGTAAAAAAATGTTATGGCTAAGTATCTAATTGTCCTGAAAAGAGAAAAATCCTAATATCTATGCTGTGTTCCATTGACATTCTAATATTATTTGGTAGTTTATGCATATAATTATAGCTAGAAGATTGCTGATCATGCATGCTGGATGACCATGTCTTATGTAAGAATAGAACATTTATTTTTGTTCTTAGAACTCAAAACATCATCCTTAACTGCCATTTTTAAGTCCACATTTGAAGTTATAAACTCAAACTGAGCATTAACAGCAAAAAATGGAAATCTTTTGCAGTGTGAAACATGAACAAATATACTTTTCATCAAAGCGTTCATTTCCACCATTGAAAGCATCTCTTCCTAGCAACTAGATGTGCTTTGCATGCTTATATGGTTTCTAACCTCCTATATTATTCGATGTTTTTTTTTGTTTTGTTAAGACTTGTATGCCAATTTGATATGTTTATGTTAACTGGGATTATTATAAATGTTGCGTTTCCAAGTTAGCATTTTAAATTAGGAGATTAATTAGCAAGCATTGCATGGCCAACATGTCCACCTAGGCCACTGCCTTATTAATTTGTTGATGTTGAAGGTGTCTCAGATTGCCACTTCATGATCCACCTAAGCCCATTGTGGGAGTCAACTTGCTAATTCTCAACTTAGCCTTCAATAGAATAGAATAGAGACAAGCCTTGAAGTGTATAAATTAGGTAGGTTAGCTTAGATTTAAAATTTTAATGGACCAGATTTTAGGGACCATGCCAGGGATCATATGGCTAGAAACTACACTTGTGATTATAACCCAGCAGAAATTAGTTACTTCTAAGGCTTTGTTCTCTTGTGATTTATCTTAAAAACTTGTACATTTCTTATAGTTTGAATTTATTTCTACATATATATATATTTGTCCTGCATACATGTTTGTGAGAATTTATTTCTAATATATTCTAGTGACTAGATCTTGTAAGCCCAATTTGGATCGATGTTTCCACAATGCAAAACAATTACAGTTATCTCATGATTTCAAGGCATTGCTTGCTGTTCTGAACCTGTTTTGGATCTTGAGCAGGACAGACTCTTCATGTGGTGGTTGCTAATGCTTCGGGGATGGATTTCTCTTCTGTATTGAATCAATGTTACTGCCTTTTCTTGATTTAGTTATTGAGTTTTAATGGGTTGTTTTTTTATTTTTGGAACTATGTTGCTCCTTCTAGTTAAGAACTAGTGCACATATTCTTCAAGTGCATATAAATCATAAATACTGAACTGGTTTGTAGAAATTATATACGAGTTTTGAAGATAAAAGTGTTTTATTAATTTTAAAAGTAGTGTTGAATGTGTATAATTTGATAGTGGATGTTTTGTTTTATTTACTGTTGTATTTATGTGGTTGTGTTGTATGATTCTTATGCAATGTTGCACAGGAAAATAAATTCAGGAAACAAAAGAAATAGCTACGGGTATTGTGGATTGTTTGGAAACAATCCCCGACCAACTGGTCGCGGAAAGGGATAAATCTAGCAAACGGAATTTCCTGCAATCCCGACTAACTCATCAGCGAAGGTGCATTTTTTTCCCCGACCAACTGGTCACGGAAGGGCATAATCTATCCATCAGAATTTCCAGCAATGCCGACCAACTGGTCAGAGAAGGTTGACCAATTGGCCACCAATTTTGCATCTTTTTCCCGACGAATTGGTCGTGGAAAATAAGATTTTTCTGACTAATTAATCGCGGAAGATTAAAAATTTGGCGACTAATATTTTGTCATTGAAAATTAAATTTTTAGCGACCAAATGATTTTGGTCGATAATTCCTTCGCCGACGAAGATTTGCTGACTAAATTCCGACCAATAATGTTTAGTCGGGAAAACCTTTACCGACCAATTTATGGTATTTAGCGACCAAGTTTTTGGTCGTCAGAAATGTCACCTATTGTAGTGATATTTTACATTAAAGTAAATAGATTTTAAATAAAAGAAATGTCACGCCTGGATTTCGAGACCCAGAGAGTGAGTGAAAGATATTTTGTATTCTAGGGCACTAGTTACATATGTATCTTAGTTAGAACCATAACTATTCTAGAGCTGTTATACACAATCTCTGCCAATAAATTTATAATAAAATAAAATTTTACGGATAGTAAATAAGTCTAACCTTAAGGTCTTACAACCTAATTGAATAGGTTAACTAAAATAGTATTACAATTCTAACTTTTTAAATTTAAGTGATAACAAAGTTTTCTTGGGCAGTCAAAGAGTAATACGATGCTGCAACCACCTAAGGCTCAGTATTTGTATCTGCATCATAGTTTATAGGGACGTGAGCACCAACCACTTATGCTCACGATGTATAATATATATATATAATATGTAATAAACTTAAATATGAATGTTAATTTATCAGATATGCATATGCAAATGAGTATGTTAGAGAAATTACAAAAACTTCAGACACACAATTTATAATTGTTTGCCAAACTTCTTTGTTGTTATTCCATTAACAAACCAAGTCATGGGGTGGACACTATTAACGTCATATTTGTGGTTTTCATCCACAAGTTACGATAAGCCAAACTCAAATCGTCATGTTGTAGGCTACTAACTTACTGGCATGAATACCAATTCCTGTGCAGGTCTTGGCCTTTCAACCCAAGGGTAATATCTGTACCCTTCCTATTTTTTAAGTATCCGCTGTCCTCTCAATCACAATCTTAGCACCAATTTGTAATTTTACGTACATATAGGGTTACATGGCAATTATCCAAACCGTGGGGTAAATTTTGTAACTTATTACAAACTTTAAGGGTCTCATGGCAATTGTTTAAACTTTGAGTGGGCTAATTCGTAAGTATTCAAAACTTTAGGGGTTGCTTTGTAAATGTTAGAAATCGTAGGGCAATTTGTAATTATGTAAAACTTAGGGGTTATTTTGTAAATATAACAAACTTTAGGGGTTAATATGTAATTATTTAAAACTTTGGGATCATTTTGTAAATATTGGAAAAGGCGCTAATTTGTAATTATTTAAAACTCTAGGGTTATTTTGTAAATATTAAAAACTTTAGGGGCCAATTTGTAAATATCTAAAACTTGGTTTTTTTTTTTATATATATTTGAACCCTTGGGCTGATGCATAAAATTTAAAATCTTATTCTTTAGCTTTCTTTTCCATGGCAATACGGTATATGTATATATAACCGATATATATATATAATAACATGTACAGAGTTAGACAGAATCTCGAGGCAATATTTCCAAAATATAACTAAAATTTAACTATATTTTATATAACAATAGCACATAAAAATTATTATAATATTTCTTGCATATTAAATATATAAATCAAATGCATATAAATCTCCACCTCAATTATTTAAAATAGTATGGGAATACTTGAGGATGACCAAAATGCCTTCTATTCTTGAGTTTTTTTTATCTTAACATTGAAATAATTATACCAATATTTTTAATTTTCACTAAATTATAAAATTAATTTAAATTTTAGCAAAAATTTAATACACTTACATGATATTAGATTGCTCGTTGCCAGTCTGAATTTCTTCCTTGCTATTGGCCGAGCAGCGCCTTCTTTCTCTCTTCCCTTTTTTTTTTTTTTTTCCTTCGATTTCGCTTGGACCCGCAAGTACCCCACCATTCAT
>JAVXUM010000017.1:14311318-14331593 GCA_035590655.1 Pouteria glomerata | reverse complement strand
ACAAAGAAAAAAAAAAAAAAAATAACAAAGCTAGAGAAAGAACGTGAAAACCCTTAAGAATAAAAGACTCTCTCTCTATATCTCTATAATATGTTCCCTCAAGTATATTTTTCATTAAGTCTGGGTACATATATATAGAGTTACAAAGGTTGCCATAATCTGGTAAAATAGAAAACAAATTCGTTTAGAAGATACGCAGGTATATATCAAAGGCGGCGCACCCTCGCGCATCCAGCGAGCTTCCAGTGTCTATGTGGCGCAGCCGCGCGCTTCCAGCGTCCTGCCTGCAAGATGTACTGGAATGTTTTCGCGTGCATTGCTCTGTGTCAGGTTGCCCTAATCTGGCAAAATAGGAAACAAATTCGTTTAAAAGATACGCAGGTGTATATCAAAGGCGGCGCACCCTCGCGCTCTCAGCGCCCTGCCTATTAGGTGTACTGGAATATTTTCGTATGCCTTGCTCTGTGTCCTACTTTAGCTGGAATTTGAATCCTTCTTTAATTTGGCAACTTGCTGAATTTTGATTGGATTCAATTTCAATTTCTCTTGAATTCTTCGAATTTGGAAACTTTATAATCATTGAATTTATTTATTAATTAGGAAACTTTCAGTCAGCTTTCAATTATTTTTTGATTCATATTTAACTTGGATTTATCACAAAATAACTTTACAAACATGATTAATACATTTATAAGTTATATTTTTTTTTAAAACAATAAAATTTCGATATGACAAAAAAAGTCATATAAGGTGAAAAAAAGCTGTAAGAAAAAAAACAAAAAATTATAAACACAAAGCCTTAGCTTTGATAGCTAGCTGGGGATCCTCCTCTAAAGTCGACGCCTATGAACAAGGATGCCCCTACTGAGCCAGTACAAAAAGACCAACAATATTTTAATGACAATCCAAGACCATCAGAGCCACAAGACGAAATTATGATATATACGCAAAACACTTGTATTATATGTATTGATAACCATACATTGTTCTGGATAAATTAAAAAAAAAAAATACTCTGACAATATGATTTTCCTTCCGAGCTAGCTAAACAACATGGGTTTGGCCTCTTCTGCGTACCCTAAACGTGGAAATCTTAAAATTGTTGACATAATTAATTATTTGGATGCATATATAAACCATCATCAACAATAAGTTGATCATCACTTCCTCCTCCTCCATATACGTTTAGGTCTGGAGCAAGAGATGATGGAAAATTCATTGGGCAAACAAAGTCCTTGGTCGTGTAATTTTCACCAGCAGCAAGTTTTTGTTCGGCTTTATCGAGTATGGTTTGCATGTACTTCGCTTGAGCCTCAACCCTTATTTGAAGGCGTCTTTGTACCTGCCAGCCATCGCCACCCACTTGTAAGAATCTCTCACTTTTCTTCATTATATTGGGAAATTAAGTTAATTAATATATACGACGAATTATTAAATCAAGTTGAGTTGTTGGAATTAAAGTACTGTCTTTGGGCTTACTACTAAATCTTGGTGCAGTCTTCTCTGCACCTCCCTTTGCATCCTAATTGCATCAGTCAATCGAATGTTAGTACTGCTCTAAACATATATATATATATATAAACACAATCCAAACCCAAACATATAATATATATATATATATACTGGGCCGAATATGACGATAGCAGAATAAGAGTAATTGCTTCATTTATTATTTAAAAAAAAATTAATTATACATATATATTTTTTAATTCTACTATTTTAATTTTCCTTACTTACCTGTAGATTATAAACTAAAAATGAAACCGCCTATTATAAAATGTTAAAAGTCAAATTTTTTGGGAAAATTTCGTATTCCTTTTATACTCCATCTATTCTTAATATAATCTTTTTTGTGGTGTGAGGAGCATTTGTAATTTGATCGTTTAGATTTTGATAAGTAAACATTTAATTATTTTGATTGATAGGATACTAAAAAAAGGATTATATTATATAAAATTATTATTGTTTAATCTTTTGTATTTTTTAATGCAATTTTTATTTGTATTATACTATTTTTTCTACGGCATATATATACGAAATAAATTAAAATTCGAGTAATTTTTTTTTTTTTTTAAATTTATCCCATTCATTATATTTTTTTATTTCCGCCATTATCGCAATAAAAACTCAGCCCGTTCGTGCGCGGATCGTAGTCTTTTTTCCGGCAGCCAGTATATATATAGAGAGAGAATAAAATAAAATAAAAATAAGAGACAGGTAACTACATACTCATTGATAGTGTTAGGGCGGCCCATGATACGAGTGGAAGATGGTGAATTTCTTTGGAGAAGAGCTGAAGTTGCCATGCATGGAGATTGAATACAGCAGAAACAAAAGGTCATAAAGTATCCAGTTATAGGAATTAACAATTACCCAATTGGAGCTAGACTTACGATCCTTGATTGAGTGATATTCATTCAACTCCTTGTGAGGTTGCTTTCCAAGCCTGAATTTCTGATCAATATACATATATATATATATATATGAGAAAGAGAGAGAGATCAACCCAACTCGATTAGTTAATGGGCCTGTTTAGAATTCTACAAAATAAAAAAAAATAATATAAAATTTTATAAATTTTTATAAAATACTACAAATCTCTATAAACACGCAGCTCAAGATTATAAAATTTAAATTTTTTACTCACTATACAAAACTCGAAACTGTAAAATTTAAATTTTTCACTCACTACACAAAACTCAAGACATTAATTTTTTATTTTATACAATTTCAAACACACCCAATATCGCCATGAATTATTGAAAGAAGAGAGGGAAAATTTTTTATGTAACAATTAAATAATTAATTAGGGAAAATTTTTTATGTAACAATTAAATAATTAATTAGAAGTTCATGATTATGATAACCTGAAGATGGCTCTTGAGATGGTAAAGAGTGAGACCCTTTACACCCATAACTCTCATGATGGTCTTTGGTGTTGCCTCTGCAAGCGCAAGTAGAAAATATATAGGAATCCAACACGAAGGAAAAAATAATAATAATAATTAATTTATTTACACACACACAAAGGAACAGGTCAATAATTAAAAGACAGAGAAATTAATTAAATCAGAAAGAAAGAAAGAAATTAAAGTAGTTACTGTCAGGTCCCCCAAGCTGGGTTACAGCGTCAACAAAGCGTTCGTGGAGCTCCAACGTCCACCGGAGGCGGGGCTTTGGGTCTGTGGTGAGGACCAGGCCTGACCCTGATGACTCACCACCACCCTGAACACATAAATTATCATGGTGTTGGTGCGAATTCATCATAGTACCGGCCAACTGCTTCTTTGTATGGAACATTTCCTCTCTCTCTCTCTCTCTCTCTCTTTCTCTCTCTAGAATACAAAGAGATTCAAGAAGAACAAATGCTACGCAAATAGGAAAGAATAGGGTGCGTTTCCGAAGAAAGGAATTTGGTTTCTGAAATAATTTATATAAAATAGTATAAAATAAAATAAAGGAAGGAAAAAAAAAAAGGCAGACCCAGCACAAACACTAAAGAAATTTCAAATAGAATAGGTTAATGGAGAGCAAAATGCCATTCTCTCGTAATAATTTATTAAAAAAATTAAAGTTGGATTTATGTGGAGGTTTGAGAATTTTTTTCAGTTATTTTTTTTTTATCTCATATGATACTTTTTTAACTTTTCTTTTTTTAATTTGGTAGTTTTTAAAATGTTAGTCATGTGAATGTGTTTGGAGTGCCAAAAAAGTTTAAAAAAAATTTAAAAGTTAGTATTAATTTGATATAAAAATGATACGTAATGAAATTTGATTGAAAATTTTTAAAAATTTTTGAAATTTTTTGAAAATTTTTGACAAATTTTAGAACTTGAAACAGGCTTATGTGATTTTTTTTCTTAAACAATTTTTTGACAATGAATAAATGTCTAAAAGTTAAAACGAAAAATAACCGAAAATAATAAAAACCAATTTTTTGTTACGAAACTAGGAACTCAAGCTATCATAATTTTAAATGAAAACATTTATTAAAATACATATATTCTAATTATAAAATTATCATTATCATATTATTCTCAATATTTTTTTTTTAAATTCTTCTAACAAAATAGTATTACTCTATTACAAAAGAATAGAAGTACACAGAGAATAATTTTCTAGTTTGTGCAATTTTAGAGATAGTTCTTATATAAATATTTGCATTTCATCTTGTTTTTTAGTTTTGTTGTGAATTTCAAAATAAAACATGATTGCCTCGGTTGGTTGCAAAATTCAGTTCTAATCTTTTCTTTTTTTTTTTTAATAATTTTTTTCATCTTATGTGACATTTTTTTAATTAAAATTTAATTTTTTCTTTTTGAAACTGTAGCTTTTAGGTATTTTAATAGCATTTGTAAAAAGAAAAAAATTTAAAAATTCATGTTCAATTAGATACAAGTTATTCATTTGGATAAAAAAGTAATGAAAATCTAGTATTTTTATTTTTTAGCTTTTATTTAAATGAACATGAATTTTTTAATTTTTTTTATGAATGTGGTTAACATTATTAAACGTTATAACTTTTGAAAAAAATTATATAAGAAAAAAAAATTAAAGCTAACTTTGATCCCGTTTAGAGGAAAAAAACACAAAAAACTACCAAAAGTTAAGTTGTTATATTAATTTGTGTTTGGTGAAACTCCAATTTTTGTCATTTTTTTACTCTACTATAATAAATCATTATTACGGTAGACTTCACTTTTTCTCACTTTTTTACTCATCTACAGTAAAAAATTTTATCAAACACACAAAAGTTACTATTTACTACTTTGCTACAGTAATAATTTTACCAAATGCCAAAAAATTTATAAAAAATTATTAAAAATTATATTTTCATTCATTAAATACATCAAAAATTACAACTCACAAAAAAGTAGAAAAAACTACTAAAAATTAAATTTTTTTACAATTGCCAAACGTCCATATGTAGCAAGCGGCGCTAAATGATTGACCATTGCTAAGAGGATGTAGAATTAATAAATGACGAGCGGAAATTCTAATTTACGTTGAAATTGATTTGAAGCAGAACAGAAGCTAGAAAGTCAAAACTCATAAAACTTAGTCGAACGAATTTGAATGTCCGTTCCAACGAATTTGGATGAACAATTTTTACATATCTATCTGCGTGATAAGAGTATGAATTGAATTAATATAGATAGTGTTTGATGGATAAATTTTTAACATAAAAAAATTAATTTTTGTTCCTTAGATATTTGATAAAACGTTAATTATTATCGTTTTTTTACCTAATTACAATAATTTGTTTAATTTATAAGTTATTAAATTTTTTACTAAATATATAGAAAGTTGTAAAAAATACTTTCTGTTTTCAGTTTTTGTTTTTTATTTTCTGTTTTCAGCTCATTTTTCATTTTAAACTTTTGAAAGTAAGGAAAATAGTTTGAAGCGTATTTGGTCACTTGTATTTTCAAATTTTATTTTAGAAAATAGAAAATAAATTTACACATAAAATGAAAAATGACAAAAAATCATTTTAAGTATTTTTAACTCAAAATAAAGCAAACATAACATTTTTTTTATGTTTTGAAATTTTTAGAACATAAAACACATAAAATAGAAAACAAAAATCAAACCAAATGCCACCTAAAGATTTTATTAAATATATAAAAATTATCTAAAATTATTAAAATTATTAAAAATTGTTACTTATTTTATTAAACATACAAAAATTTAATTATTAATTTTTGATGAAAAATACCAAAAATTATTGAAAATTGGACTCCCCACTTATCCTATAAACTAACGAAGAAAAAAGTTTTCAAAAGTTCAAGTTTGCTCTTTCCATGTATTTTTAAGCCTTTATTTTTACTCTATCCTGCCTTTCCCCGTATTCTGTCTTGTTAGTCAAATTGCTTTCAACTCTTGATTTTTGGTTTTTTGAACACTTTAAATAATAACCAAATTCAATCAAATCAAACTAAACCTTTTTTCATTAGGCAGATTAGCCATATAGATTTAACGACGCCAATCAAATCTATTTAGGGTTATGTCTTTCGTTAAATACATGTAAACAAAGTCATGTTTAATAGTTTCTTTTCCATTGATCTTGGATTTCTCTTCTACTCCTGATAATTTTCATACTTTCACACCTTTTAACAGGTGCCTCTGTTAGATGTTTTCTAGCATGACCGAACCATTTTAATCAATTTTCTCTTATTTTATCTTCAATCAGTGTTATTCTTACTTTCCTAATCTACTCGTTCCTAATCCTATTTCTACTTGTGATGTCGCACATTTATCTTAATATTTTTATTTCCACAATTATCATTTTTTGAACATGATTATATTTTACTGTCTAATACTCTGAACTATCTAACAGTACTAGTCTTACCGCTACCTTATAATACTTTCTTTTAACCTTGAGGGGAATTTTTCGATCACACAAGACCCCTAAAACACTTTTTCATTTGGCTCACCTGTCCTGAATCCTGTAATTTATATCAGTATCAATCTCTTAGTCTTGTTATACCATAGATCCAAGGAATCTAAAATTTTCTTTCTTTACAATTTTTTGAGTGCCCAAACTTACTTCTATGCTACTAGTTATCTTACTTTTACTAAACTTACATTTCATATATCTTGTCTTGCATCGACTTAAACTTAACCTTTTTATCTCTAACGCTTCTCGCCACAATTCTAATTTAGCATTGACTCATTCTCTCATCTCATATACTAAAATAATGTCATCTACAAATAATATACATCATGACACCTCATTCTAAATATATTTAGTAAACTCATGCATAATTAGGGTAAACAAGTATTGGTTGAAAAACACACTCTACACATATGTAGGCAATTTTCATCTTTATTTTTTTTTTAATTTTCTTCTTCACTCTCTCTCTCTTATTTTTCATATCTTCTTTTATCTCATCTTATCTCTTTAATCACCCATTCTTGTAATTCAAAATTTTAATTAAAGTAGTTATGTAATTTGTAGTTCAAATTTGTAATTAAAGCAATTTTGAAGTTCAAAGAGAATTTTTTAAAGTCCTGAGACAATTTGGATAAAAAAAAATATCAAAATAATTTTTTTTTTATATAGTAATATATATTTATATAATAAAACAGGATATTTTTTAAAAATATTTCTTTTATAAACTAAGATCTATTAGCTAAGACTGAGTTTTATTTTTTAACGAATGGTTGAGATTTTGTTTTACAAAACCTTTGTTTCTTTATTCTATATCAATAAAACATAACACCTTTACTTTTTCTTTTACATATAAAAGGAATAGAATTATGACATATAATTTTAATAGATGATAAATATAAAAAAAAACTCATGAGTTCTGAAAGAGACTCACTTTTTTAAGTTTTAAAAAGGAATTTGCTTACTCATGAGTTCCAAAAGATGACTCAATTGCTTAAAAATTTAATATTATTGTTAAATTTATATGTTTTAATTGTATTAGTAATTAAATTAAAAATACAGATAAAAAAATAGAGTTGAACCAAAAAAAACACAAATAGAAAAACCTTAAATAATAATTATGTTATTTTTCTTATAACAACAATTCTTACTATTCTTAAAGTTTAAAAGTAAAAAAAAAAAATCAAATATTAATTACGCTCGAGAGCAGTTATTTTTTTAAATTTAAATTAGTCACATTTATTATATTTATTTTATTTTATAAAGTACATATTATTAATAATAATATTTCTTATTTTGGTTATTTTTATAAAATTGATTAAAAATTTATTATCAAATCATTTGTGACACTCATTATATTCATCATTCTACTTTTTTTTTTTTTTTTTTTTTACAAATATTTGAGTAAAATTGGTCATTAGGAAGTAATTTTTTTTCTAAATTCTAATTTGAAATTTAAATTGGTAAGATTAATTAATATTTGATATTTTAGTTAAAAAGCATTGTGGGTACGGATTATTCGCTAAGATTAAGCTTTATTTTTCAAAGAATGGTTTAGATCTTTCATAAAACTTTAGTTTTTTTTTATCCACGTTGCCAAAGGTTACAAGTTCACTTTTTTTTTTTTTTTTCACCTATGAATGTACTAGAATTACCATATATGATTTTAATAAATATAAAAAACTTATGTGTTCTTAAATAAGAATTACTTTCTTAGGTTCCGAAAAGAAATTCACTTGATTATAGATTCCAAAATGGGAACCTAATTGCTTAAAATTTTAATATAATTGTTAAATTTATAATTTCAATTACATTAGTAATTAAATTAAAAATGAAAATAAAAAATATAGTTGAATTAGAAAAATAAACATAAAAAGATTAAATAATAGGTAAGTTATTTCTCATATAACAATAACTCTTAGAGTAAGTTATTTCTCATATAACAATAACTCTTAGAGTTTTTAAAATTTAAAAGTACAAAAAAATTGAATATTAATTAGGTTTGGGAGTAGTTATTTTTCTATATTAGTCATTTTACTTTTTAATTTTTATAAGTATCTGAATAAAATTAGTCTCGAGGGAGTGATTTTTTTTTTTTTCTAAATTCTAATTTTAAATTTAAATTGGTAAGGATGACTATATCTAAATAATTAAATACAACACATTTCAAAAATGTCCCTTTTACAAATTACAATATAAAGACTGAGATCTTTAATGAGCTAAAACTATCTCTCAAACTTTTACACGGTCTTTGGATCACTTCATATTGTGATAAATCATTGAATTAAACTTGATAATGATATCTAAAGAGTAGCATTGAAGAAGAGAATTGCATTGAGAAAAATAAAAATTTTATTTGTTGATATTACAAATGTTTGTATATTTAATTTTAATTGAGAATTATTAGAAGTACGGGTTATTTTCTAATTTATATATATAATACTAATATAGAAGTATATATGTATGTTAATATCATATGATGATGATATCATTCGGTCCAACTTTAGGATTAGCAGTTGGTATTACGTAAGGATCTGCGATGTATAACCAATGGTAGAGTGATTTTCAACTGAACAGGTATATTTGAACAATCACACCCGACCCACCAATGTAGACTTCGATCGGAATTGAATAATCATTCTATTTAAGATAAATTAATTTATATTACAGACACGTGTATAACAATCTCTTAATATATTTCATAATATATGTATGTAGGAGCATTGCCTGCCTTCTGATGATGTTAATAATTAATTGAGAAAAATCAATATTAATATCTACCATACAAGTGACATAATTAGATTTAGTAAAAAGATAAAATCAAGTATGACTTATGGACATTCTATTCATGCAGGTTTTATTGTTTTATATATATCATTTTTTAATAATACTCAGGTACATAACATTTGTTTTATTAAAACTTTATCAAATTATATTTTCTCAACCCTCTTTTTAATTTAAGTATAAAAAATTATTTAATAAGTATCATACTAGTATACTAAATAATTTTCTAGACTCCAAGTTAGATTTTCAGAGAGAATGACAAAATTACTGATTCATCGAGTAAGGCACCGCCTCTCTCTTTTTTCTTTTCCTTCCTTCTTCTTCTTCTTCACCTTTTCTTTTCTTTTTCTTTTGTTTTTTCAAAAAGCTAAGGCAGCGCCATAGTTTTAAAAATGAGTTGTATAATAATTCCGGCCGGTATTTTTTTTTCCAATACATCTCTTGCAACTTTTTGTTATATTCTTTTTGTACTTTGTAATATATTATCATAACCATTATTATTAAACCGATCATTATCATTTTTTACCTCTGGACCTCTGGCTCTTAAATTTTCAGGCTAGTGGTGCTAATCTCTCTCTCTCTCTCTCTCTCTCTCTCTCTGAAAAAGAGATTTTCCTGCATCGCCTTGCATTTATATTTATAATTTTGGTGGTGTTTAGTTTAAAAAAAATAATAATAAAATTAAAAGTTAGTGTTGAAAAGAGAGATTTTCCTCCATCCCCTTGCATTTATATTTATAATTTTCGTGGTGTTTATTTCATAAAAAAATAAATATAAAAAAATTAAAAATTAGTGTAAAACTGATACGTGAAGAGAGTTGGTAAAAGTTAAATTATTCTTTTTTAGTGTTTTTTTTTAAACCGAACTTCCACATTGTATACATTTACCTAGGCGTTCATGTATGGGTACCACTGTATGAAAGGTAGGCACGAACTAAAAGAGGGCCACGGGTTCTCACGGCCAAAACCCCTGACATGGGGCCCATCACAGGCAAAAGAAACAAAGGGGATGAGTGAGAATATCACAAAGGTACTGATTCTCTCTCTCTCTCTCTCTCTCTCTTCTCTCTCTCTCTCTTGAGAGACACACTGAAGCCATGCACTGATGACCCAAGATTAAAAAATCTGAAGGGCACCATAAAAATCTAAGGTGGAAAAAACTCCAAGCTAATTCTTTACCCACACGTATGAAAAGAATAAATGCTTTTTGTCTTTGACAATCAAAGGAAGATTATACTATAAAATATTTTAATCTTCTTGTTATGGCTTCTGGTTAATTGCATTAATTTTTTATTACTTTTTAAAAATACGAGTAATATTGTAAATAATCACAAAAAAATCGAAAAAAAAAATCACTAAATTGACATTGAACTTGAAAACAACAAATTCATAAAGTTTTATTTTAATCACACGAGTGATACATTATTTTATATTTTTCTGAAAATCTACAAGAAGGTTATTACAATGTTTTCTCACAAGGTACCGTTTAAAGTAAAATAAAATAATACAAAATTTTATAAATATTTATAAATACAAATTATAAAATTATAAAATTTAAATTTTTATTCATTATACAAAATACGAGATATTAACTTTTACAAATTTATACAACTCCAAACACACTTGAATTTGTGAAAGTTGTATAAATTTGTAAAGCACCCTACCACTGGCAATTAATTGCATAACAAGGCAATGCTAAATAAACTTTTAACAAATAAAAAAACGGACTAATTGAACTCGAATTGTTTAGTCTTTACAACTTTTAGTGCCTATTTAAGTTCAAATTATTTTTTAACAATTTTTTGTTTAATTTTTTTTACCAAAAAATTGATTGTTGCAAATTTTTTTGATGTTTTTGTGAAACAAATAGCAATTTTTAGTAATTTTTTTTACAACTTTTGAGTGTTGGATAAAATTTTGATAACTTTTAACAAAATTTGGTAGTTTTTTATAATTTTAGCAACTTTTAATAATTTTTGAATTGAGTCAGTTATTATACTTGATTAAAAAAGTGACAAAAATTGATATTTTTTAAATACTCAAAAAGTAACTTTTGATAATTTTTTTTATTGAAAAATTGGATTACCAAATAATGCCTTGAAATGTCAAATTTTAGCCAAGAAAAGCAAAACAAACAAAACTAAACGCAGATAAATTTTAAATTGTTGAGTATTTGGTATGTTAGTATAAAAAAAATTGAAAAAAGCTGAAAAATATTAGAAATTATTGGTGCAAAAAAATTGAAAAGAGTTAAATATTTAGCAAAATTTGGCATCCCAAATGCACACTTACTGCAATAATTGGGCACCGAATTGGTGACATTAAAAGGGAAAAAAAAAAAAAAAAACCGTTGTTATCTAGCTAGGGTAGGAGATTTTCCCAGATCAAAGCGTTGAAAGCCTAAGGTGGTACATCAATTTAGATTAGTTGCTTATATATGTTATAATTAATTTATTATATAAATCAGATTATTAGTTTGACATTTATATATTAGATCAACGACTATTATACAAATCAGATTAACGGTTATTATTTATTTTTTATTTTTATATTTTTAACATGAATAAATACTAGTATATTACTAAAACGAAACCACTGAGCAAAAGTGAAAGCTTAATCTTAAGCTCCTAACGTTTTTAAAACATTAATAACCAAACGGCAAATAAAAAAAAAAAAAAAAAGAGAGCTGTTTTGGCTTAGATTTATAAAAGGACGTGATTGCTTAAATCTCAAGCATCTTTGTATACTCTCCTGAGGGAATTTATTCTTAACAATGAATATGTTCTTTTTCTCCCTTTTGACTCATATAATATTTAGAATATTTTACCCCCACACACACATTCTCCCTCTCTCCCCCAGCCCGGGCGGCGGGGACATAAAATTATTGGATACAATATATACATAATGATCAATATACAAAATACACATTAAAGGGTAAAGAATGGAGTTTTTTTTGGTCCTTCCATTTTTTGATTAAATTATATAATATTTGTGATTCAGTTAAAAATAATTAGTAAAATATCGTTAATGAAAATGTTATTTAAAATAGCGTTTTCATTAAACTGAAAGCGTTATTGAAAATGCTATTTTATTTGACATTTTCATTCATTTAAAAATGTTATTTAATAAAACGACTTTTCTTTAATTTATTATATCTGAAAATGTTATTTCAAATAGCATTTTTTGTGTTTGTCTCAAAAATTCTATTTCAGTACATGTAAAATAAGAAGAAAACGATATTTCAAATTGCGTTTTCAATATCTTTAAAAACGTTATTTCAAACAGTATTTTCATTTATAGTATTTCAACAATTATTTTTAACTGGGCACCAAACACCATATATTTTTATTAAACAACAGTAAAACAAAAAAAAATATTAAAAAAAGCGACTCCTATCTCCTTACAAAATGTCATCCATGTAAATAACTATATGAAAACCCTCTTTACAAGACAAACCGACCCCACAAGAAACTGGACGAATACAGTGCCCCCTACCACCGTTGGATCATCATCCCTTGAGTGAGAAAGGCCACTTCACAACTACAGCCATCCGTTGCCAAAGACCAATGTACTCTAGAATTCCTATTAATTTTTATTTATAGACAAATTTATATTTTTTTCTCGAAATAAAATCTAATAATAAATATTATTTATAAAATTATAATATTATCTACATTCCATAGAAGATATTTGTAAGATAAGAATTTTAAGCAAAAAGAAATCTCTGATCTAATTCCATATTTCATGAAACAAACACGCCCTTAGTACACGCATGCGCAGACGATTCGGGTTCAATATACAACACGGTCAAGGTTGGGCGGGCAATAATCTGTGCAAACTACGAGCCCATGATATCAAAAACACCAAACTGAGACCTGAGTTGGGTTGATTGCGGAAGAAATAAGCCCAGGGTTGGACATTGGAACCCAACATCATTACGGGAGTGTTTGTTTCGCTGAAAAATACTGAAAAAGTCTAAAAATTTTTAAAAATTATTTACTTTTTATCTCACTGCACGAATTATGAACCCACAAATTATTTCATTTTATCTCACTTTTCATCGTACTAAACACTCCCTACATCAAAATCACACAAATAAAATAAAGGAGAAGGTTCACGACACAAAGGCATGCAACAGCTTGTATCTTACGTACACTGCAAGTTAAGCTGAAACTTATTCGAATAGCATACCCGGAAAACTAGTCTTAGAGCGAAAGGATTTGTCGGACGAACATTATTACTCTTAGACAGCCACAGCTAAATCAACACATTTTCCCATTTCAGAATGCAAAAAGTCAGTAACAAAAACGTCTTGGAATTGGCTTTTTTAATGATGAAAACGAAAACACAAACGTCGACCGCGTCCAGTATTTTGTTCAGATCATGTTTCCTAAACACACGTACTTATTCTGCAAACAGAACCCCAATGCCACAGAAAGGTGACCGGCTAAGCTGATGAACATATATATATATATATAAACAATGCCCACAAGAACCATAGAAGTTATAAAACCATAGAGCCGACAATAAACCAGAAAGGGCAAAGCAATGAGTAGTAAAAGGAAAAATACAAGTAAACTGATTAAAATAAAAAAATAAACAAAAATTCTTGAAATCGCTTGTCTCTTGCTTCATTCAGATATTTAGATATTCCATAGTTGCCAACATTTCTTTTTTTAAGGAACTCCACTAGGTTGTGCAACGGGTTGGGTTCCGGGTTATCTTGAACCGGCCCGTCCTTGTACCCTTAATCGGCTTTTAAGAAGCAATTTAATGGGTCAAGATGGGGAACCAAGTTGTTGAGTTTGGGTAATGGGTAATCATTTATTTTTTATTTTTATTTAAATGATATTTTTCTTTTGAATATACATATACACATATATTTTGATAATTCTATCTTCTAATTTTTTCAGTCTTAATGGATCACCAATTAAACTGTTTAAAAACACCCAAAAGATGTTGTTTTTTCTTGATGGGTCAGGCCAAACCTATGTATGGGCCCCAATAACCTGACCCGTTAAAGCACGGGTTGGCCTAAATGACCTGGTCACTTCAGGTTGGCTTTCACGCCCCTAAAATCCACAGTTCACTTCAACAACTGGGTAATTCAGTGTCCTAACTATACTTACCTCAAGAAATTCATCCATCCCATACTTCGAACCTTCATTTCCAATTCCGGACTGTTTAGCGTCTCCATGAGGAGCCACCTGCTGCATGGAGAGTAAACAAGCATCAAGCCAATCCCCAGGTGCCCATGGCAGAGAAAGATTAAGACCTTTATACCTCTGTCGAAATTAGTCCTTCATTGACTCCAACAACTCCATATTCAAGAGCCTCAGAGACGCAGCATGAACGTTGGATGTTTGTCGTAAATACAAAAGCCGCTAATCCTGAAGATAGATATATCAGAATGCAGAGTGAAATGCCTACCTCATCATATTTCAAATCAATATATGAATCTATTTACCACAATATCCAAGGAACCATTGAACCTTTTTCAAATTCAACTTTTATGTGCAGACATACCTTAAAAATATTTCTGGTTCTTTTTCTTTTTTCACAAAGTAACAACATTAAAAACATTTCTACATTAGATTAATCAGACAGAAAATAATGCAATTTTATACGGTTCTGATCTTATATCGGAATATGAAAATAGATTCTAACACAAACCTGCATTCATGTCATTAGCAATGCGAATAGCTTCCTCCTCAGTTTTAAAACGCACAAGGGGTGTAACAGGTCCAAATACTTCCTCCCTGAAGAGAAACATATTCAAACACCATTTATAAGTGCATAAAGTAAGACAGAAAGAGCCTCATATTCCATACATCTATAAATGAAAATTTTAAGCAATCATAGCTGGATCAAATTTGCCAAAAAAATTGTCTATGAAGACACTTATAATCTGTAAGTCAGAAGTGGCAAATAACGAAAACCAGTCACCAGACTGGCCACCAACTGCCATCACCTCTCTGTCAGCAGCAAGGATGATGACAAAACTGGCAAAATATCAAGAATGGCAATGACATCTAATTTATGACCACAAACAGGTACATTATGCCAACCAGTGTCTGCCTGCGTTTCTAAACTTCATTATTTGAAATTCTTTGGCATGATTCAATAGTGATAAATATACAAGTATAAACCAATCGGTTTTCTGCAAATGCATGAGAATGTTACAATTCCCTCTAAATAACACTGCTAGTGAAAAATAAAATAAAATTTGATAGCAAACATTATATAATAGCTATCATTTGGCTTCTAGAGTTTACCTCGACATGAGCATCTCGCTCTTGACATCAGTTATTACTGTAGGCTCATAAAAAGTCATTCCAAGGCTATGCCTTTTTTTCCACCAAGAAGGACTTTTGCACCCTTCGCAACAAAAAATTATGATTTATGAGAGAGAGATCATGCGAAGTATTGCACTAAAAATTTTCCATTCAATTAAATTTCAGTTTCAAATTTGCACCGACCAAGAAAATTCAACAACAATAGCAACAGATAGCCATTAGAAGATATAAGGATAAATTCTTCTTTAGATAAAGATAAGCACAAACTCATTGGATGGCATTCATACATTAGTTCACTCTGAAAGGACCCACCTAAAGGCCTAAGGTATTTTGTTCTCATTCAACTCTAGTGACATCCAGTGTTTATTTCCTCCTGCTAAGACTAGCTTAGTGATGCAAATGGGCTCTAACCCAAAAGACCGATCTATTAGGTAGAGATAACACTTGCATATATAAGGCACTTTACAACTTCTCACCCAAGCAATGTGGGACGAAGGTATGAGCAGTCACCTTCCCCTAGAGAACCGCCTGCATCACTTAGCCATTGTGATGCCTTATGCCAACTAAAAGGCTATCCGTCCGATCAGTGATAGAATGCTTATTTTCTCTCAGCTGCTAATGTGGCATTTTGTTTCCTTGTAGGCTTGCATCAGTCCACATCCAACCAAGCATTCGTTATGTCCAATCAGCTCCATGTCACTCGGTCTCATCAGCAGGAGTAGGAATTTCCTCGTGCACAAACTATTAGAATAATAATGGTGTCATCTATATTCTAAAGGCTCATAGCAGGCCAAAAGATTGTAGGTGACTAGGTGCCGTATGGACCTTCAGTCCTGTGGGGATCCTGGCAGTGTCAGGCCATTTTCCCCTCCCGCAACCATTATCCCGCGACAAGGGCACATTCTAGAACACCAGCCCTTTCCGCGGCGGTTTGCCCGCTGCAGGGGGCATTTGATAATATCCAACCGCAAATGAACACTTGGAGATTCGCCCTAGGCCAAGAGCAAAGCTTAGAGATTACTCAACCAAAGGGCTCAATAGCACACACTTACTCACAGGACCATTGGGGATAAGTGGATGGCTAGCTAGAGTTAAGAGATTTGTTGAGGTATTCTCCCAATGGGCACAAGGAAAGAGAAAAGACTCAGCTATATCTCTAACACCCTAATTAATACCATTGATTATCACCACCAGGTGACACCTTCCTATTCGATCCCAAATCTCAACACCTCGGATACCTTAAAACGTCAAGTCTGGCACCTAAGGAGTTATCTCCATCACTGCCTGCAAACAAGAACCTCCGATACACTCAACCCCTATGCCTCCATAATCACAAGCCTACTTTCCTCTAAAACTAAGGGGATTATAAATATCCCAACCTTCCACATCTAAAGTACAGACATTTTTTGATCTCACCCACCAAGTATGCCTGTTTGTCTCTCTCTCTCTCTCCCTTTCTTGTTCTAGGCTATCCTGGCTCTCACCCTGCCATCTCTGTTGAGTACTGTCATTGAAGATGATCGACACGGTTCTCGACCGTCCAGCATAACAATAATCGCCCACAAAGGTAATGTTGTGTTTCTACTTTCTATTCATCAATGTTAAATCTCCACCCTTCAAGATGTTGATATAAATACAACCAACAAAAGTGTGTAATAAGCATCAAAACTTAATGCACAGGTGCAAGTTCATTTTTCTAACAGAAAGAAAAGGCAAAGCACAAAGTCACCTACTTCATGACCTCTAAAGGACACAAACAAACACAAGTTACCAATGGTGTGGAATGAGCGAAGAAATTATGACAGAACAAAAGCATTAGAAAGTGGACTTAGACGGTACAACCATAAAACAAGAATAAAAAATAGCTATTCCTCCTCAAATCAACATTTTTTAATTCCGTCAAGATGGGTGACATACAAACCTTTGACATAGCGCTTGCAGAAATGATTCAACCTGCAAGATGTGCATAAGTGATTAAATGGTATAAAAATAGAAATAAGAAGTTGCAGCATAGCAAGAACAATGCTTCATGGAAACAGTGAAGTACTGACCTGATGCACTCCAGCTTCATTGATTAGTGGGCCCTGCAAGGAACAGACAATTAACTTCCAACCATGTTTTTTAAGTCACTTGTTCTCCATTATCATGAAAGCAAAAATTCTATAAACTGTGGTGGATTGCAAAATCGTGTTTCTCTGGAAATGTGTAAAATAAATACCATAATGGAGCCACATTGATATGGTTAACATGGACTTAACCCTTAGACAACATCGCTGGAGAAAGGAAGAAAAGGCCAGCCAGTTGGCCTAAACAAAGGGTATGACATTGTCGAAGGCTATTTTTGGATAGTGTAGGTTGAACCAAAAGATTCCAGTGTCTATGGAAATGGAAAATCATGGTCATCTTGTATCAAAACAAAAAAATCAGTCATCATGACAATGGTTATTTCTATAATTTTATAGATTGTGTAATTTGTTATTTTTTTGATTGATGTCTAGGTTCTAGATTAGTTGATAATGGGTTTTTCGAGTCATTTACTTGTTTGGAATTGGTGGACTTTTAACCACTTCAGAAACTTCAGTTTAGTAGGAATTTAGGAAATCCATTCTTAGTAAAATATCTATATAAGCATTTGTTACCCTCCAGGCATAGGTCGGTTGGCGAAAGGGCGAGAGTGAGGTAGTATTCGGCCAGCGGCGGTGAGGATTTGATTCCTAGTAGAAGCTGGGCCCTTGCATTACACTTGACGGTAAAAGGCAAGCCGGACACACATTCCGCGATTTACCTCTTCCACCATAACTCAGGATAGGGCGGTGGAGGTTCCATTCTTTTTTTTTTTTTTTTCTCTATATAAGCATTTGTTCTAGTGAGAGGCAACTGACAACTTGATTAATAGAAGTTTACATGGAGATTTTTGCTTTCTTTGAATGGTAATCCATTGACTTAGAATGTCTTACAGACATTCAAGATTTCTGTCCTACTCCTTTATTTTAATTCACATTCTTATGCATAACCGACATCAAGAATTAGCCTTTCTTCCACCCAATTACAAAAAACCCTAACCAAATTTATCTATCGTTCTAGCCTAAACACCTTTGAGTTCCTCTTGCTTTCCAAAATTTCCTATATCTATAAGCATTGTGATTTTATTTCATAAAAAATTAGCCAAATATCTGAATCTACATAACAATTGCAGGGGATTTGGTGCCGCGTGGACCTTTTAGCGCTGCACAAATCACATCAGTGGTACACATCATCGCTAGGAAGACCCCTCGGCAGTGCTCACCTGTAGCAAGAGGCATTTCCCCGGTGCTTACCCTGTAGCAAGGGGGCATTTCCCCCGCAGTGTTCACCCTGCAACAGAGGAATTCCCCTGCAGCTTTCACCCCATGGCAGACGATGCTTCGGGACAACTAATACCCCTGCGGCGAAATTATTCTAAGTTACTCTGCATGTCCTACTACGTTTGCATGTCCTACTATGTTTCCTTGAGGCAGGAGCAAAGCCCAACTATAGCCACCTCATCCCAACACGGGATCACTAAGGACAGGTAGATTGGTGGCTAGAGTCGGGAGATTCGCTGAGGCATCGCCTCGGCCAGCCCAGAGGGGGAGCAACCTAGCCTAAAGAAGCATTTATTGACCCCAATCACCACAGTCGTGCATCTATCCCTCCTTTAATCGTAAACCTCTAGAATGGTTGACTTTCTCATACCTCGGACTGATGTCTGAGGTTCTATCACTTCATTCATGAATAGCCAAACCTCGGACCATTTACATAGGCACAATCATGATCATCATTAGCCAGTTAACCTCTGACGCACTCAACTCCTATCAGCCGCACCTATGAAGTAGTAATCATTTGCTATTCACCATAATTATATAAACGATCTCACTTCCAACATTTATGGAAGACATTGCATACTCCCACTAGCCTCCTTACCCAACAACCTTTCCCTCTCTCTCTATCTTGCTCTAGGCTGCCCCGACTCTCCTTCCCTTCATCTCCGGCAAGGTCTCACTACCAACAATGACGAGCATTGTTTTCAGACATCGGAGTACTCCACGTCACTCTTATACCCCACAACCATAAGACTATCATTAAGCCCAATAGTACCCTCTCGAGCATAAACTTAAAACATGAAAGCTCTATCTCACCAAATTTGGTCGTAAAGCGGCCATCATTGGGCCCCATTCTACTCAAATGCCTACCATAAAAAAGATGAAGAAATAGTTCAAACACAATTTGACATCAACTATAAAATATAATCCCATATACCGTTATTGAGGAGAAGTAAACTTTTAATGTTTAGTTCATAACTGATTACTTGAGATATGCCTTCATGAAAACCATCCCCAAATTTCAATTTCTGAACTGCTTTTGAAAAAGAATTTGCAAATTTGTCGTAAATACCTACACAAAGGTTCACTAGATTAATCGCAAAATCAATTACCAAAAAAGGAAGGGGGGCGGATGAGGGACCACTTTTGGAAAGGTCAAAGAAAAGAGTCAGAATGATGTAAAAGAAATTTCAATAAATATGAAGCTATTAAAATATCAAATAATCAAAAGTGCTTCCAAAACTAATTCAAACTACAGTATATTGGCAACTTCTCCTCTCATGCATATCCCATCACCTTCTTGTACAATGAATAAACCATCTAACATAAGACGAATTGCATGTCGGATATTTATGAAAAATAAATTGAAAATGTAATTTTAAAGTTTCATGTATTTCGATTTGTACCTTCTTACACAATTATTCTATTTGCATAGATGCATGTTTGTCCTCTATTACGGAA
>JAVXUM010000017.1:14278722-14295047 GCA_035590655.1 Pouteria glomerata | reverse complement strand
CGCGGGAGGGGTCTGCGTGTGATGGAAAGACAGAGTCAGTGTACCCAGTGCTATCTACTCAGTGAAGGTTTTGTTTTGCTAGAAATTCAATATGACATGGTGTATCTAGTTGGCAAAGTAATTATTCATGTAGCCAACCTAACTAATTTGGTTAAATATAGAAAAAACAAAAATCAACATGCCGCTTGCCTAACTTAGCAACACTGTTAAGCTAACTCCATTATTAAGTACAAAATCTAGCATTTCATCAAAAATTCCATGTTCATATCTATAAGGAGAGTTGCAAAGATGGGTCTCCAGTTACTAAAAATTCCCGTGTATCCACTTGCCGGAGACAATCAGATATTTTGAATTAAAACAATACCAGATATAAAAGGAGGGCATGTAACTAGTCGCTTTAGGTATGTAAATTTCAAGCAAGAAAACAAATTTAACTCAACTCAACAAAGCTTTAATCCCAAATTAACTGGGGAAGCAAGAAAACAAACAGAAAGATAAATTACGTAAAGTATCGTGTACTTTGTACTAATAAAGAGGCTAAAAATATATATATATATTCAAAAACTTTCATTCATCGCGAACTGTCTCAAAGACAACTGATATTTTCGTGTCTGAAGCTTAAGTTCAGCAAGGACTAAGGAGCACTGATAGCTGAGCAAGAAATGTACCTATCTCCTTCACTGTTAACAAGACGATATGCATTTGTTTTGGGAGAAGGGAGCCCCAAACTCCTACGCAACTGAAGTGCTTCATAAATTCTAGTTTCAAGCAGTTTCTCCATGTTCAATGCACAAGAAGGATCTCTGTATCATTTAAGTTCCCATGTTAATTAGCCTGGAGAGCATTTTAAAGAAATAATAGGATGAATTATGAAGAGAAAAAAAAAAATTACATTTCACCCCCTTGAACTTGAGGTCATTTTCACTGCTCCCTGCATTTTTTTAATGCAGGGCTTTGTTCTATGCCTGAAATGTTTATCATCAGGTTTAACAATATATATATATATATATAAAGACATAGTAACCCTTCACTAGCACCACCAAAGATTAATTTTGCACTAGTATAACTTAAAAATGACCTTCAGACTATGAGGGCAAAATGTGTCATTTTAATTGATTAAAAACTATAATTTCAAAAAAAAATATTTTAATTGCTACATATGAAATCATTTACCATTAATTTACAGGACAAACTTGAAAGCTGCACCATAGTCATAACCTAAGGGGTGAACTGTTTAATGCTATTCTATCAGAAAAATCTTCATATTGGCATTAGTTTCCGGTTGATTTTTGTGGCGGAATAGTGTTTTCCTAACATATGGAAGGTAAAATGCAATTACCTGCATTACAAAGGAGTGACTTAATAATGGTTAATACCTAGCTGCTTCCTCTTCCAGTTGCATGAGGCGAACGCAAAACATTGAAAGAGAATTGTACAAGCCCCAACCAATTGGTTTCTCTGTGCCATCGGCTAAGAGGACGATGTCGCCAGTCTTAGGCGGTGGCCGGCCAATTATCCGATCAACTGCTCCACTGTACACCATCGGACTTCCATTCTTGAAGAGTTGCGTTTTCCCTTTCTTCAGGACAACTTTTGCAATACCTATTTGAACCAATTCCAGTGATTAACCAACAAGGAGGGGCTGTATCTTATTATTATAAGAAGTTTTCGTGTTGTGGGGAAAAAGAGAGACCTTTGTTGTGGTAGTTTGAAGCGATTTCGTCAAGAGTCGCGGCGGCGGCGGCGGGAGACGGAAGAACCGATAGACACTTCATCAGTCGCCCTGAAGCGGCCACCATGCTCCTTTGCCGTTAAACTCAAGCCCTGTCTGCCCCCCTGTCTGAAACAACTTCGTCTTGGAACAGTTATGCTTCCGCGTTTCAGCCGGGAAGGGGAGAAGGGGGAGGGAAAACGCTCCTGCATATAGGTGGACGATGGATTGAAGTTCGGATTGTTTGCCCCGTTTGCGGATTCAACTTTCTTCAACAAATATATCAAACTTTTAACCTTTTTTCAATTTTTTTCCCCAACTATTTTTAATTTCTTTTAAAAAAAAACTGAATTTTTACTTTTTTTTTTTTTTTTAATTTTCTTTAACTTTTAACATCCATCTCCAATTTTTTTTAATTTTTTTTTTACTTTTACAATTTTTTTTTTAAATACATAACTTTTACCAAAAAAAAATAAAAAAATAGCATAATAAAAATCATAAAAAAATTACGTTTTTTTTGTTTTACCAACCATCCCCTTAATTAATAGAGAGCAGCAGTTGGCATATTTGCTTGCTTTTCAACAAAACAAAAAAAAATAAAAGTAAATATTGTTTCATGACCCTCTCTCAAACATTAGATTAGATTTCTCAATATTAAAAATTTACATATAATTTTTTTTCTTGGGAAAGTTATTAACGCCGCTTTCATTAAATAAATCGTTAATTTTTAGTAGAATATGTCAAAATTAACTAAAATTTTAATTAATTTTCTTGTTCTATTCATATATAAATCCAATAAATAAATATAACCAAAATATTCGTGTATATATATATATATATGCATGTAATTGTGTATATATATATATTTCAAGTAAATCAAAATTTTTTTTAAAAAACTTGGTGTTCCAAACGTAATCTCATTTTTTTTCATCTCGTCCTGACGCCATCCTCGGTCACTAAGTTCGCCCGCTCGCTGATCACTAAAAATTTAAGACACGAATTTTAAACATCGAAAGCAAGATATTGAGCGTTAAGATAAATTAGTAAAAGAAACAATTGAATTTCAACTGTAAGTTTGGTGCATGGAACATGTAAGAGAAACCTCCAACCTAGATGAGAAAAATTGGTATTTTTCAAGAAATAAATATGAGATTTATACAAATCGCAAGCAAATTTGAAATCTATACAAATCTCAAACAAATTTATACAAATTGGCAAATCTATACATGTATATAGTTTCTTGTATTTACAAATTTATGCAAATCTATAGACGTTGTCGGTTGAGCATCAATACTTGCGAATTTTGCACATTGTTTCAAGAATTGGTGAGACCCATCTTGTACAATCTTTCTTATTTGTCTTCCTCTGCCAGAAATGGGCAGTGACGGCAATGGTAACCAGGAGATTTTGGGTGACAAAGCCGAGCAACAATCAAAAAGGAAGGAGGAACCTAATTAAGTGACGGTTGCATGTCTAGGTCGTTTCGCAACCATGGCAGGTTGGTAGATAGCAGATAGCAAATGGATGCCGACGAAGATGGCAAACTGGTCACGGCGCTGAAAATGTGAACAATCAAGGTTGCATTAAAAATTATGATTAAAAAGATTTTTAGGATGATGCGTTATTTGTAATTAATTAAAGTTTAGGGTAAATTTATTTCAACAATAAATATTTTAACAAAATTAGAGTCTAAATTAACAAATGAGTTAGGGTTGGTAATTTTGGAAATTAAGAAAGATATATATAAATTTTAAATATTGAGAGAATGTATACGTAATTAGTCTAATATTTAAGAAATGCAAGTATAATTTACTCTAAAATAAAAAAAATAAATGATGAAAAATAGCAATCAACTGCATCGTTTCTATTTTGATAGTAAATAAAAGAAGAAAAGTGTGAAATTTAGATAATTAAAATTAATTAAATTAAAAATATTGGTTTATATTTTTTATTTTTCTAATTTATTTAAACAATGATATATATTTAAAGCTTTATATTTTTTTTTTCATTTTTTCTTTTTCTTTTTTTAATTTTGACGGGACCTATTATATCTTAAAAAGAAAAGAAAAAAAAAAAGGATCAATGTTACACACAGTGGGGAAATAAAAAAAAAAAAAATCGTTAGGGCAACTTAAAAAAATAATCGAGTTAAAATTCATTCTATTATTCAATAAAAAATAGTAATAATAAATAAAATTATATTATAAAAAGACAAATGATTAAACAATAATACCTTTTAGAGTAGTAAAGATTAAAAATAAAATTTTAATAAAAGTAATATTAAAAAATATGTATAATTAATTTTTTTTAAATAAACAAATAAAGACAATTACCCCTACTATATCATAATCATCTCTATCTACACAATCAAAATTTGTATCATAAGATTAGACTCGGAGGGTATTTGGAGGACAAAATTTTTAAGAAGTTCTGGTAGTTTTCTGTTAAATATTGTTAGTGATAATTTTTAGTGTGTTTGGTAAAAAAATTATAATTTTTGACAACTTTGAATAATTTTTTAGGTGTTTGGTAAAATTATTACTGTGACAGAGTTAAGATTTTTTTATTGTAGTAGAACAAAAAAATATAAAAAATTGAGACCCGCTGTCATATCAAATTACTGTAGTAGAGCAGAAAAGTGGTAAATATTAGTAGTTTACCAAACGTAAAATTACTATAGCAATGACGACTTTTGATATTTTTTTACTAAAAATTAACCAATCAAAGGCAACCTCAATTATCTGTTTTCTTTCTCCTTTTTAAGCCAACTACTTCAAATGAAATGAACTACCAACATATATTTTTATTACAAAATCGCCGTTACCATCCACATTATTCCAGTAAAGCTTTATGAATAGAAAAAAGAAAATTAATAGAAAATTATTAAATTTGAAAGATTGACATAATTTTTAATATTAATTCAAGAACAGGAATCATTTAATTAAAATTTAATTATTTAAATATATTTATATTTTTTTAAAATTAAAAAAATATAAATATAACTTAATTATTAAATTTTAATCAAATGACTCTCGACCTCAATATCATAAACCAACGTTAAAAGCTAAAATTATTTCCCTGAGAACAGAAAAGTCGGTTCAACTTTACGTTAAATTTTGGGTTTGACTGCAAAATTTTCCTTGTAATTGAAAAAAAAAAAAAAAAAAAAAACACAAATATGATACATTTAGATAGGTTTTTAGCATTCACATAACTTAAAAACAAGCTGAATGGGCGTGGTGTATTTAAGGCGATAAAAAGTAGGATAAAATAAAATAAAATAATATAAATTATAAATTTATAATTTATATAGTAAAATAAAAGTGAATAAGTTTTAAATATTTTTAAAATTTTTTTTATATTTTTTAGCATACCAAATGGCATCATAACCGTAAAATAAAAGAGGGAATAATGACTCTGAATCCATTTTGTTGAAGAAAAATCATGAGTGCGGAATAAAAAAGTTTTATAAATAAAAATTATTAATTTTTTATTTGATTAAGTTAGAAAATATAATAAAATAAAAAAAAATTTGATGTAGTTAAATAATTTTAGTAACTTTTAGGTATTTGACAAAATTTTAGTAGTATCTAGTAATTTTTTTGTGTATTTAATAAAAATTTTAATAGCTTTGAATTGAGTTAAAATAAAATAATAATTATTGCCAACTCAGTAAAAAATAGATATGTTACAACTTTTTACATATATGATTATTGATAACTTTTGGTATTTTATATCAAATACCTAAAATACCAAAAGTTTGTATTTTTTTAATTTTTTTTTCTTTCGAATGGAGTCGGAGTAAAACTACAATTTCCTGTCTTAACGTTCTTATATATAATTTGAATAGATATAATTATCATTCATAAATTAATTTTTACAAATTTTGACAAAAATATTTAAACTTAATTTGGTATAAGAGAATATGCTACAAATTAAAATAAAATTTATTTATATTTATATTTTTAATAAGCACATTAAAAATTAATTATTTATAAAAATTAACTATTTTTATTTACTACATGCCTAAAAGTTATCAAAATTTACTGAATAATATTAAAAATATTTTTTAGTTTATTTTCTAATTTAATCAAATAGAAATTAATTATTTTATTTATATATATATATATATTTTTTATTATGCATTGAGGCTTTCTCTCCAACAAAAGCCATTAGACTGAGAGTTATAGGGTGCAAAGCCATTAGACTGAGAGTTATAGGGTGCTGTAGTAGTGATGATGTACTGTGAGGATTAAATCACAATGTATTTAATTAAATTAATAAATATTAGTAAGATAATATAATAAATATAAATTAATTTAATTAATCCTGTCATAAATTTTTTACTGTAGGACTTGGAACACAATGACTGATGGCATTTTCTAAAAACTATGCTGTTTCTTATGAATTCAGCGACTGAAGCAGCCCCCGACCTTTGGTGGTTCCTACACAGTAAATGAAAGATTAAAAAAATATAAAATCTGGAGAATTAAAATTAATTAAAGTAAAAATAATATATTAATAAATATTTTTTGTTTTATTATATTTTTTAATTTATTTAAAGAATTATAGATATTTAAAATTTTATTTTTCTTCTATTCTTTTTTTAATTTTTACGAACCTGTTGTACCAATTAAAGTTCCATATCAGGACGCATTAGCGCATCTTTTTTTTTTTTTTTAAAGACAAGTCGGGGATGACTCTGTTCTTTAAAAAAATTACTTCCTTGATTCAGCAGGAAAAAAAAAAAAAAAGAAAAAAATTATTGATACTCTATAGGCTCTACTCTACCGACCATGCCGGCTAGTCCAAAATTATATATATAATTAAATTAAAAAAAAAAAAAACAAAATAATATTTACTGTTAACACGAAATATAATAAAGAATTGGGAAAGAATATAAAAGTGAACTCGGAGAGGGAAGAGATTTCGCTCTTATAATTAATTTAATTTTGAATAAATTTGCATGCATTTCATGTGTATTCCAATTTGTTAATTAGTTTAAAAAAAAAAAGATTATTTTTTTGGTTATATTTGAAAATTTTTAAAACATAATTTTTTTTACTTAAAATTCTATTTTTATAAATTTAAAATTTTGAATACATAAATTTTAATACAAATGTCAATTCCAATTTTGAAAAAGAAAATTAGTAAAAGTTGATAAAAATTTGTCGATCAATTTTTTTTAAATTTTTAATTTTCTTTTAAATTATATTTTTTTGGTCTGATGTATAATTTTTATTTCATCGTATATATTTTTAAAACTTTTTAATAAAATTTGTTGGTATATCCACTTCTCAATTGACTGCTTTCTCGCCCGCCTTCTTGCCCATCCGCTCACCCAAAATACAATTGCGAGTATGTAATTGATAAGTTTCGGGTTACAGTGAAAAATTTTATTATAAAAATTATAATAAAAGATAAAAAGATAAGATTAATTTATATTTAATTTAATAATTTTAATTTAATTTAATTAAAATTATTTTTTAGATAAAAATAAAAATTTTACAAATCTAATTAGAACACAATTAATATAGGATTAAAAGTTACATATTATTAAAGTGTAAATTTATTTTAACTTTTCATTTTTTTTATTGTAGTTTTTACACTGAATTTTTTTACTGTAATTAAATAAAAATTTTAATTTAACTATCAAACGAACAATTAATGGCGCATAAACGTACCATTGTAAATTGTTTATTAGGCTAGGTAGTTGCTTGAGTAGTTTTTTGCCATTTTTTATTTTTATTTATTTTTTATTTTTTATAACTTGTTTCTTATCAAAAGTCAAAGGAAAATTGGTCCAATTATCTTAAGTTATTACATTTCATACGTAACCTAGGTTGCATGTGCACTTAGCTACTTTTAGTTCACAAGGTTTAATTAATTTAATTAATATGAACAATATTTTGTTAAATTATTTTTAATATATAAAATAATTAAATTATATTTAATGTATTTTATTTTTATTTAATTAAAATAAATATTAATTAATTAAATTAATAGGAAATGTATTTCAATAAATTCAATTATTTTTTAAATTTTAATAAGATTATACGTTTTATTAAAATGAAAATTAATGCGGTAAATAAAATTATATTTTTAAATGTAATTTCAATTTTTATTTCATAAAAAAAATTATAGCTAAAAACAAAATTAAAAAATATAAAAAATTAAATATAAACAGAAAAAATGTAGCGTTATCAAATATACACTAACTAACTTGGCAATTACATATACCTGTGCAACTATTGTGGTTTATAACACGTCACTTTAAATTAAATAATTTTAAAAAACTATATTAAGAATTATTAAGAGAGAAAAAGGAAAAACGAGATTAGAATCATGGTGGATTAGAGGATAGAAAAACTTAGATTAGAAATTAATTTATCATAAAATAAAATAAAATAAAATTCATTTCATTTTATTTTTCTGAATCAACTAAATGAAATTATATATTCAAAACTTTCTTTTTATTTGTTATTTTTTATCACAATAATTTTTTCTTTTTCTTTTTTTTTTTTTAAATTCAGACACATTTCAAAATTTTTATTTACGATAATATATCCTTTTACAACAATTCAACAGTTCACAATTGAACAAATCAAATTATTAAATTAAATTAATTTTTTATTATTTATTTTGAATTTATAGTTTGGTAAATTGAAAAATTAAAGTAGTATTTGGTTTGCATTTCTATTTTTTATTTTCTATTTATCTTTTATATTTTTTGTTTTATGTGTTTTATATTTTGAAAATCTTAAAATAAGTAAAATAGAAAACGTATTTGGTTTGATATTTTCTGTTTTTCGTGTTTTGAGATTTTTCTTATTTTGGGTTAAAAACGTTTAAAATGATTTTTTGCCATTTTACATTTAATGTGCAAACTTATTTTCTGTTTTCTAAAATAGATTTTTAAAAACACAAGTAATTAAATATATTTTTAATTATTTTTATTTTTTTTAAATATAAAATAAAAAATAAGCTTAAAATAATTATACTAAACGACACTTAAATTGTTCAATTTGATTTACAACTAGGGATGTTGGTTAACTAAACCAAATTAATACTATTAAACATATAATATATTATATACAATATTGTAAATATGTAAGTTCTTTAATAAAAATAAGGTACGATGAAAAAAATTTCGTTATTAATTCCTTTAAACTAGATCGTTGGAGAATCTTGTCGATGATAATTATTAGAGTGACATTAAAAGCCACGTTTTTGTTTTTAATCGCTAGTACAAAACTGGTACTAATAAATTTGGATTGCCCTCTTGTTTCATTATATTATTATCCAGCATTGAAATATTTAGATAAAATTCTTAACAATTATTTAGAATAAAAATGTTCAACCAAATTAAAATTAATGATTCCGTGTCCTTAGTTGAATAATTTAGGGTTTGTTTGACAAAACTACTAGTTTTTATAATTTTATTTTCATTTTTAACTTTTATCTATGTAATAAAAAATTAAAAAAAATTAATAATAATAATTATTAATTTATAATTATAATAATAAAGGTGAGCAGAGGCATTGGGAAAGGGAGGTGTAGTGGTAGTGACGGTTGGAAGTAAGTGACAACTTATCGACCGAACAATGATGGTTGAAGATGGATAGTGAACGGTGGTGACGGCAATAAGTGATTGTAATCGAAAGTGGGTGCAGCCCTGCAAGTCAGATGACGATGGTCAAAAATAGGTAGTGAACGGTGACAATTAGCGACCGACGATGAATGATGGTTATCATCTGTGGTAGTGGAGGAAAATAAAAATTACAAATTTGAGAAATAGGATTTTCCATGATTTCATAATTTTCAAAAAATTTTTAAATATTTTTTATTTTTTAAAAAGTGAGAATTGAAAATGAATTTATCAAGCAAGTTTTACTGTTTAATTTTGCAAAATACAAATTAAAATTATAAACTAAAAGCTGGAAATTTTTTCATACAAATCCTTTGTTACGATTTTAAAATTTTATAATTGAATGCCTTGTGGTTGAATTTAAAAATTTTATTATAAAATCAAACCAACACAACCATTTCTAGTATTACCAAGCATTTCTAGTATTACCATATATATGTATATATATGTAAGGGTAAATTTATTTGTATTCTATAAACAATTTTTTTAATTTTATTTATTTTTTATTAAATAAAATTAGATAATTATCTTTATTTTTCTAATAAAATGCATTATATAATTTTAATACTATAAATGCCCTTTCATAAGAATGAAATAATTATGTAATTTATTTTAATAAAAAAAGTATATAATAATACAATTATAAAATATAAATATGTTCGCCCTATAAAAAAATTAATACTAAACACAACTTAATATTAGTTTTATAAAAAAAAGAAGTCAGGGTTAAATACACCCTAATTTTTTATATTTTAAAATTAATATTCATTGCGATGGAACAAACTTTTTTTTTTTTTGGAAAGGTGGAACGAAAAAATTTTAACACCTTTTCCAAGAGAAAAATAGGGGGATTCAAATTCTTTTCGCCGTGGCCTCTCTCCGCCGTGCTTTTCCAACAGAGTTTTAGGCAATGGGAAATTTATTGCAGGACTATAACAGTGGGATTGATGATTAGACTTATATTATAGTATACTAGATATAAATTCGTGCCTAAACGCACGGAATTTGAATTTTGAATCGGAGCACGGCCTCTTCTTTCCCTCTCCTTTTCTCTCTCTTTTTCTGTCATGTCACATCAAAATTATAAACAAATTTGTAAAGATAATAATTTAATTAAATTAATAAAATAATATAATAAATATAAATTAAATTAATTAAATATATCATAATTTAAATTTAATTTTGACCGTCCACTAATAAATATTTCATTGCATTCTCCTGTAGCTCTTTCCAACACTATTTTCTCTCTCCTTTTTTCAATGAAAACTACCCAACCCACGAAGTTGTACTTCCCCAAATCAACACAGCTCCATTACAGTTTATGTATTGTATCTGTATGTATATAGAGGATCAGTATCTCAAATCATCACTGTTTTTTTGCGATCTTCTACTCGACTATGTCTCTTCTCCTCCCCAACACTCTTCCCCTTCGCCATAAACGCCACCTTCGCTGCTCCTCCTCATCGTCTCCATCACTCCCCCTCTCAGGTCTGCTCTCTCTCTCTCTCTCTCTCTCTCTTGTTTTCCTTGATTTTAATGGCATTTGATCAACTCAATATGTTAGATTTGTTGTTACTAACAACGTAAGTTGCTTCAACTCCTATTTGTATGTATATATATTTATATATTCATGCATGCATTCCAAAATGGTATTCTCTGTGTGTTCTTCATTGGGTATTAATACGAGTACACAGTACTTAATTTGAATCCTAGACTTAGTTTGCTTAAATTAACCGCGATTCTGTTCAAATTTGTGTTTAATTTGTTCTGGTGTTTCTTCAACTACCTGTTCCTCAACAAAAATTCCAATTCTTTCGTGTTTGTGAAGTGGGGCTAATTTAGTTTTAGGGTTGGATTCCGACAAAGTCCATGGATGGGTCAAGAGTTTTTGGGTGTGTTTGGAGCGATAAATAGTGAAATAAAATGAGATAAGTTGTGAGTTTGTAATGTATAGTGAAATAAGTGGTAAAAATTTTTAAAGGTTCTCAGATATTTTTAGAGGTTTTTTTTTGTTTTTTGACAAATCAAACAATACCTTTATTTGTTGGTTCTGAATTAGAAAATGAGATTTACTTAATCTTAAAAAAAAGTCAGGTGACAACAAGGTATACTGCGGACACTTTAGTCAATGAATAAATATATATTTTTGTATGTATATATGAAAATTACGTATTTGTTTTCTTTTATGTGAAAATTAATTTCTTTTTCTTATTTTTTTTAGGAAATTTTATCTACTAACATATTAGTATATTTGATTTTTTAAAATTAAAAAATATATGGTATAAATAATTGATAATATAAATTCATATTGTTTTGATATGTGTGTGTGTATATATATATTAAAAGTAGTGGGTTCTCCAAAATGAAAATCCTAAAATTCTATGCATTCAATAAAATTAAGAAGCCATGTGGCAAGTTAGCTGTTCTCCTCTCTCTGATTTTTCATTTCACTCTCCCTCCCTATGAATAAGAAAAATAATTTCAATTACAACTCCTCAAATAAAAATTGAAAAAATGAGTAAGAAATCTTTCATTTTTAAATTTAAAGGGAAACCTTACTATCTTACTACTTTTATTGGTCATCCATTCCCATCACCTTTTCCTATAAAATAATTTTTTTTATCATACTATATATATATATATATTGTGAAAATCACAATTTAGGTCATTTTAGTTATTTTTATTATGATTTGCAGGATAATAAATTTCTTGATTATATTCTTCATTGTTCAATGAATCAAAACTGGCACGAATGATCCTTTTAGATCATTTTGGAAACAATGAATTAAGATCCTGTTCCATATGTTAGTTCATGGGGTCAATATAAATTAACCCTTGATGTCATAATTATGACATAAAAATTTAAAAAATATATATTTGCATGAAGAATTAAAGTAGCATGAAAAAAAAAAACTAAGCAAGAAGAAAGGATCAAATCTTTCTAATTTTTTTATACTTTATTTTCTCCTCAATCATGAGTGCTTTTGGTTGTCTTTCTTATTTTTTTTCTACCCTCTTTCTTTCTCCTCTTCTCTATTTTATTTTTAGGCTCTTCCATCTTCTCTATAGGAGATTTAATATTTTTGTTTCCTAATTTTTTGGTTCTATGATTTTGGTTCTTTGTTATGATTTACAAATTACAATATAATAAAATTCTGGACTTTGTACTATTTGGTTGTTTAATAAATCAAAATTGAAACTAATTCATGATTTCATTGTTATAAAATATATAATAAATAAATATGTTATTAAAAATACAAAATTTTATAGAGTGGAGGAATTTTACGAGATACCTTGTATAGAAAGAGAGAGAAATGATATTGAAGGGATGATATGTAAAAATTAAGTATTTAATTATAATTTTAGTGGATAAAATTTACAGAAAGAGAGAGGGATGATGAGGAAAAGCTAAGTCATGAAGTTATACTAAATTTTATTTTTTATCAGTGAAAAGTTTTACACCATTGGTGAGTTCTATGAACTCAATTTCATAATAATGTACTAACAAAAATTATATTAAACTTTATTTTTTATAAGTGAAAAAATTTACATTAATTTAATTCATCACACTGGTCAATGCTAGTTATTATCTAATTCTTACTTTTTTTCATTAAAACATTAAATGATTTTGACACATCTCAAAATGAATGTTCCTTACACTTAGAATAATAAAAAGAGAAATCAAATTATTGTATGACATGAAGGAGGCAGCCTCTTGCTTGGTTGTTGCCTCACTAACAATGCCTTGCCTTAAGGCATGTGAAGCGCTTAAGCCTCAGCTCCCGTCACTTGAGTGCATAGGAGAGTACCTGGTGCACTTTAGCGTTAAGCCTTTGGATATAAATATCCAACTACATTGTTGCTTTATATTTTATAGCATCTACGATAATAACCAATCAATATGTCGTTATCTAATTGAGACTTATGTTTGTTTTTGTTTGTTTAATGTACGAACGGCTAAGAGAAACAGTTCATTCAAATTGACATCTTTTTAGGAAGGTTATGCTTCCTTTTGTTTCCTTTTTCTTGTTACTATTAAAAATTAGCTCATAGCAGGTTGCGTTGGGATTTAACAAATCGTTTCACAGGCTACTGATTCATTTCTATCTGAAAAAAAAAATGGTACTTCTAACCCAATCAGAGAAGATCTTTAGAAAACGAAGCTATAGTCTTAAAAGAGTTGAAACAAAAATAGCTAAGAATAAATTATTGAAATTACATATAGATTTGTTAAGAAAGTGATTAGAAATGCGTTTGGAGCAAATAGTCAGCTTTGTTAAAGACTAAAGATATGTTTTGGAGGGTTTCAGGCATTGGCAAATTTGCATATCTGTATCCAAGAAACAGAGTTGTACTTAGCCCCAGTTGAAACCTCATAGTCCCCGGTTGTCAGCATTCACTCAGTTGCGACTGTCCTGTTATTGAAGTCAATGGCAGTTGTTAATTAATCTTGTGTGTCTAGGTCCAACAATATTTGGATCCTGGTGGGATCTTTAATGTTTGGATCAATAAATGGATTGTGCACATCAGAATGCTGGCAGAGTCGTATAAAGAGCATTAAATGATACAATTTGGAGGTGGTCCCTGTTAATTATTATTGGTAGGAGGGATGAGACTGGAGATAGACTTGTCTTTTGTCATTATTTGAAAAAAGGGCAGATGCTAAATATAGCAACTAAAGTGGCTGTTCTTAAAGTCAATTTTTGGTTACAATTACAAAAGGCAAAACATTTATTCCTTATTGTTTTTGTTTCTTTCTTTCTTTGTTTCTTTTTTATTAATGACCTAGGAACCGGCCACACCAACTGAGCGGCAATGGACCCCATGGCCAGACTAAAAAAAATGTATTTTGTAATTTCTCAATTTATATGTAATATAATTAAAGTTAATTCATATGAGAAGATATAGTTAACTTAGGTGCGTTTGTCTTTTCAAAGTATAAACTTAATATGAATTCAGGTGGAATGGTGGATTTATTTATCATGTAGATGTTTGATCAACTGCTTTATTTTGCTGGGGTTTATATCTCCCTCAGCGAGCTGTTCATTATCTTCTATATTTATTTATTTATTTATTTATTTTTTTATGGTCACAAGAAGTTACAATCCCTGTTCATTGTCAAAATAAAAATTTTTGTAAACTTCTACGTTTCTTTTTGTGAAGTTATCATTATCAATGAATTCTTTTTTGTTTTATTCTTTTGAGCAGATTCTCTAGATCCTGGAGTTAAATTAACGACAGAACCTAAGCCTGCTGCTCCGTATGACTATTCTATTGTATGTCCCTTTATGTTCTCCTGCTCATCCTCATCTTTATCTATTTCACATTCATATGACTAGTTGACTGATAACATATAAAACTGCTTGAAGTCTTTTGAGCAGACTAAAGACAGAATTAGGAAGCTGTTTGATGGGGTCCAGCTTTCTGTTTCTTCGTATGACACTGCTTGGGTGGCTCTGATTCCTTCTCCAGATTCTCGCCAGGCACCTTTTTTCCCAGAGTGTATTGATTGGCTGTTGGATAATCAGCTCAGTGATGGCTCATGGGGTCGTCCTCATCACCACCCGTTATTAACTAAAGATTTTCTTTCATCCACATTAGCATCTGTCCTTGCGCTTAAACGTTGGGGAGTCGGTGAAGAACAAATCAACAAAGGTATTCAGTCCATCAATCAGGCTTATTCTGCTTGGCATTTGTTCACAAGACAGGTCTAAATTCCTTGTTGCAGGTCTTCATTTTATTGAGTCAAATATCACTTCAGCTATTGATTCGAATCAGCATTCTCCAATTGGGTTTGATGTGATATTCCCCGGAATGGTCGAGTATGCTAGAAATTTAGATTTGAATCCCCCTTTCGATTCAACAATTTTGGATGCCCTGCTTCACAGGAGAGAGTTGCATCTCAGAAGGTACATTTTGTTTTCCTGTTTGGTGATTATTTTTTTGGACTGTCCTTGTTTGTCTAATATTTTCCAACATTGCTGGTTATTTCCTCGAATTTTTGCTCTCTGATAATGTGACGCTCTGCCAAGTTGAACCAAGTACTGTGAATTGCAAACTTTCATCAACTTAACCTTTGGTTGATGAGAAACAATGGTTAATGGGATTAGAAAGCAATAGTAGCCCTCTCAGATAAAGAATGACCATAAAGATTTCACTAATTATTTTTATTTTCTGCAAGAAGTTGGAGATATTCTCCGAAGCAAAGCAAATTGAATGAGTTTAGTTACTTGATTTTTTAACGTGCACGGCTTGCACACCTTGATTCAATTGTTTTTTTTTGCCCTTCAATTTAGAGTCTCTCTGAGGTAAGGAAATCCCACTTAGCTTACTGAATGAATTTAATGACTTGATTTCATAACTTGCACACCTTGTTTCAATTTTTTTTTTCTTTTTTCTGCATCAATTTAGAGTCTTCTCAGAGGGAAGGAAATCCTACTTAGCTTATATCTCTGAAGGACTGGGAAAGATTCAGGATTGGGAAATGGTGATGAAATATCAGAGTAAGAATGGCTCGCTGTTCAATTCTCCATCAACCACAGCAGCTGCTTTTATGCACCTTCACGATTCTGGTTGTCTTAGTTACCTGCGCTCACTTTTGAACAAGTTTGGCAATGCTGGTACCATTTTATCATCTGTCTATCGTTTTTATGTTGACTTCCTGCATTTTGCTAACCTTCCGTCAGTTATGTTCGATTCAATTCTTCAGTTCCAACAGTTTACCCTTTGGACGTATACACCCGTCTTTGCTTGGTTGATAATCTTCAAAGTTTGGGAATTGAGCGGCATTTTAGGAAGGAAATTGTAAATGTGTTGGATGAAACTTACAGGTATTCTTCTACTCATGTGCTTTTTTTGATTTTTGGAAGTAATTTCACTTCACTCGTCACTTCAACATTTTCATATGAACTTTAGTAAATTCTTGAAAATTTTGGAACATCACTTTTGCGGGGGGGGGGGGGGGGG
>JAVXUM010000017.1:14256086-14271042 GCA_035590655.1 Pouteria glomerata | reverse complement strand
CCACCTAAAAAAAAAAAAAAAAAAAAAAAAAAAGTTAGTTTTTTTTTTGCCAAACCAAGCCTTAATTTATTGTACTGAAGATTCTTAATTTATTGTACAAAAGAGGCATTAGATCTATAATTTTTTTGGCAAAATAATTTAAAAATTGTTAAAAAATATTAAAAATTTCTAAAAAAATTATTAATTTTTTTTATTTTTTGTCACTCCAAAGTCCCTTGAGTTTTTATTTTACATCTGGTGAGAAATTTATAATATACATAACGTCAATTAAAAATAAAAAGAATATTTCTTTTGTTTGTTTATTTTGAATTGCTAGTTATATTGTTGCATATACAACTAATCAAAAAAGATTGCAAAAAGCAGTGTATAAATCTCATGCATACAGGTGGAGAGAGAGAGGGAGGTTGATCCTCTTTGTGTGTATATATTGGTACAGTTTAGCATAAAATAAAATAATATAAAATTTTATAAATTTTTATTAAAATGAATTACAAAATTATAAAATTAAAATTCTTTTATTTATTTCACGAAACAAAACATGAAATATTAATTTTTATAATTCTATATAATTTTATACAACTTTAAACACAACCATTATTGTTATACATGCATACAAAGTACATAAGAATTCCCCCAGTCGATCCCAAAAATGTAAATTGCTGCCCTGCCCGCGATAGAACAAAATCTACATTTAGTTCCAAAATTTGTTATCCCTCTCTCTTGATGGTCGTATCTTCAGTTGTAGACAAAGTGGCAGCCATCGTAGCCTGGAGTCAACACAGAAAGAGACCGCAACAGTTTATTAGCAAATTCCATTTTTTTTCCTCTAAATTCTTGAATAAATTACAACATCCTTTTAATTTTGCAGTCTATTTAATTTCTTTATGCATTTGCTATCGAAGTTTAAATTTATTTTTATCATAAATAAATATCACGCAAAATGTCACGGGATGCATAATATTTGTTATTAATATATTCTGTAGAATTTTACGGGGCGTGAAGTGTAAAAAAAAAAATTATAATTTTTATTCCATTGTTGGTATGTGACACATTTGATTAAGGTTGTGTAGTTAGTAAAAATTTATAAAAATTAAAGATAACTACAAATATTTTTAAAAAGTTTGAGATTTTTTTTTTAGAAATTTTTGGAGAAAGTTGGAGATTTTTGGTGGAAAAATTTAAGAAAATAAGAAAAAATTTAAAAAAATCAAATGGTGTTAACATAAGCATGGGATTAAGGTTAGATTGCTTTAAGTAGCACTTGGAGTAGTAAAAAAAATAAATAAATAAAATATGATTTGAAATAATTTTTAATATTTGACATTTACTTGTTTCAAATCACATTTTTTAAAAAGAATAGTGACACTTTTAAATTTTTGTGATAAAAAGTTGAAAAAAACCGTGGTAATGATTTTCTGGGATCTGTTCTCATGGATTTGGGACAAAATAATTATAAAAATTGTTTAAGTTTTTAATTTTTGTACAAAAAAAAAGTTAAAGAGAAAAACTACTAATTTTTCGGTCCGTTCTAATAGATTTATATAAGAATTGTTAAAATTTGTTAAAAAATTTTAAAATTTGTGAAAAAATTTTTGAGATTTGTAAAAAAGATATTAGAGTTTGTAAAAAAATGTACTACAATTTATAAAAATTTATTGAATATGTAGATATATATTGAAATTTATAATGATTTTATAAAATAAAAAATAGATAAAATATGTTAAAAAAATTTAAAAATTTTTACAGATATTTTTAATTTTTTAAGCACACCAAATGGATTGATGAATTATAAACACACATTTACATACATATATAATGATAAAAAGTGAGATAAAATGAAATAAAATAAGATAATTTGTAAATTATTAATTCGTATAATAAAATAAAAATAAATAATTTTTAAAAACTTTTTTATTATTTTTTAATATTTTTGATAGCTCCAAACGGAACACGTAGATATACACGGTGCGGGGAGAATTGACACTCACTTGGATCCTCAGTGACCAGGATAGCGGTGCCTCCAAACTCACAAGTCCCTCCGCCCACCTTGGTATTTTGCCAGTAGCTGTTGAACGCGTAGGACGCGTGTGCCAACAACGTGTTGGGTTCGAAGCACGATCCGTTTTCCTCAATGGAGTTGCACTCTGCTCCGGATCCACAAGCATAGTTCATGGCCTCTTGAATGATTGGATCCGGCACCGACGGCTTGGCCACGCACCAAGCCGCCGTACTTGGGGCCGTGTTCCGGGGCGGCGGCCCCGCCGGCCTCGGATACACCACCGGCGGCAGAAACACTGGTGGGCTCGGCACAAATATGGACGGGGACGGGACATTAATTACAGGCGGTGGATTCAGCAGGGGTGCGGTTGGAGTAGGGATATTGAAGACTGGGGGGCTCGGTACCAATTCCGGAGGGTTAGGAACGTTAATTTGCGGCGAGGCTGGAACTGTGCCGGCCGGGCACGGAGGTAGGCCTTGGCCGGGAAGTGTTGGTGTGGAAGGGGAGTAAGGCGGCGGAAGAGGGAGTGGGAGGGAGCCGCCGTTACCTGCGGTAGGAGATGGAGGTGGAATTATTGACGGAATCGTTGTTGAGGAAGATGGCGGTGGATACACGCAAGACGGTGGGGGGATTGGAGGAAGAGAATCGAAAGGCGGCATCGACAACGGTGAGCTGACGCCATAAGGTTGGGCGTTCGTGTCTGAGGCTTTACCTACTCGAAGAAGATATTTCTTTGTGGATTTGAGGATGATCGATCTTCTTGGTTGGCCGGGAGTAGCTACGGATAGTTGCAGTGATCTTCTTGCATCTGCTCAAAAGAGAATGAATTAGCTGTCTAATTGCAGTGTATTCTCAGCTGAAATGTTGATCACGAACGTAAGATTTGTTCACTATACAAGCATGTTGGATTAAAATTTATCTGTAGTTATATATTAATTTATTTTAATTTTGAAAAACATGAGGTGTTTGGTTCAATAAAAAAAAAATAACGAAAAATAATAGAAAACGTGATTTGAGGAATATTTAGGTGTTTGGTGGTAAACTACGTTTTTTAGAGATGAATAGTAAAAGATATTGATTTTTGTAGAGAAATTTGTCGAAACGGTTTTGAAATTCGTCAGAATGGTTTTCAAATCTCTTCAAAAAATATTAACAATGAATCTTGTTTGGTAACTTGGATGACGGTGGTCACATTAAAAAAAAATTACAGTTATTTTATTAATCGAACTTAAGTTATATAATTTTTTCTAGAGTTGTAATAGGTGTGAATGTGTAAAAAGTAATAGAGAATTTAAGAATTTTAGAGAGTTTTTCGGTATTTGTTGAAGCACCAAACACCCTATAGAATATATATGAACTATTAGATTAAAATTTTGATTTTGTGTTTTCGAGTTAGCATAAAAATGGGTATCATTCCTCCAAATTCATATTTGTTTGGATATCATCAGGGTGCACAAAATATGAAAAAGAACAAAAAAATCTAATCAATTTGATTACCTTGGTGGGATTGATTTATAGTACTAGATTAATTTAATTTTGGATCTAAAAATTATTAATTGAAGTTATATTTTATTTTATATACAAAGATGTCAAGAGGATGTGTATTTAATCATGTTCTATTAAAATCGGATTAATTTGATTCCGTAATATTATTGGTCTGATTTTGAGTCTTATTTTTTAAACTCAATGAAAATTAGATTGATTTTTAATCTATTATGAACTAGAAAAATTGCGCCGTGCACATTTTTACTATTTGTAATTGTAACAGTGTAATGTTAGCTAAAAGAGTTTTGTAAAACAAATATAATTGTACTTAAAAAACAGTGATAAATGTAAAATAGAAATTGCTATTTTGTTAAAAACTAGTATTAAAAAAAAAAAAAACTGTGATTGTATTTAAGAGAGTGACAAATGCAAAATAAAAAATGCTGCTCTACTAAAACTGATTACAAAAAAAAAAAAAAAAAATCAGAACGATTTGGAAGTGATAGTAATCAACATTTTTATTTTCAAGTAATAGTCGAGGTGCGCGTAAATTGGTTCGGATACCCTGAGTTATAAGAAAAAAAAAAATACATTATTCACGTAGATTTTTCGTTTGATAATAGCTTTCTGGTTAACTATTATAGTAATTCAACTTGTGCACTGTCAGATTACAGACACCATCATTCATCCAGAAGAGAGGGGAATTGGGGAACCAAGTAGAGAAACAAACTTACTGCAATGATTGAGAGAAAGACCAGCAACCCATAAGTAGATACCTAAAACAAGCAATTTCATTCGAACCCTCATGCTTATTTCTATGGATTCAATTTACTAATGAAGATGAAGAACCTCAGCTGCTGATCACAGCCACCTCTCCTGCTCCACCCAGCACTGCACTACCCAAAACTACTACTAGCCCATCCACTCTGAGGGGCTTATAAATATTTACACGCACACACGCTCATGTATACATACACATTGGCAAGCAGGGAGGCCTAGAATGATCAAAAGCAAGCAGCACAAGGGAGAGAATAAGGAGGTTGGCCGGAAAGATGATTCACTGGGAACCTACTTTGCACTGTCTTGAAAATGTGCGACTGAAGTAATGTGTGAAAAAGATTTAAAGAAGTATGATATTGAGTATTTTATTTAAGAAATTATTAAGTAAGCGTATTGTGAATTGGAGTTCTTGAAATTGAAATACAATTTTAAGAGCCATCTTCAACTTTTGAATCCTTATGAATTCAACAATTCAAATTATAGTTTCAACTCTTAAATTTGTATTTCAATTTTCATATTTGTTTAATGCACCGTCATGTATTAAAATACACTATAAAAAAGATTAATTGATGTGTTATTAAACGTGTTGTGTTTTAGTAGTGTAATGCTTGGTCATAATATTTTTGTATAATAATAATTATATATATATATATATAATGTCACGAATAGTAAGTGAGACACAATGTATGTTTAGAGGGTATGTATTATTTAACTTTGGCCTTCTTAATTGATTTGTACATGGCAGTAGTTGGGGGCATATATGCTTGCTTAACATCGGAAAAAAACCGAAAGTGGATCGTTTTCATTGCCCTTTTTGTGTTTCCTTGCTTGCTTTCTACTCAAAGCTGTCCGCTTGCCCTCTCACCTTCTTCCGGACCAGCGCATGAAAAAAATATATATGTATGTATAGGTATTAAGCAATGGTAAACTTGAATTTAGTTTCGCCGTATACATCGTGACCAGCGTAATTAAAATAACAGTGATGAGGTGTTTGGTTAGTTAAAATTTGATCAAAAAGTATACTAAGGCTGTGTTTGATTCTGAGATAAAACATGAGAGATTGGACTGCACTCCGTGGGCCCCTCCGAAGGACATGTTTGGTGACAAATTTGGTTGAGGGATAAAGCATCCTACCAGACTGAGTCCTTGGTGAAGTCTTATTAATACTCTACTTCTACATTTGTTTCTTGGCAAAATTTAAAGGTTCAAAATTATTTTGTCACATCTCATATCAAATTATATTTTTTATCACACTTTATATCTCACCAACCAAATATAAAAAAAATAATCTTACGTAAAAAATTAATCCCATATTATATCCAATCCCATATATTATCTAATGGTATTACTTATACTCTCATCATCCAACCTCAAAAATAAACACAGCCTAGAAGTATAAAAATTTGACATAAAGGTGATATGTCGTAAAATTTAATTAGAAAAAAGTACAAAAAAAATTAAAAATTAGCGATTATTGATTAGTTTTTGTCGATCAAACAGGGTCAATATGATTTTACCAAAAAAAAAAAAAAAAGAAATGCTACTAAGATGGTGTGAACTTAGAGAATTTTATCATGATAATTATTTAACGGGCTCATCTGAAGTTTTACAAAATTTTAAAAAATTTTATAAATTCATATAAAATTTAAATTTTTTATTCACTGTATTAATTATGAGACTGTAATCTTTACAAATTTATATTAATTTTCATAATTCCAAACATCCCAATTATAGTTTAGTGATTTTTTTTTTTAAATTTAAAATGATACAGTTCTTCACATATTTTTAATTAAATTTTAAATAACTTATAATTATCTTCAATATTTGGATAATCATATTTTACTCTTAAATTTTTAAAATTATACTTATTTCTATTTCTTTTATTTGAAGAAGTTGTTAATATTGACTAACTTCAATTAGAGTTTAAAAAAAATGATGATATCGTTCAGATTTGGACTTAATATACCATTTTTGACCTTTTATTTACCTCAAGCATGGTGATGGTGGAGGAGGACAAGCTACGCCATCACTGGCGACGCCATTTGGTCTATCAACACTAACCCAATTCTCAGTCACTGCCATCACCGGTGATACCTATCTCCTGCCTCTGGCCCAAATGGCACAATTTCTCCACAAGTAGACCCAATTGAAGTAAATCAAAAGAATTGTAAAGTAATTGACTTTTTTGTGTTTGGAAAGAAAAAAATTAATTTTTTATTAGTTAATTTTTTAACTTTTTGTTGATTTAACAATTTTATCTTTTATAATTTAAAAAAATTTTAAAAAGTAAGAAAATAAATTTAACAATTTTACAAAAAGACAAAAAAAAACTGAGCAGCTCGCGGACATCTTCCCAAGCAGAGACTAATTCAAACCAACAGGATCTCATCTATATCCATCATCGTCTATACCCGCATCAATGACAATGAGCCCTCCAATGGCTACTTTTGTAGTAATTTGAATTTTTCTATATATTTTTATATTGTATTTTGTGGAATAAATGTTGTTTATGAGTTGTAATTGGGTTAATTTTTTACCGTGATTGAGTCTTGGACTCGAGACTTAATTCCGTTTGGGAACTCAATTTAATTTTAGCCAGTTACGCTTTTTTTTTTATCTTTTTTTTTTATAATTACTAAACTTACCCTCTTATGTTTTAATTTTTTTTTTAAACTAAAAAGGATAAAATAATAAAAAAAAAACTAGCTAATAATCAATTATAAAAAACTAATTTTTTTTCCTTCCAAAACGGAGTTCTATAATTTTTGAGGTTTAGAATGCCGTGTAGACAAACAAGTTTGTCTCATGCTCACAGTGAGCACCGGTGGTTTGGACTGGCAATAGTTGGATCATGGGAGGCAGCAAGGGGAAAGGAGAAGAGAGTGACAAAGAAAGATAGTAGCGGCCAATGGAAGGGGGTAAAATTATAAAAAGAAATTACTAAAATTTTGATTATTTTAATAATTATTGAATTTTAACGGTTGATTTAGGATTCATTTGGAGTCACAACAAAATTCAAAAAAACTAAAAATGACATTTTTAGGTGTTTGGAGGGTAAAAAATTATTTTGAAATGGTGGTTGGATGAGTATATTTGATTTGATATAAAATTGTTAAAAATTATATAAAGTGACACGTGGTAAAATATTAATAGAGAATTTTGTGAAACTTTTTGGTATAAATATCAATATAATTTTTTCAAAAATTCTAATAAAATTTGTTGGAACGCACCATGCAAAATTTTTGAAAAGTTTAAAATTTTTTAGAGTTTAAAAAAGTTGATATTTTTTGAGATTGGTTAGTGTTCCAAAAGCAACCTTAATAGAAGAGGGTCAATGTTAATAATATTTCAAAATAAAAAAAAAAGTAAATATAATTTTTAAATATTAAGAGATGATAAATGTAATTACTTAAATGTTGAAGGATGATAATTATAATTTATCTTATATACCTTTATTTATATACTATTAAAGAGAGGTATAAAATAATGAAAGAGAGCTATAGTTAGTAGTTCAATAAATATGCATATGCCGCAATTACAAATATAATGACTTTTCTTACATACTGTTTGAATGGAGTGAAATTGAAAAAAAAAAAGAAAAAAAAAGATTTTAAAATATTTTACTTGTTCATGAGTTTTTTTAGGAAAGAAATGAAATAGAAAGAAAAGTGATTGTTAAAATTTTAAAACTTTTATATTTACAAAAAATGAAATGAAGAGAAGAAAAAGAGTTATTAATAAAACTTTTAAAATGACAAAATTTTTCAAATATATCACTGGGATAAATAAATTGATAATTATCCAACTCATCAAAGGATTTAAAAGAAATATAATATATATATTTTTTTTCATTTCTTCTCAACTCGCAAATAAAACGAAAAAAAATTATTACCCTTTCTTTTATAAACATCTAAACATATAAAAAGAAAATATTATCATTTCTCTCATAAACACACAAACGAAACCTATGTCTCCTTCCTTCTATTCATTTTGGAATGTTAAAAGAAGAAAATATAGCCTATGTCTCCTTCTTTCTATTTATTTACCAGTGTTAAAGAAGAAAATATAATAACTTTTCTCTCTTTTTGCATTATTATCATTTTACTAATAAATCATTGGAGAAACTTTGGGGTTACTAATTTATTTAATTTTAGGATATATTTGTAATTTATTTTTTATTTATTTTATAAGTAAATATGTAATTTTGAAAGTTTCATTAATTTATTTTTTTCTATAATTATATTCACTTTTAAGAGATTAAATATTTTAAAATTTTAACACTAATTTTTTTCAATTTCTTTTTTCTTAAAAAAACCAAAAAAATAAGGGAAGAATTATAAAGCTTTTATTTTTTCTTATTTCCTTCCTATTTCACTCTGGTAATGTTTGACAACTCAACTTTTATAAAAAAAAAAACTATCGAAATTTGTTTATTGGATGTTTTGTAAAATATCAATTTTTGTTACTTTTTACTTAATTATTATAACTTTCTCAACTTAAAAGTTATTAAAATTTGTTAAAAATTGTTAAAAGTTATCAAAAATTATCAAATATTGTAAAACTTACAAAAAAATTTATCAAATATTTAAAAATTATAAAAAGTTGTTAAAATTACTAAAATTACTACTTACTTCATAAAGCACATTTAAAATTGTAATTAATAAATTTTGACAAAAAATTTTTAAAATTTAAATTTTCAAACGATACCTCTGTCCAAAAAGATTACTAGAGCGTGTTTGATAATTTGAATTGGAGTGTGAACTTACAGTACACCAACGGTTAAACAGTTCGGCTATTTTCTCTAATTCTACCCGTCCGTCATAAATTGACGAATTCATCCCAATTCACCTGCAAAACAAAGCCTCAATTATGAAATGGTAATTGTACGAACTGTAATGACTGAATCGGGTAACAATCCAAAGTCCAAATACCACACTGGATGGTACTGTTGTCCGCGAAATTCAAGTTGACCCGAGTCCAAAATACCACGCTGATTCAAGTTAACCCGACACAAGCCGTACGATTTCCTCTGCTTTCGATGCGGATGCGAATGCGATGCTGAACTAGGGTTGTGGCAGTCTCCCAAGTCCTTGCGAGAGGAAATTCACAGTAAAATCGAACGTTTTCAGTTTCTTCGACTGTAAGTGGTTGGTTGTTTCTCGGAATTTCCTTCTTGTAAGCATTCGAATCCTAAATTTTCTACTTACTCAATTTTACAGAGCTGAAATCTCAAAACCCACTCTCCGTGAAGTTGTTCAAAGGGGAACAATGTCTCGTATGGGTCTTCTGAGCCGTACAAATATCAGACAAAGTAGTTATATTATCAACAATTTCAATCTGATTGGGAAAAATCCGAGCTTCAGTTTAGGATCATTCACATCTGAGGAAAGTTTCCCAATAGTTGGGAATTCCTATTTAGTGAAGAGTCCTAATTTTGCCAGAAATTACTGTTCCAGGAAGAACAGTTTGCATTCCAGTGAGTGGACTGAAGATATAGAGTATTTGGATGAATCGGGTAGTGTTATTTTCTCGGGAAAGGGGATAAGATCGGTTGAGCCTGGTCTTGATGATCATGTAATGGTGGGTGGTTTGAAGAAGCCATTTTTTAATGCTTCCGCGGTCGCCAAAATAGTGGAGATTGTGAAGAGGTGGAAATGGGGACCTGAAATGGAGACCCAATTGGACAGGCTTCAATTTGTGCCAACCATGACCCACATTACTCAGTCCTTGAAGGTAATTGGTGACGAGGATGCTTCATTGAGTTTGTTTCGGTGGGCAAAGAGGCAGTCCTGGTACTTGCCTAATGATGAATGTTATGCTACTCTTTTTGACGGGTTGAACCAGAGTAGAGATTTTGATGGGATTCAAAACCTATTTGATGAGATGATTCGTGATTCAGGCAACTATGGGTCGCCTTCATTGTGTGCATACAATCGGGTCATTCAATATCTAGCGAAAGCCGAGAAAATGGAGGTGTCATTCTGTTGTTTCAAGAAGGTTCAAGAATCTGGTTGTAAAATTGATACCCAGACATATAATTCACTCATAACCTTGTTTCTGACCAAGGGTTTGCCTTACAAGGCATTTGAGATATATGAAAACATGGAAGAGGCTGGTTGTTCATTGGATGCATCAACTTATGAACTGATGATACCGAGTTTGGCGAAATCTGGCCGTCTTGATGCTGCTTTCAAGCTTTTCCAAGCGATGAAAGAAAAAAACTTCCGACCGAGTTTCCTGATTTTTGCCTCGCTTGTTGATTCAATGGGAAAAGCTGGGAGGTTGGACACCTCCATGAAGGTATACATGGAAATGCAAGGTATGGGGCTCAGACCATCTGCGACGATATTTGTTTCCCTAATCGAGTCATTTGTTAAGGCTGGGAAGTTGGAGACGGCTCTTAGGATTTGGGATGAGATGAAGAAAGCAAGATTTAGACCTAACTATGGGCTTTACACGATGATTGTTGAGTCTCATGCAAAATCTGGAAAGCTTGATATTGCTATGTCTATCTTCTCAGATATGGAGAAGGCTGGATTCTTACCCACGCCATCCACATATTCTTGTCTCTTGGAAATGCATGCTGCTTCTGGTCAAGTAGATGCAGCTATGAAGCTTTATAACTCGATGACTAATGCAGGTTTGAGACCGGGACTAAGTACTTATACTGCCCTTTTGACACTTCTAGCAAATAAGAAGCTTGTGGATGTTGCTGCAAAAATTTTACTTGAAATGAAGACTCTGGGATATTCTGTTGATGTTAGTGCTAGCGATGTTCTAATGGTTTATATCAAGGATGGTTCTGTTGATCTTGCCTTGAGGTGGCTACGTTTTATGGCTGCATCTGGTATTAGAACAAATAATTTCATAATCAGGCAGCTCTTTGAGTCATGCATGAAGAGTGGATTATATGAGTCAGCCAAACCTCTTCTAGAAACTTATGTGAACTCTGCTGCTAAAGTTGACCTCATACTTTACACATCAATTCTAGCCCATCTTGTGAGATGCCAGGAAGAGCAGAATGAGAGGTTTTTGATGTCTATTCTCGGTGCTACAAAGCATAAGGCGCATACTTTCATGTGTGGCCTCTTTATGGGCCCGGAACAGAGGAAACAACCTGTATTATCCTTTGTGAGGGAATTTTTCCAAGGGCTTGATTATGAGTTAGAAGAGGGTGCTGCCAGGTACTTTGTCAATGTTCTCCTCAATTACCTTGTTCTTATGGGCCAGATAAACCGAGCTCGTTGCGTATGGAAAGTAGCTTATGAGAATAAGCTATTCCCAAAGGCAATAGTGTTTGATCAGCATATAGCTTGGTCCCTTGACGTCAGAAACTTGTCAGTTGGAGCAGCTCTCATATCTGTAGTTCACACGCTCCATAGGTTTAGGAAGCGGATGCTGTACTACGGTGTTGTCCCCAGAAGGATCAAATTGGTCACTGGTCCTACTCTAAAGATTGTGGTTGCACAGATGCTGAGCTCAGTAGAATCACCTTTTGAGGTTAGTAAGGTTGTTTTAAGGGCCCCAGGGGATTCTGTTTTGGAATGGTTTAAGAAACCAATCGTTCAGCAGTTCCTCTTAAATGAGATTCCATCGAGGGCTGATGTCCTTATGCACAAGCTTAACACAATTTTTCCTAGTTCTGCACCTGAAATTAGATCTCTGTCTCCTCCCAAACCACTTATTTCAAGGAAAGGAATGTAAATTTCTACAATATCTGAGAACTGTAAGTTAATTCTTTTTTGGGTAATGCAGATATTTCAATGCTTTTGCTTTGGTTTTTTATTTACATATTGAATAACTTGGATGGGGATGAGTTGGATCTTATAATCTTTCGAGAAATAAGATATTCAAGTCGATGCACAAAAATTTGGTTTTAACAATACTACATTAAGTAGTAGTTCTAAGCCTCCAAATATACAAATCCAACTACATTGTTGCTTTGGATTTTATAGCCTGCCTACAAACTTGGACATTATTTCTTCTATTGCTCTGATGCAATTGATTTTTAAAACAGAATTAGATTAATAGAATGTTATCAAAACTTATCTTTGGTTTTGTTCCTCTTAAGTGTTGAATGGCTAAAGAGAGAACAATTCATTTAAATTAGCATCTACCTTCAAACTCAGATATTATTTCTTCTATTGCTCTGACGCAATTGATTTTTAAAACAGAATTAGATTAATAGAATGTTATCAAAACTTATCTTTGGTTTTGTTTCTTTTAAGTGTTGAATGGCTAAAGAGAGAACAATTTATTCAAATTAACATGTTTTTGGGAGGGTTGTGCTCCCTTTAGGCTCCCTTCTCTGTTTACCATTAAAATTTTTCTCATAGCGGGTTGGGTTGGGATTTAACTATTGGTATAACAGGCTACTGATTTATTTCCATTTGAAAAAGGTACTTCTAATTCAAGCAGAGAGGATCTTTTAGAAAACCAAAGGTATGGTCTTATAAGAGTTGAAACAGCAATAACTAAGAATAAATTATTGAAATTAAACACAGATTTCTTAAGAAATAATTGGAAATGCATATGGTGCAAATAGTTAGTTTTTGTTTAAGAGTAAAGATATGTTTTGGAGGGAATAGTTAGTTTTTGTTTAAAAGAGTTGAAACCCCACAATTTGGTTATTAGCATTCACTCAGTTACAACTGTCCTTCAGCAAATTGGAGTTCATGGGAACTGTTAATGGATCTTTTGTGCCTAGGTCTAACATTATTTGAATCTTGTTGGGATCTTTTATTTTTGGATCAACAGATGGATTGTGCGCATCAGAGTGATGGAAGTATTGTATAAAGAGCGTTCGGAGATGGTCCCTGTTAATTAATGTTGCTAAGAGGGATGAGATTGGAGATAGACTTAACTTTTGCCATTGTTTGCAAAACGCAGCAGTTCTTAAATTTAACAACTAAAGGGGCTGTTCTTGAATCGCATTCTCAAACTTTTCATTTTTGCTTATGGTTGCAAAAAGCAATGTATTTCTTTCTTTTTATTTTGTTTTGTTTTGTTATTGTTTTTTTTTTTTTCTATGACACAGGAACTGACCCCACCAACCGAGCCACATTACACCCATGGCGGACCAAAAGTAATGTATGTCATAATTACTAAATTTTCGTGTAATATAAATTAGTTAATTTGGGTAAAGAATAGTTTAGCTTTGGTGGTTTTTACTTTTCAAAGGTCATTGTTTGTCTGAATTCAGATGGAATGGTGGATTTGTTGATCATGTAGATGTTAAATCAATTGCTTTATTTTGCAGGGGTTTATATCTCCCTCAGTAAGCTATTCATATTTTTTTTTTTTTTTGCATGTGCTCGTAAGAAAATCAAACTCTGTTACTTATCCCCAAAAAAAAAAAAAAATTGTGTTGCAATCTCTGTTCATTGTCAAAACAAAAATATTAGTGGGCTTCTAAATTATGGTGAAGTATAAAGTAGAATGTTACTTTTATGGCATCGTTATGTCAACGAACTCTTTTTGTTTATTCTTTAAAGTAGATTCTCTAGATCCTGGAGTTAAATTAGTGACAGAAACTAACCCTGCTGCTCTGTATGAGTTTTCTATTGTAAGTCCTTTTATGTCCTACTGATCCTCCTCGTTTGTCTATTTCACATCCAAGAACTAGTTGACTGATAATATTTAAAACTGCTTGCTGTGTTTTGAGCAGACTAAAGATATAATTAAGAAGCTGTTCGATAGGGTCCAGCTTTCTGTTTCTTCATGTAACACTGGTTGGATTACATTGGTCCATTCTCCAAATTCTTCTCAGCACCTTGTTTCCCGGAGTGTATTGATTGGTTATTGGTTAATCAGATTGGTGATGGCTCATGGGGTTGTTCTCGTCACCACATGTTATTAATTAAAGATATTCTTTCATCTACGTTAGCATCTGTCCTTGCACTTAAGCAATGGGGTGTTGGTGAAGGACAAATCAACAAAGGTATTCAGTTCACCAATCAGGCTCATTAGCATCTACCGTTTGGTGTCTATTTTTTTGTGCATGATGACATTTTTTGTAAAATATTTTCCATCATTTGAAAGCAAGTGTAGCCAACTTGGATAGAGAACGACCATAAAGATTTCACTAATTATTTTTCTTTTCTGCAAGAAATTGGAAATATACTCAGTAGCATAGCAAATTGAATAAGTTTAGTTACTTGATTTCATAACTTGCATACTTATTTCAATCGTTTCTTTCTCCTTCAATTTGGAGTCTTCTCAGAGGGAAGGAAATCCTACCTAGCTTATATTTAAAATGGACTGGCAAAGATGCAGGATTTGGAAATGCTTTTATGCGCCGTCAAGATGCTGGTGGTCTTAGTTAGTTACCTGCACTCCCTCTTGGACAGGTTTGGCAATGCTGTGCTTTGTTTTCATTTGTCTATCATTTTCATTTTCGACTTGATCTTTGTTGCTTACCTTCAGTCAGTTTTGTTCAATTCATCTGTTCAGTTCCAACATTTTACCCTCTGGATGCACACATGCATCTTTGTGTGGTTGTTAATCTTCGAAGTTTAGAAATTGAGGTGGCATTTTAGGAAGGAAATCGTGAGTGTGTTGGATGAAATTTACAAGTATTCTTCTACTCAGGTGCCTTTTATGATATTTGGAAGTAATTTCACTTGACTTATCACTTTAACATTTTCATTTAAGTTCATTAATTAAGTTCTTGAAAATTTTGAAACATAACTT
>JAVXUM010000017.1:14235307-14249489 GCA_035590655.1 Pouteria glomerata | reverse complement strand
GTAGCAATTAGTTTTCAAGAATAGAGAAAAAAAATTCTAAGTTAAAAGTTCATTCGTGAATTTGACAATTTGTAAATCAAACATATACGTTAAAAATAGATATAAAAACATGACGACTAATTAGCAGTTAACTTGACCGCTATAACTACTTTGTTAGTTAATGACCGTTAGTCTTGGATTTCAAATTTTAATCTTTAAACAATCAATTATAAAATCTTCTATTAATTAAATAAAAATAACAAAACATAAAAATAATTTTCTTATTTTTGTATTTTTATTCAATTGCCAAATGTGCTTATAAAAGTTATAAAGGTGCTTATGCGCACATGTAATATTTCTCGAATCAATTCAAGAGAGTTAGGTAAACTTGAGCATTTAAATCAATTAAATACCTCTTAGTTTAAGACATTTATATAATTCAGTCAATTTAGTTATTTTTTTAGACTCTAAATCAAAAATCAAAATTTATATAGTCTTCAGACCAAATAAACTAAATTAATCAAATAAATCTAACAGTTTTACAACATACAAATGATCCCATTTTGAAAATTTTCAATTTTAACACCTTTTTACTAGCAATAAATAAAATATTTAAAAAAAATATAACCTTTTTACTAGCAATAAATAAAATATTTTTAAAAAAAATATATTTACTCAATAATTTTACAAAATATTCATGTTTCTTGTTCCCCAAGAGATAATGAGACTATTCATCTTTCTTATTCCCCAAGACTAGTCTTTACTCGTATTGGTTTTTGAAATCGATTCACACTCGAAAATCTTTAACGAGCTCTCTATATAAATCTCCAACTGCATGTACAGATTCATCACACCATTTCAGAGAGAGAGAGAGAGAGAGAGAGAGATGGAGCAAGAAAGCGAAGTAACATTGTTTGGGACATGGGCAAGTGGGTTCTGCACAAGAGTTGCCCTGGCCCTTAAACTGAAGGGCATACCTTACAAGTACGTGGAGGAAGATCTAACAAACAAGAGTGAATTGCTCCTCCAGTATAACCCTGTCCATAAGAAGGTGCCTGTTCTTGTTCACAAAGGAAAATCCATCTCTGAATCCCTTCTCATCCTCGAATATATAGATGAGTTCTGGAACGATTCTCCCAGGCTGCTCCCTGAAGATCCACTTGAGAAAGCCAAACTTCGTTTCTGGGCTAACTTCTATGATCATGAGGTATCTCTGTTTGAAACCCATACTAAAATAAAATGCATTTATCATTTCTTATTTATTTATTTTTTATTTTTTTAAACTGAAATTGTCATTGAAATTTTCTTGGGTGCAAGGTATGGTGGGCTAGTGCCTCGGCCATCATCAAGTTGAAAGGAAAAGAGCAAGAAAAGGCCATTGAAGAATTTACCGAGCTGATGACGGTGTTTGAAGAAGGAATCGAGAGAGATTTACCCGGAAAATTCTCTTCCTTTAATGGAGAGAGCCTCGGGTACCTTGAGATCGCAGTGGGATCCATTGCCTGCAACTACAAAGTTTTCCATGAGACTGTTGCTGTGATTATGGAAACAGAGAAGTTCCCGGCTTTCATGTCGTGGGTGAATGCTCTGAAAGAACATCCTTTAATGAAGGAGACCCTCCCACCTCACCACCGACTGGTTTCCAAGATGAGAGAGCACATGCAGTCCCATCAAGTTTGATAGAAAGAAGAAATATTCACACACAAAACGAGGGTGCTATGCAAAGTTTAAATGAGTTTTGTATCTGATAAATGAATAAAGATTTCACCGTCTTCTTGTTAAAATGAGAATCAAATAATAATAATGATAATAAATTACCATATGCATCATTCGTGAGCATGGAAACATTTGGTATTCTAAACATCATAGTACCCATAGGAAAAATCAGACTGGTGAACCATTAATTCTTCACATTTTTTATGCAAGCGCAAGAGAAACAATTAGGCTTTATGGAGCAAGGAGGTTAAATTTAATAAGGAAGTTGGTTGAGCAATGTGAGGCCGAATTAGTATGCGCAATGCAGCAGCAGAAAGTGTAACTTGGGCAGTTCGACGAGAACAATAACCAATACGAACAACACAACCTTTCGCACAAGGATGCTACAAATCATAACATAAATAATCAAGCATTAGAAACAAGGGACTCTAGTATCACGTGCAAACTCAAGATTACGTCAACACAAAAACAAACACTCTGCATAATGGATTTGTCCACAATCAGGAAAAGAAGTACTAACAATCATAGCTCAAAGCAGCCGAAGAAGATACCAAATCAAATTTGAACCCCCATCATGGCATTTCCTTGATTCGTATTCATTAAATGTAACCAAAATTCTCTCAGTTCAAATTGAAATTTAATATACTTCCCCAAACTCAGCTCTTAATGGCTTGCTTTTCTTTGGCCTTCTGAATCTTCAAAACCTTCTTCACAATCTTTTGCTCTTCTACTAAAAAGGCTCTGATGATCCTACAAAATAAACAATGCACAACAAGAAACTTATCAGAAACTAAATATAAATGTGCATTATAGAGAACAAAATTTCAATTCTAGGAAAAACATACCTTTCTCTCACAGCACCACCAGACAACACCCCTCCATAAGCACGGTTCACAGTCCTCCGGTTTCTAGATAATCTAGATCTCTTATATTCGGCAGGTCTTAAGTGAGGAATCTGCGGGTTACAATTAACAACATATCAAGAGTTTGAAAGTGACAATGCCATAAACACTTACAAAAACACTCAATACAATCAAACGAAACAAATAACTCGCAATAACAGACATATAATTGGACCCTGCTGTTACCAGAGAATTAAGGAATTAGTGCAATGCAATCCTGTTATTACCCTCATTCATCCACTCGATAAAGAGAACTTTATAGAGCCTTAAAATTGCTTATCCACAACCAGTACCATAACACTATCCTTTCATCCCTTAATGTGCTAAAATTGAAATGTTGAATATGTTTGTATATATTTTCAATGATAGTCCATATCATTACCCAAGTTTTCTTGTCTGAGTGTCAAGTATCCGACATATGTCATACATTTAGAAGAGTCCATATAGCATAAATTTTCACATTGACATACACATCCCAGTTAGAGATGGCAATTCTATCCGCATTCAATGGTTAACCGCCCAAACCGATCCGAATGGGTGGGTATTTTTCCCCGTCAAATGGTTTTCGGGCGGGTTTCGGGTAAAACCCGAAAGCCAGGAATTGGGTTTGGTTTGGTTATGGTTTTATTGTTTTACCGCTCGAAACCCGCCCGAAATACTTAAATTATAAAAATACTATTAATATATTATAAAAGAAAGTGGGGTAACAAATGTAATTTTGATATTCTACAGTTTTAAAATTGAAAAAAAAAACATAAGAATATCAAACGTCTCTCATAAAAAAAACATTGGAATATCAAAAGACATGGCCTGGCCTCTCGATTAAAAAATTACATTTGTTGAAAAAATAATTCCTTATATATTAGAAAAATTATAGATATATTTAAAGAATAAAACGGGTAACGGGTACCCGATCGGGTTTGGATAACCATCGGGTTGGGTATCGGTTAATCATATAGATACCCGGCCGGTTTTGGTTCGGATATGGTTATCGGTTTTGGTTTTCGAGTATGGTTATGGATATGTCTATACCGTAACCATTGGTACCGATTGCCATCCCTGAAGATAGATAATAGCTGACCCTTTCACATCTCAATAGTACCACCAAGTCTTCTTCAGTATCTATGATCACACCTTGCTCTTGTGCTCTGGCCTGTGAGTGAACTCGAAATCTATATGCACAAAAGCTCGCTCGACGTCGGGGAGTTGCTCGAGTTTTTCTTGCAGCGTTTCGCCAATGTTGTGCGCCTGGCTTAAGAGCATGTCCTCGGCCAGAACTATGTCTACCTCCACGAAGTAATGAGAGCCGAAAGTGTAGGCTCTGACGGTGTCGATGTACTTGATCTCCTCGTGGTGATTCCATACCAGATACGTCAGTTTTGTGAGGAAATCTGGCGGCGCTGTTCTTCCGATTAGCGACCGCACGTTCGCAAGAACTGTCCTCGCCCATGTGCTAATCGTATATAGAGCTATCTGTATTGCAAACAGAGGAGAAAAAACTACCTAGAATCATTGCAAGAGCATTTTGAAGTTATAAAAGTTGAGATACTGGCTTATTTCTAGCAGAGGAAATTGGCAAGGGAAACCCGTTCGAATCAAACTTGATCCTTTGGTGTTTCGTGGAGAATTTTTCAAAGATTTATAGAAATTTTGTTGAAATATGTAGAGATTACAGAGATTTTATAGAGATTTAAATAGTTTGAGGTGGAAGAAATTTTATAAAAATTCTTAGGGAGTTGTAGAAATTTGTAAAGACTTTTGGTAATTGTTAGTACTCCACACGCAGCCACAATCTCTCACGAGTGAAGGCTTGTGCAAGTGCTGCTACTAGCTAACTTTTTGTTGAGTTTGGAAGGGGAAAAAAAAATTACTTTTTATAGCTAGCTTTTGAACTTTTTGTTAATTTGACATATTTGCCTTCATAGCTTAGAAGAAGTTTAAAATGTATGGAGATGAATTTAATCAATTCAAAAAAAGCCAAAAATCTGAGTAGTAAAGAGATGATAAGCTGGCTAAGTTGTCAAATGGAATCTTAGTATTGAGTTGTGAACTCACAATTATAGCCCCTGTAGGATCAATCCACCATTTAACTCTGACCGCTAAGACAGCGGTTGCAAGTCCAACTGAGTTTGTGATGACATCGAAGAAATGATCTTGAGCATAGGCTCTAACAATTTCGTTTTTGAATCTTTGGCAATAGACCATGAGCGCAAACTTCACCAGAGTGACAGAAACCATAATTCCAATCATCCATTTTTCCTTCTCCGGATTCCTATCAGGACCAGTCTGCAACAAGTTACCAAAATAACAGTAAATATATAAACAGAGGTGGTTAACATTAGAGGCAATTGGTTCAAGTTTGACTTTATTTCCTGGTTATTATTTTGTCCGCAAAACTTGATCATGTGAATGACACAATCGAGTGAATGAGAGACCTGGGAAAAGTGGTAAACTACCAACAAAAAGAAAAGCAAGCCCTTTAAAGTTCAACCAGTTTGCCTGATTAATTAACTATTTGCAGCAAATGACCAGTATATTACTACCCTGTTCTGCTAAGCTAAGGTCAGTGATCCACGTTGCAGCCTCATTAAATATTTCAGCTAATGAAATCAAATTGAATTACCTTTGTCATGAGTTGTTGAGCAGATTCAAGCAATATTTGTAATCCGAGAGTTGCCATTACTGATGCAAAAACAATAATGCCCTGCAAATTGATGACTGATCAGTGTGGATTCCTTGAGCAGAAAAAGAGGCAAATTTATGACAATTTTTAGAAAGTCCAATGTGAAATACTTCCTCTTGATAATTAATCTATCACTAACAAGTGTATTGATTTAAAAAAAAAAAAAAAACACTGTCACTAGCATGGGAATAGGCATAAAAGATATCTACTTGTTTCACATTATTGTTTTATCCCTGGCTCCTTAAGCTATATGCAAGGGGCTAAATATTTAACATGCATTTGACTTCACAAAATGGGACGTAAAAGGCAGTCTCACATGATTAGACTTTCTAAAAAGACATCATTCCTCTATCATTTACTGAGTGCAAGAGAGGAACGACACCTTCAATTAAGTAAGACGTATATTAGTAAAGCTGCAAAACGTGTGTTGGAGGAAGCACTTTTCCCATTGCCATGTTTAGTTTTTAGGTAGATGTCAGAAAGAAGAAATGAAATCCAACATCTTGCCACTATCTAGGATTGGAAAGTCATTGCAAGCTTTCAAAACCACTACATATTCGAAAACAACCAGACTGTTATAGTAGAAACAAGGAACCTTCAATATGACACCAAACTCATAGTGTTGAATCAACCATAGACTAGAGCGCTTATATATTGAACCATAATAGAAGAAAGAAACTAACACACAAAAAAGAATGGGGTGATTGAGGAGGCTGAAGCATGAAAGGAGAAAAGAATTCCATTAATTGCAAAACTCCTCCCTACCAAAGTTGAGATTAAAAAGTCATTAATGCTCAAAGTTGTTTCCTACTTCATGAGTTCAGACCTTGTATCGAAAGCCTTGGTAAATTTGAGCACTTACCACTGGCTGCATCCGCTTCTTTCCAATTGGATAGTGATAATGGTTCGGCCTTTTCATGGCATAAGCAGTGAACCAAAGAATAAACCCAGATAAGAGGTCTAAGAAAGAATCCAGTGTTGAAGCAATAACTGCCAATGATCTGCTCTCAATGGAAGCATATACTTTTGCCGCGAAAAGAAACAAATTAGCTATGTTTGATACGTGCACGGCTACTCTCTCACTCCTGGCAAGCTGCTTCATTTCATCCTGAAAATGAAGTTAACGCCTTAAGAGAAGAATAATAGGTCTCAGTCATAGCTAAAAAGTGCAGAAATGATGCTTTAGGACTGTATTGTGTTGTCTGGAAGACGTGTTACACAAACCACAAGGGTGCCTCAATTATTCATCAATGGGTTAAAGACTTACTGACAAGCAAGAATACGAATATGTTATTGTTTCATTCACCTAGAAAACCAAACTCGGAAAAGTATCCCCTACCTCTTTCACAAGAGGACATGTAAAACCTATAACGAGAAAATATAGAAAAATAGAGTTTAATGGTAAACTATAGGTGGAGAGGCAGGGGTGGACCTAAGATTCATAATTAGTGGGGACAAAAATATAATTTTCTGATAAATGGGACAAAATTAAAAAAAAAAAAATAGTGGGGACAAAAGTGTAAAAATATAATGGAATGAACACAAAATTTTCAAGTAAATAAAAACAAAAAAAACAAGATATTAATGTTATTTTCTAAATCAGTAGGAGTAATTGTCTCCGTTATACCTATACCAGATCCACTCATGTGGAGAGGCCAAAACTACGTGTGTTTAATTTGTACTTCAAATTTCTTCATTTCCCCCTTTCCCCCTCTCTTTGGCACTATTTTGCTTCTTGAAGTTTATTATTCTTCTCCTTTTCCCATATTTCTATCTTCTTTCTAGTGACTGAATTTACAAAGGGGAAAAGGGTGTGAAGTTATGAGAAGAATAATGGGACGTCAGTGAGAATTTAAGGGTCATTTTTAGAAGGAAAACTGTGGCACAGATTCATAAAAAGGGAGACAGCAAATGATGATTCCCTTTAAAGCCACATAGAAATTCAGAGTCAGAATAGTGCAAACTCGAGCAATTTATATTTTAAGGTATGTGAAATTTAGCTCAATCACATCTAATTTTCACATACCAATACTTTTATCAAAGGAGGAGTAAATAAGCTAAAAGAAAAAAAACAATTATAATATAAATCCTATAAATAAATAAACAAATAAATTAAAAAAAAAAAAAAAAAAAACAGCAGAAGCATGCATGATCAACCCAACAACTTACCTCGGTTAGATTCCCAGGGAAACAACCTGATTCATTCACTATTTCCATCTCATTGAAACCTTCAAGTAATCTTTCTTGCTTTTTATAATATTCTGCAACCTTGCTTTGTTTCCCTGAAAGAAGAAATAAAGAGAACTTTGCATGAAGGTAAAATATATATATATATTGAATTCAAGGAGGTGTTTGATTAAGTTTGGTACCGATGGGCCACTCATGCATTTTTTTTTTTTTTTTTTGGAATGGCAAAAATAGTTAAATTAAATAAAAGTAATGATACATTATTGTCACAAAATAAAAGTAAAAAAATTGACACAAATATCTTTGAATTCCTGTATTAAGCATTTTACATTTATTTTCTTCCATCACGCTAACATCCAAGTGAAGGCAATGCCGGTTTCAAAAAAGAAAAAAGAAAAAGTGAAGGCAATGCCTATAGAGTTCATAAGATATGGATTAGGAAAAGGTCAATCTTTAAGCTGATTTAACATTTCTATTGCAGTAAACAAAACGCGAACTATGAATTTGCCCATGCCAATAGCCAATACCATGCATATGAATTTTTGGGTAAAAAAAAAAAAACTTATGATAAGGTTGGAACCCCCCTTAAAATTTTTAAAATGGTGGACCTCAATTCATGAAACACCATTAGTACACATAAATATTTAAGTAAAAAAATTTTTGTTCCATAGTTGATTCAAAAAAACACAACTAATATGTGTAAATTTTTTGGTCTAAAAAAATAGGCTAATAATCAATCTCGCTAAACTTTTTAATTATTTTTTTCTTAATTGTTATATGTAGCTCAAAATTTGAAAGCTGAATTAATTTTATCATTTTATACATAATTTAATCCGTCAAATATGGTTAACCACACAATACTAAAAGAAAAAAAAAGTCTAAAATTTGAATGGCCCCAAATTTAATCATATAAAATATTCCTAGTGTAGATATTTTAAAATATTAAACCTATTATGAAAAGTCCAATGTTAAATGATATTTAAGAAATTAAAAAAAATAAAATAAAAGGAAAATAAAAAGATAAGGTTAATTCATGCAAAAAAAAAAAAAATGCCAATTTCTAATGCAACCATGAAGCGTGCATTATTAGCCAAAATTTGATCCTATGCACATAAAATTCTATTTTCATCGCTACATGTACTTGTAACCATACCGAATCCATGCACACCAACACTTTTTTTATTCACATAATCGCAGAGTCACAACTTCCATAATTCAATAAAAGAGGCATTTGAAGGTATAATTTTTAATATTTTTTTGCTAAAAATTATTAATTGTAATTTTTGGTAAGTTTGGTTAAAAGTAACAATATTTAGTAACTTTTTAGTGTTTAGTAAAATTTTTTGATAACTTTTGACAATTTTTATTGTAACTTTTTGTAACTTTTAACAATTCTTAGTAATTTTTATCAACTTTTGATAAATTTTAAGTTGACAAGTTTCTGTAAGAGAATAGAAAAGTAACAAAAATTAATGATTTGACAAACACTCAAAAATTAAAAGTTAGTAATCTCTTACATTTTTTTTAGCCTCCAATTGTCTTCAAAATCACGTTGTTGGAATATATATCTCACATCATTGATAAAATCCAGTTCTTACCAATTAATTTTGAGTTTGAATTCTTTAATTGTACTATGCAAGCCACATATGTCATAAATGACAAATAATGACCATAGTTTGTTGTGGAAGGAAGATGACACATGCAGCAGCTTCTTTACCTATGCAGCAGCTTCTTTACCTATGCTGCTTCGTCTTGGAAGCCAAGTTGTTAATTAGTATTTCTTTTCACTATTTGACCGTAACTTCAACAAAGTTTATTTTAACAGTATATGCTGGCACTAAAAAATATATATATATATATATATTAAATATGATTTTATAATATATAAAGAAACAAGAGAACCGCGTCTAGTCTTTCCTAATTTTTATCCCCGAAAAAATGTTAAAAAGAAAGACCTACTTAGGTTTACCGATAGAATTAAAGGGTACCTATTCTGCATTGGGGCGTTGTTCCCTAAAATTGTCCCATAAAATTGTTCCTCTAATCGCAAAAAAAAACATATCATCCATCAGCTATATCGGGGCGGCAGTAGAATCCGATGAAATTATTTTGCAAAGCAGACAAGTTAAGTTGCCGCTCACTTTGCGTCCGAGTCGGGAACAGGTGTGAATTTAGAATTTTTATTAAGAAGAATACTGAATATGTTTACAAAAAGAATAATAAGTTACATTATAAAGAAAAATGATGTTACTCTTTAGAGACATATAAAATTATTATTAGATATTAAATCAATAAATATACTTTTTTCTAATTTAATAGTTCAATTGATACTTCTAGTAAAACTTAAAATTTAATAAAAATGTCTTTTGTTAGTCGTTACTAAAAAAATATAATTATTGTTATGTTTAATTATTTATAGAATTTACTATATTATATTTTTTAATATTATACATAAAAGTATTTCACACTTTAGTGAGAAAATACATTTTATGTTACAAAAAATACTTAAATTTGATTTTTGTATACTACTTTTATTCTAAAAAATTTTAAGTTAATCTTAATTTTTTAATAAAGTCAAAATATCTTAATTTTAAATTAATTTAATTTTTAATAAAATTAAAATATCAAAAATATTTTGATAATTTCATGTCCAAAATCAAAAATATTAGTTGTCCCTTTATCTCTACATAGTCCGCCCCTCAGTAAGGAGAGTTTGATAAATAATCTTGGCTAGTCATCTTAAATGATTAAGAATATAGGTGTAAGTAAACTAGTTCAGACATTCTCCATTATCAAAATAAGAAAAATTTCAACCCGTTATTCAAAAAAAAATACTAAGGGGGTGTTTGGAAGAAAAAAATTTGACAAAAAGTACAGCAAAAGTATAATTGATTTGATATAAAGATGATATGTGTTAAAATTTAATTGAAATAAAGTACAAAAATAATTAAAATTTGATAAAATTTAATAAAACTTGGTGCCACCAAACGGGCATAAGAACACAAAAATTACAAAGGAACTGTCGAAACCCCCATGGCCTATATATCTCAACATGAAACTCGCAAGTTGTGAGTTGTAAATACTATCTTAGATAAGCAAATAACTTCTCTCAACTTGTGCAACTCAACCATGAATCCATGATACTGTATATCGAAGAGCGGTCACAACTCCAACTTAATTCTGAAATCGACTTATAATGTAACAGTTAGCTTGAGAAACTGCCTGTAATTTATATGCAGTTTTCGACCTGTAATCAAAGACGGAGCCATGTAGAAATAGGGGGCAAGTGACCTCTCTCAATTTTAAATTTAAAATTACTAAAGTACCCTTAGTATTTTAATTTTATTAAAATATTAAAATTAATTCAAAATTTTTTCACATAAAGATAATTTATAAAAATCAAAATCAAGTATTTATTTGTAACATAAAGTGTATTTTTTATTACACTAATAAATATTTTTAAGCATAATATCAATAAATATTATATATAATGTAATAATAAATTTTATAAATAATAAAATTAATAATTATTATTTTTTATAATAACGAAAAATATCTTTATTTAATCTCAAGTACTTTTAAAAAAATCAGTTAAACAGTTAAATTATTAAACTGTGAAAAATATATTTATTGGTTTAATATTTAAGGATAATTTTTTAAAAAAAATAAAATAATTTTTATTTTACTTATAATTCCGATGTAATTCATTATTCTGTACTCAGTGTCCCTTGTCAAAATTCTGGGTCCGCCTTTAATTTATATGGAGATAGAATGTCGAACTTCCTGTTAAACTGTAATTGTCCCAAAAGTTTAAAGAACAGAAATAAGCAAATTAAATCAAAAAGGTACACCGCTTAAGAAAAAGAGAGAAGGGAATCAAATCAAACAGGGATATCAAATCCAACAGAGATGGAGTCATGAGATAGAGGAGAGGATGAATAATTACCAGGACAGGGAAGGAGGCGGTGGAAACAGACTGAAGAATGACGATCGGAGTTGCGACGCTGGGGCAGAGTGAACTCCTTGGCGTTGAGCCTCCACGAGGAGGCGTCGGCGGTGGGGGGTGGATGGAGCAGCCCTCTTCTGCTGCTCTCGTAAATTTGATTCGCATCTTCCGCGTTCGCCAAACTACCATCTCCCTCCATCGTCACACAGTGGATTGGTTGTGTTTCAACTTTTTCCAACAGCCTTTTAAGATCAGAATGTATTCTCTATATGTGTGTGTATATATATGCAGAGAGAGAGAGAGAGAGAGTCGTAGGGTACTAGTATTTAAAGAGAGAACGCAAGTCACGAAACTGCCTGCTCCGCTTTATAGGCGAGTGCATGCGTAAAGAGAGATAATAGAGACACCCGGAGAAGGGGATCGAGATGACGATGATTATCCTCATGGACCGACCCAAAATTTTAATTGAGGGGCTACCGAGAATCTAAATATAACGAATTATATTAATATTAAGAGTAGGGTAAAAAAAAGAAAATTATATTTAAATATTAAAATAATAAATATATTTTTTACAGTTTAATGATTTAATTGACCATTTTAAGAGTATTTGAGATTTAATAAAAATATTTCTTGTCACTAAAAAAAATAATAATAAGCTATATTTATTTAAACATAAAATTATTTGTCTTTGACTATAAATAAAATTTATAATTACTACAAATTTTGAATTAAGTTAAACTATGCAATTAAACAAAACATTTAAATTCGTTTAAGAAACCAACTAAAATTAAACAAAATACATTGACTACACAGTCTGCTGAGAATTATAATAAATTAGTGGAGTTTCAAATTACTAAAAAAAAAAAAAAAATTAAACAAGGTAAAGCCCATTTTGCCCACTTCAAATATGCAAGGATGACAACAAATGAGGGTGAGATTGTATATTATCATTTGTATTTGCTTATAGATTAAATTACCTGCATACAATCTTGATGAATAATTTAAACCACCTCCGTTATCGATCTTGATAGGTACCTAACTACATTACAAATACCCAATTACTCAAATTTTTTTTTATCTGATACAAAATATTAATTTTATAATTTAAATATGAACTCTATTAAATAAAAATATAATATATGATATGTATATATATTCATGTATTTTGTCCACTAGTGTCTTGTGCATCAACAGCAAGTAACAAATTAATCAGATAATAAGATGCCATTTTGCTGCACAAATTTTAGTAAAAAAATACCAAAAGTTTTTATTGCTATAGCAATTGTTTGTTCGATGAAATCACAACTTTTATCACTTTTATACTTTGCTACGGTAATTTGATATAACTGCAGATTCTGCGGACTCTACTTTTTTATACTTTTTACTTTGCTACAGTAAAAATTTTTATCAAACATGTAAAAGTTATCATTTTTTTATTCTGTTATAATAATAATTTTATCAAATACCTAAAAGTTGCTTAAAGTTGCTAAAATTACATTTTTTTACTAAACACACCAAAAATTATAACTAATAATTTTTAACAAAAACTATCAAAATTTACTAAAAGTTGCAGCAGCCAAACTCTGATAAATATCTTATTTCTCGACTCGAATTATATAATTAATGGGTAATTTTTTTTTTATCATCAAATTCATCCCATTATTTATTAAGTTTAAAAATGTCGACCCTTATCGAATTGATTCAGTTCAAATACCAACTAATCAGGGTAAAATCAAAAATCTCTACTCAAAAGTGATGTATTTGGACAAACTCTTATTATATAGAAATTTTTAGACGCAAGCAAATGTCTCAAATCATCAACTCTTAGTAAATTTTAGGCATGTACATGGCCGTTGCAATGATTCGTAAAGATCAAATAGGCTAACTAAAAAAAAAAGGGTCATCTTCTTGACTTTAGGGACATCCATCGTTTTGTCCTGGGTGATGGTGGAGGAGGTAAATCGCGAGATGTGCGACAAGTAGATAGGGTCCGAGAGCTTGCCTTTTTACCGGTCGTGCAATGCGAGTTCAAATCACGTTACTGAGACTTGAACTCGCGCCGTCTGACTGCGAAACACCCACACTCGCGTCATTTGCCACTTGACCTTTGCCCCGGGGGGTTCAAATAGGCTAACTAAGTTTTACTTTGAGATTGATTTGGAAGGAAGAGAACTGAAAAAAAATTAAAATTAAAATTCAAAAATTTTCTCCCCCTCATATTTGATTTTTGAGTTTGAACAAGAGTGAGAAAAAATTGTAAAATAAATTTATTTTATTTTTTCTTTACTCTCTATGTCACGCCCCTAACATAAATTGTCCGGGACGGACGATATGGAAAAATAGGGACAATTAAAACAATATATAAAACCTATACCAAAGTCAAGTCATAATTTCATAACATCCATCAGAGCACTACATTCGTCCCAACTCCCATATAAATAATTATACAACATACGTCATCATAAGCAATGGGACCCACAACCCGGGTCGTCGCACAAATAAATACAATAATCTCATAAATATAAAATAATCTCTAGGCTCAACCGGCAGTTAACTCAACTTGGGATAGTCATTACCCTGCCTCCCTGTATCACCTGTAAAATGAGGGGGTAAGCTAACTAGCCCAGTAGGTAGAACAGTGCCAGTGTGCACCAGTCTACATATATAACCCATCATAATACATACACAACAGCAATATAAATATGCATCTCTCATGCAATGTATGAAATGTAATGCCATGGCCATGCATCCTATTTCTCCATCTACCTC
>JAVXUM010000017.1:14199579-14223384 GCA_035590655.1 Pouteria glomerata | reverse complement strand
TAATAAGCAATTTAACTGAAATAATTTACTCATGGAGAAAATTTTAACTAAAACGATGAACATGGGAAATATAAATTTTTTTTTCAAGTAAAGCTTTAAATTAGAAAGAAATGATACCATTTTTAAAAATTATAAAAAAATATATATTTAATTCTAATTTTTAGAATTACATCTTATTATACACATAAATAAGAGCTTATAATTAAAGCCGATAACGATGCATATAATATGTTTATAAAAAAATAATTATCGCAGCCTTTTAGTTATAGAAAATGAGATATATTTAAATATTACGTAATAGTAATAAATGTAAAATTTAAAATATTAAGTGATAAGTAAAATATAATTTAATTTAAATAATTATAATATTTATTGATAAAAATTAGTTAATAATAATTAATTAAACAAAATATTTTAAAATATATAATCTCCTCAACCAGTTACTCCAAGGAACTAAAATTCTTAACTTTCTTAAGCAACATTAAGAATTCGATTTTAAAGTCTAATACATTTTAGAGGTTCTCGTCCAAGATTTAAATTTAATCGGTTCATGTGATTTACACGTTACTGATTGCCTACTGTTTATTGAATGATATAATAAATGAGATTTTAAGTAAAAAATAATAATAATAATAATCCTCTTTAAATTAAATTGAATGTAAAGTTTAAATATTAATTGATAAGTATAATTAAATTTAAATAATAATAATATTAATTAACAAGTTATATTTAATAATATAATTAATAATAATAAATATTTTAAAATACACGTGTAACTATAATTTTCAGCGGACGGTCACTTTTGTCAGCGGGTCTACTTGTTAAGCCGAAGGAGCATATACAGTCGGTGGTTTACAGTTACTGGGGCAAGAGCCATTTTGGGGGAGGAGGGGGAAAGAAATCATCAATCCCGCCAAACCCTAGTTTCTCTCTCTACAAATCCTCCCTCGCACAAAAAGAACTTTAGGGTTTCTCCATCAAATTCGCCATGGTTTGTTATCATTGCTACCCATTTCAGCTATCGATATTTCTATGCTTCGCATGGCAATTTTCCCTTTTGCTTCTTTTATTGTTTTTTGACTTTTCTTGGTCGGTTTTACTTCAAATTCTTATATCAGATCTATTAATATGTAGTTAAGTTTTAGTTTTCACTGTTAATCGAGTTCGTTTCTTAATTTTCTATCTGATTAAAAGCTCGTGTTAATGAATTGTACAACTCTACATTGTGATGGGTGATCGGAATTCTCATCTCAATTATCAAATAAACTGTAATTGGTCTGATTTTGGCAAAAATTGTTTATTGGGGATACATCATGTACATGGACTTTTTCCATTTGTTTGTGATGGTCTCTTTTGTTGGGTTTAATTGGATTTTCATTTGATTGTAAACCTTTTTTTCACCTTTCAATTGGTGACAGAACAAGCTGGGCAGAGGGCACCGAGACAAAGTTCAGCAGTTCATGACAATAACTGGATCGAGGTAAGCTCACATCCTGACTTTGATGCAGATATTAGTTTCTGATTATCATAAATTGCTTAGATGTCTGTTTTGCTGCACCTTAAGAGTGCATGCGGACTTTTTCATTTTGTGTGAAATATTCAATCAAATTTAAGATGGAAAACCACTCGGTATTGTCATGCTAGAGCATATCTTTTTGCTCTGGAGCCATTGGGGGCACTTTAATTTTTCAACATAAGCTGAATTTACTTGAAGCTCCATAATTTATGCAGCAGGGTCATTTCTCAAATTGATAATCTGAAATGTACATATTTTGTAATTGGTTGTGTATTTTAATGCTAATCTGTTGCTGCAAGTTGTTGGCTTTCTACTATGGATTTAACTCTGCTTGATGAGCTGGTTTGTTTTTCTTGACGACCATTGGCAGGTGGTATAGACACCAAAAGAACCAATTCTAATTGTTGTTTGGTAATTATTTTGTGTATGAAATTAGCTACTGAATGTTGACTGGGGGTGTTTTGTTTGCTGGATTACTCTATATATCTTGAAAAAACACCTAGTTAAAAAGATTATGTGCCAGGAGGGATATCTATGGGAAGGATTTATTGACTGCAGAAAACTTGAAGTTTCTAACAATTTTAGCATGTCAAGTCTGTTGTCACTTGGTGTTTCAGTTATGAAATTTTCAGCTTGCACAAGGAACATTTCATTTTTATCATAGGCTGAAGAAGTATTTAAGGAATTCCTTGAATATCAGCAGCAGTGTTATCTGTAGTTTTAATTTGCCCGGACTTACTGCCGGTCAAAGTAGGTCTTTGCAGTTTAATGCAGTAACTTGCTAATCATTTCCTAAACATCTTGGATTCTTCTTGGCTTGTATGCGCTTCTACTTCTACTTATGTTCTCTTTTCAATATTGTTCTCTGATATACAAATTTGGACAAAATTACCGTGCATATCTTATATTGTTAGTACAAGTTTTATTCTTTTTATACTTGTCCATATATTTGGCTTATTACAGCAATCATGATTGTCATTTGGGAGTTCAAATTTTACTTTTTTCCTTCATTCTCAATAGAGTGCCCCATTTTGGTTTGTTTATCGTTGATATTACAAGATCATTTTTCTCTCCATGTTCTTTGTAAAATGCAGTGAAAAAGTTGCTGTTCAGACCTTGAAAGCCAGCGATTGGCATCTTGAAGGAGCATTTGATGTATTTTATAGCCAGCCGCAGCTTAAGTCATATGCTAGCACTAGACATGTGGAGGAACTCTATAACAGATATAAAGGCAGGTGATTGAATTCCATTGCATTCATATTAAAATCCATATATTGTTTTCCTTTTTGGATTTGCAATAATATCTGGGTTTTCATCTTGATTTCTTCAAATCATTTTTGTTCATCTAACTTTGGTAATCTCTTAGAAATGACTATCCAGTGACCACAGTAAAATATGGTGAAATGGGAAAATATAAGCATGTGTGTCTATGATTTATCTATTTTGCTACCCAAATTGCCATTCTGTGTGTGTATTTTTCCTTTTAGATGTTGGCAGTTTAGAAACTAGAGACTTTGTGTTGGAAGCAAACTTGATGGATCTGACCTTCTACTTTAGTAGACAGCACTTGACTAGAATAAGCTTATGATGATTAAAGGCCCATCTGAAGTGTTAGCTTGCTTTTCAACATATGGCCTGCACATTTATTTAGTTATTGATCGATAATAGTTTTTAAAAGTAACATATCCTGCCACCATTTTCTCAATGAAAGATGAGAAGGTATGCAACTATGGTTCCTTGCCCCCTGATAGCCACCAATACATAATAAAAGAATACTTTTCAATTAGACAGGCATAAATACCCATTAAATTGTAATATCCACCTATCTTAGAATTATCAAATGGTAAGGATTTTGTCAGACAACCAATAATTGCAGATTTTAGGGCATGAACCCCCCCCCCCCAAAAAAAACAAAAAAAAAAAGAGCATGATTTGACAAAACTACATTCTCATCTATCTCAGCCAAATCAAGCTTCATCCGTTGGCATGACACTTGGGAAAATGTACCTACATGCTTTAAAATTGGTGTCATGATTAAAAAAAAAAAAAATCTAAAATGCTACACAAGACACTACCTTCAAGGAAACTCAAAACAAAAAGTTGATGAGAAAATAATGACAGTGCACATGAGATTTGGTTATGGGTATCGAATGTCCATATTCTTTCACAGTATATCAGGAGCCATTGTTTTTGGGGCCTCTGGACTTTTTCCAACATTGATAAATTTACCCTTGGTGTGACAGTAAAGTTATTCTATTACGACCTAACAATCATGAGCTTGAACCCTAGAAACGACATCTCTACGAGCAATTGTAAGACTTTGTATATCTGACCCTTCACAACCTTGTAATGTGGGAGCCTCGTGCACTAAGTTGCCATTATTTTTATTTTTGAACAAGAGTTGGGAAGAAGATAATAGTTTTAGGTTGTATAATTAAATCTAATAATTCTTTAGGTGCAATACTTATGCTTCGCTGAGGTTTGAATAATTGATAGTTATAAAACAACACCATTTGGTTGTGTTTCTTTACTGTGCACGTGATGAATTTGAATGTCTTGCATCATTAGTTGGGCTTTTAATTGGAATTCATTTTGGCTGAGATAATTTTCTTTTGTTCATATCCCTTGTAGATTAATTATGGACCCACCCAGCTTAGATACAAGTAATTTTATAAATTTACTTTTCAATAGCTAAAGCATCTTAGTAGGTTGTAAATACCGCAACTTCTGGCATGCAGTTACTTATTAAAGTCTGGTTTTAAAGAACCCCCATGTTTTGCAGATCCATATGTTGACATGATTTTGGTCGATGGTATCACACTTCTTTGCAATGACCTTCAGGTAGCTCTACTTCAGAGTACTTGTTTCAAGTTAACTACCTTCAGAGTTATTGGCTCAGCAGATTACTAAAAATTTTAGTTTAAGCAAGTATATGAGGAAAAATTATGCCCATAGTTCCAGTCATATCTTATGTGTCATTATAAACTCTTTTTCCATGGTTTTTGGAATTTTGTATTGCCTTTTAGAAGCTAGGAGATGTCTTAACATAGTCCAATGACATTTTGATCTTTGTTTTCTTGGCAGGTTGATCCACAAGATATTGTTATGGTATGTGGATATTTTTATATGCTTTGAACATGTTGCAAAACAAGGAATGCGGAACGGATCATATATTTATGCTGTTCAGAATTTTTATGATTTAGGACTAAATATTAGATCTCTTTGGGAACCCTGCTTCTTTGATCTGTGATTAAAATTCCAACTATTTTCCAGAATTATTTGAATTGTAGGCTGGAAGTGGAAATTTATTTTAGATTTTAATTTATTGTGTTGCAAATTTCTAAAAATCATCAATTGCCATGCCATGTTAATTGGCTTCGATTGTTGTGATTGGAACATATCTCATCCAGCTACCAAAAAAAAAAAAAAAAGGAACAAAAATATAGTCCATGAGTTTATTAATAATCTCAAAATGCATCTTTATTGCTCATTGTTTAGTATGAAATCTTCCGATGGTGCACTTTTATGAGGCTGTTGTTAGTTATTATTAGATCTTCCAAAGTGCCTTTGCATATCAGCAAATAGATTTTGTGGGGGCTTAAATCTTTGATGTCTTCTTATTGCATATTTAGATAAAGGATTATATGATTAAATGGTAAGTTGTTTTTTAGAGAGAGTGTAAACATAAAAGTGTGCCTCAAGGAAGAAAGAAAATGAAAAACAATGGGAAAAAAAAATCCAATAACAATTTAATGAAAGTCAAACGGTGACATCTTGGCCAATATTTATCAATATGATAATTAATCAGTGTATGAAAAAATAAAATAAAATAATAATAATACTTGGAAGAATGACGAAATTGGATTTGAAGGGAAACAAAGGTATCATTACTGACTTCTACCACTGTTGGCCATCAACTTAATCCGGCTGTTGAAGGGAGGGCCCTGATTGGTAGAAAAAAACCCACAACCCCTTGGAAGAAGAAGTAGAAAAAGGAATAAATATAGTGATAGTTTGATTCTTCGTCACCGTAGTAAATGGGAGAGAGAATAGAATTTCTTTCTTCGTCTTTGCAAAACAAAAGGAAAAAAAAAAGGATTATTGCTATTGATCGGTCTTGTCATATAGGCCCGAGTTGGACTTCCAATCGCTTCAATTTGAATTATCGGAGGATGCCTTATATATCAAAAAAATGGACGATCAAACCTATTTCTCGATCCATACCTATTTGGGAGCAGAGCCCTGGCCCTCGGAGGGGGAGGGGTATTGGAATGCCATTACCGTTCCTGGCTGTCTCTTTCTGCTTATCTTCATTTCCATTGTTATGTTCTATTTCATCTCATTTCTTGCCATTTTTCTCCCTTCTTGTTCCATGACTCAACACACCAAATCTCACCTTTACTTCATCTTTCTTATCTGATTCAGGAACTGCTTATTTTTCTATCATCATCAACCTCAATATGTAGATGTGCCAAGATAAGGTGTAGAATGTTCCACCAAGATAGAAATTAGTATCAGGTTTAAAATTGAAGGATATTCATATTCCCTTTTGCCCATGGGCAGCGGGCAACAGGTGTCCATTTCTCACATGTATCCAAAAGAAAAGTTTGATATCAATAGAAACTTATATTGGTATAGTGCCTTTTTGGTGCTATACTTTTTTGGTGGTCAATCTAAACTCTTATTGTTTCCTCCCTATGACTTTTGGTGGGTCACTTCGTTTTTTTTTTTTTTTTTTTTTCGGACAATAGATTATGGAGGGCATCCGTTTGGAGTTCTTGAGGTGATGGAGAAGGCATACACGGGACTTTGTCTCCAACTGAAATAATAGAATGATGTTGGTAGAAGATATGTCTTTCCTAATAAAACCATAGGAATGTTTAATCTGCATTACTGGAATTTAACCTTGTTAAGATTGGTAATGGCTCGAACTTTGTTCCTCCCAGTACTTGATGTAGGAGATTGAATGATAAAATGTTCACAGCATAACTATAGAGTTCCTTACCTGTATTGTTTCATGACTCACTTCTCTTAATGATGAATATTCTCAAGCAGGTTATTGGTTCATATTTGAAATTGATTGATAATTTATTTCAAAAGTACTTAAGCTCCATATGGGGGAAAAAAAAAGAAAAGAAAAGCCTGTCAAGAAATTGAACCTAGGATTGCATTATATACCAGGAGTCTTGGTTTCTACTGATCAGTGTATGAGTTTAGTAAATATGCTAATACAGCACAAATTTTTTTCCTAACTTTGGGTTTTTTTCCTTTACTATAGTTAGTTCTTTCTTGGCACATGAAGGCTGCCGTCATGTGTGAATTTTCCAGGCAGGAGTTTATAGGCGGTTTACAAGCTCTTGGGTAACTTTTGTGGCTAAGTTCTACATTTGTTGTTTCTTTTTAATTCCAACAATACTGACATGGAACTGTGGTGATGTCAACTTTATGAACTTTATATTTCTAATTCAGGATAGATTCACTGGAGAAGTTCCGTGACAGGATACAATATATGCGTTCTGAGCTGAAAGATGAGCGTATGTATATGTGACATTGAATTTTCCTTGTTAGTTGCAATTATTTTTGAATTATACGCCATGTTGCTCATAATGAAGTTCATTTACATGTCGATATATCTTGATTAGAAATTTGAACGCTTTACGAGAAGATTGGATCATCTTCAGCATAATATATTGAATTTCCATGACTTTTTATAATTAGTATCGCTTTTTGATTTTTCAGAAAAGTTCCGCGAGATCTATAACTTTGCTTTTGGTTGGGCAAAAGAGAAGGTATGGTACTAAGTATAAAATCCTAAACTTGCATTTGTTATCATTATTGATTCTCTCAATTTATTTATTTATTTTTTATTCTTTTGGTTCATACCATCCAAAGTTCCTAGAAAATACCAACCTCACTTTAATTTTTTGGTGGTGTTGTGTCATGTTAAAACTAAATTTTCGCTAGGGCATTATGTGAGCTTATAATGCCTTCACCTGTTCTGTTTGCATGTGTTGGTGGATACCTTTTGGTGATGAATGAAAACTAATGCTACACGCATGCCTGTGTCAATGCAATTAGAAGAAAATTAGTTCTCAGGCATGAACTATGATACATTGTGTGTAAGTGCATGTGTTGGTGGATACATTTTGGCGATGAATGAAAACTAATGCTACAGGCATGCCTGTGTCAATGCAATTAGAAGGAAATTAGTTCTCAAGCATGAACTATGATACATTGAGTGTAAGTGACAGCAGCTACTTCTAGAATTATAGTTGAAAGCGTATTTATATACAAATGGTATTGTGTATATGCACAAAAAAATTAAAATATATAAAGTACAGGAATACAGGATTGACAATAAAAAATCATTTTAGCCTAGTGGCTATTTCAGGTTGCTTTGGAGTTGAGCAGATGTGGGTTTCCACTTGTGAAAGTTTCAGTTTTTATGGAGGAGTCAGAAAGCATCCAAACACAGTCAATCTGACTTGTTATTTGTTCACTTTGTGGCCACTAGCAGGCTTGCTTAAAAGTTGGTCGAACTGGGAATCCCTGCTGGCAAAAACCATTTAACTTTTGCCTAGGAAGCAGAGGCCTCCCAATTACTGTCAAATCTCTGCATTTAGTGTGGGATAAACACAGAAGATCCACCAGATGATTGATTCTGTGAGTCAAAGGTCAAAATTTTTACTTTGGCTTGGTCAAAGTGCACAATTGACACGGTTGCATTGTAAAGAGTCAAATCTATCAACTCGTTGGTTATATGCCTCCCAATATTAGCAGATTGGCTCTTCCAGGACATGACCACAGAGTTTGTTCTTTCTGCAAGAAAATGAAGATCATAAAATTTTACACCTGTCTTTTCCCAGTTAAAAAAAAAAAAGGCTCCTGTAAAATCTCATTATCTTGTAGGGAGATTGGATATGGATACTTTGTGTAATAGTGACACATTGTGTAAGTTTGGTGCCTGTGGAGGGAGCAGAATCACCTCTCTTGAAAGAAGCCGATTTCAGAGTGAATAGTTTGAAAGACTTCCTGCAGTTTGGTATACTTCATGTGTACTGGGTTGCATGCCCTCTCTCACCTGTAATATGCTTTCCTGTGGAAAAAAAAGGTTGCAACTTGGGGATATGTGCAGCATGTCAAGACTTTAACGATGAATGTTTTGTGTGGCTATACAATATATCATCTGAATTTTTTATTTTTTTTTGATTGATACAATATATCATTTGACTATAGTATGACTACTTCAGCACCTTCATGACCTGCAGTTGCTGATATTTCTTGTCAATTGCAGGGTCAGAAGTCTTTGGCGTTGGATACTGCAATTGGGATGTGGCAGTTGCTTTTTGCAGAAAAGCAGTGGCCATTGGTTGATTACTGGTGCCAGTTCTTGCAGGTAATTTAATGAAACATACCTTGATCACTGTTTTCTGTTGTTCAATGGGAGGAGTTTATTAAATTTCTAGTAACTATTCTGGGAACTTAACTTGATTTCCAACAGTATTGTTTGGGTTACAGTAACGGTTTCTTTTGAGGTGACAAAGTTTGGTTAAATTATTAATTTGAACTTTCTAGTGCATGTTCATTTAGCTTTATAATTCCATCTAACGCAAGTCAAATTTCCTATTTTATTGGAACTCAATTCAGGCTCGGCATAATAAAGCAATATCTAAGGACACCTGGTCTCAACTACTGGAATTTGCGAGGGTAAGATATGAAACATTGACTTTCATGGCCAAAGCCGATTTATGCTTGGATAGCATCTGCTACCTTCTTTGATTGTGTTCATGTACTCATATCCACCAGGCTCTATTTGCCTTCTCCCGTGCAAGCATGCCTTCTAAATTTTTCCACTTTCAAAAGCTAAGACCATCTGCATTGGCTTCTCTTGGGACATTCTCTAAAATATAGTAATATAGTCATTTCTTTATTTTACAGATTTTCTATTTAACAATACTCCACATCAAATCTCCTAAACTGTTCTTTATAATATATATTTTTTTAATAGAAGATCAAAAATGGAGAATTTGACCCTTTCTGAACCCTACGATGTTGGGAGTCTTTTGAGTTGCCCTTGTAATAAAAAAATGAAAAATGGTGGCTATGTAGGTGGATAGAGGGAGGCTATAGGGAGTGAAAGTCAAAATTATTCGGTTGGGGCACTGCGGGAGAAAGCATAGAGATTGAGGTAGAGCTTAAATTTGTGGCTGGTGAATTTATAGAGTAGCTACAATGCTATTCCAAAATTGGAGCAACCATAGCATAACTTTTAAAGAAGTTGATACAACTTTGTTTTTGCACTTTTTTTCTTCTTCCATACAATAAAATGGTTACTGTATCAGTTTAAAGTGGTTGGTGTAGATGCCTTAATCATGCGACTATATAGTCGGGCACAGCCTTTCTAAAGGGGGCATTTACCCAACTGGGAACAATGTTTATGATTTGGATTCTCTAGCAATTTTGGTTCTGATCAAATTTGAGTTTCACAGCTTTTTTCTATATGTTGAAAGTATGAGTGAAGGTTTGTATTTGGTCAACATTTTGAAATGGTTTCTAAATGAGAATTTTTAAAAATTTTTGTTTTTATTTTTTGAAAAGCCCGGTATAATATAGAACTCTTGTATTCTTTCCCCACTATGGGTGAGGTAGCTCATGGAGGTGACGCTATTACAATGACACGCCAATTACATTATTCATGCTGATTGTTATTACAGATGGTGGACTCAACGCTATCAAATTATGATGCAGAAGGTGCATGGCCATATCTCATCGACGAATTTGTTGAATATTTGAACGACAACAACATTATTCAAAAAGGTCAGGTCAGTTGAACGATTGGAGCCAGAGCCAGAAATGCTGATGGGCTGCTGGAGCAGCAGCAGCAGGTGGTGGTGGTGCCAGGCGATGTTACTGCGTCTGGTCTAGTGTGATTGATTTGTTTTACCCCATGATTGAATGGTCCCTTTATCTTCTAACTTGAAGTATGAAATACAAAAAGAGAGAGAACTTGAGATTTGGATCCTTTATTTCTCCTTCCTACTACTGAGTGGTGGTTGGTATTCTTAATTTTCATGTGTTGGGTTGTTGCTGGTATGGTATAATGGATTTCCTGATTAAAGAAATGTTGGGCCCATGGTTGAGCTTGCATTGCTTTGTGACATTCATACTGTACTTGTCTAAGACATATTTACTACCACCTCATGATTTGGATATCCTTGGATTTTCTTGGACACAGTATGCGGGCAAAAGAGAGCTCCCACAAGGTACTATGTATTGCTCCCACAAGGTACCATGTAGCATCTAACTGTGGAGCTTGGTCCTGTTAGTGTTGCTGAAGATTTCAGTCATTTGATTAGTGATTATATGTAAAGATTTGCATCCCCATAACACATTGATTAAGTGACTCAGTTAACATTTTTTTTCTTTTTTGAACCTAGGATGTCAAGTGTTTGTAGGTGGGAGAATAATGTTTCAAATTGTTTTAAAAATCGGTTGTTCATGTTACGCAACGGTCCGTTACAATTTGCATTATCATGGTGACCGTTATTGTTACATTCATAGCTTTTTTAAACCATTTGGAAGTGAGTTTTTTTTTTTTTTTTTTTTTTGGTTTTACCCCCATCCTCTTCGCTAATGGTTAAGGTGGGCCGCTGAGTGGGAGGTCCCTTCTGCACCATGTGAGTTGGGGGTTCCAACCCATCCCAATCTTGTGGTAGTGCAGCCACAAAGATCAAAACGAGATTACGCGGGTGGGACAAGTATTGCGATGTCATGATTTCTGATAACTTTGACATAGTCTGGGGCGTATATTTTAAGTTTGTTAAGAAATGGATTTGCCCGATCCATTAGTAAATAAATTATCCTTGAATAGAAAATTTAAACTGTTCTAATAAATGAGATGAATTTAAATGTATTTAAACCCTCACAAAAAAACAGAGGGAAATGATAATACCATAACTCTATTATTATCAAAACATTCATTGCTTAATCAATTTGTATCAAGTGTATTAACGACTGTACTCAAGTTAAAACAAAAGCTGTTCGGGCATTGACATTTCTACGTACGTACTTTAATATATTTTTTACTATTATACTATTCAATTTAATATATTGAAAAATTATTAACACGACCACATTGATTTAATATCGTAGCATTAAAATAAAATAAATAACGCATTAATAAATTATATATTAGATCCTACATCAGATTGAAGATGCAAAAAGAGTGTTTTTCATCCACATAGGGTTGGAAATAAATTTTGTAGGCTCAAATCACTTTAGTAAACCAGTTTGAACGAGCAGATTTTGCCTTGGCTCATTTGAACAAACCCAGAGTTGTATTGTTCAGTCAAACAAAGGCAATGAGCCCAAGTTCTATCACGAGCAAGCAAATGAGTCGAAAGGGAGCAAACAAACACCAAATATATGCTATGCTAATATGATTAAACTTGTTTCGGATCATTTGGCCATTTGAACTTGCTGCTGCATGCCTAATTTTTTTCAAGAGCAGAAAGCCACAGAAACAAGATGGCAGTCTACAGAGAGCCACTCGATTAAACAGGTGTGTGTAACTAAAATGAGGACATGTACCAATTTAGTCCTCGTTATTTTTTGGTCCCATCATGGAACTTGTGAGGTCACATGACAGACGAAGAAAGACCATGCAAACGCAAATGGTCATATTACATTTATAACTACTACTCTAACCAAATTCCTTTGGTGATCTGAAAACTGAGCCTCCTTCCGGGATACTTTTTAGTTGTTGGCAGCTACCAATGCCATGTGCTCTATCAGATCCAACACTCGGTTGCTGCAATCAAGGCCAAAAAAATAAATAACTAGTCAACAATCAACCTCGTGGCACTAGGTGTGGGTGAGGGCGGAGACGAGAGAATTGTACCTGTAACCCCACTCGTTGTCGTACCATGAAACAAGCTTCATGAAAAAGTCACTCAGACCTATACCCGCCTTTGCGTCGAATATACTTGACCTGTCATTCACAGGGAATGAATTTGAATCAAAAAGATCAGGTGAAACTCATCTCCATTATAAAATAAAAATACATAAAAAACTATAATGAAGAAGGTTGAGTCACTACATTAACCACAGGATAACAGCCAACAAGGTTATACTTCTTCCCTCTATTGTAAAAGTTAAAACCAAATAACAAATGTTTAGGCATAACACCACCACATAAGCAAGAGAACCAGTATGATGTAATTGCAAGGCCAAGGTTTTCCATTCAGAAGATACTGTCCGGCATACATAAATTCTTCATATTGCCTATGAAAATGAATGCATGTGCTGGGACGTGCACGTGTGCGTGCGTGTGTGTGTGTGTGTGTGTGTGTGTGTGAGAGAGAGAGAGAGAGAGAGAGAGAGAGAGAAGCTTGACCTTGAGTCACCAACAAAGTCATTTGAGACAACATCCTCGTCTGTGTATCCCAGAATGCCTGTCAGTGGCCCTTCTGAGGCATACCTAATTTTAAAATGTCAAGGGTAACTTAGCAGTGACCAATGTAAACTTAAGTTCGTGCCTAAGAAACCCACATCAACAACACAGAGAGAGAGAGAGAGAGAGAGAGAGATTATGCAAAGTGGATAAGAATGCAGAAAAATAGCAAAACATACTTTATGGCTGCTTTGACATCTTCATAAGAAGCACTCTTCTCAAGTCGACAAGTCAAGTCAACAACAGAAACATTAGGAGTTGGGACACGAAATGCCATTCCGGTAAGCTTTCCGTTAAGCTCTGGAAGAACCTTCCCAACAGCCTACAATTCCCAAAGAGCAGAGTTTTTATATGGTTGTGTGAGAAGCCTTTCTTCCACACAAGAATTCTTAGTCCTCGTACCTTTGCAGCACCAGTTGAACTAGGGATGATATTTTGTCCAGCACCCCGGCCTCCCCGCCAATCCTTATTCGAAGGGCCATCCACCGTTTTTTGTGTGGCTGAACATTAAAAAGCATAAGAACAAGCTCATCAGCCAAGCACGAAAAAAAAAATGTATTGGGAATGGGTAAGTAATTTGCACAAGAATAGCAAATAAGTAGCTTTAAAAGAGGGAAAAGATCGGAGATGGGAAAAGAAGAGGTTTGGGAATATAATTCTCTATATTTATTCTCAAGTAGTACCCAGGCCATTTATAAGCCAAATGATAACCCACGTGCTACAAAAGATAACAACGGTAAACACTATTGCATGAAATGTGGAGGCAGTTGCACATACAATGGTGAATTGTATGTCAAGCATCCATTTATTGAAACAACCTGCACCACGTCCTATTTTCATTAGAAACATGACACTCATGCTAAGACCCACTCTCAAGCAGGGTCTATTCCTACAGCAGCGGTGAACACATCATTCCCCCCCCCCTCCGGGGGCGGCAGTATCCTTGCCCTCAAGGATGAAATCAGGGTAAATCTTTGAAAAACGCCAACAATTCTCCCAGGTAGCATCTTTGATAGGTGCACCCTGCCATTTAACCAAAATTTCCGACTTTGGTTGGTAAAGACCCTTGTTAATGACACGGGTGTCCAATATTGCTTCTCGCTGTAGAAGGACCTCTGATGTGTCCGAAACAGGCAGAATTTTGTGAGAGACTGCAGTGACTGGACCAACGTGTTTCTTGAGGAGACTAACATGAAAAACATCATGGATTTGGGAACCAACTGGCAGCTTTAGTTTGTAAGCCACTGGACCAACTTTGGCAAGAATCTTATAAGGACCAAAGAACTGGGGTGAAAGTTTCATAGAGCTGCGAAAGGCCACCAACTTCTGTCGATACGGTTGAAGTTTGAGGTACACGAAATCACCGACATCGAAAACAATTTCTCGTCGATGCTGATCAACTTGAGGTTTCATTCTATCATGTGCATTTGTCAAGTTACAACGTAAATCGTGAAGAATCCCATCACGAGTTCGAAAGAGGTCATCAACTGCTTGAACCTTTGTTGTTCTTGGGATGTGACAGTAAAGTTGGTGGAGGTTGATCGTATACAGCTTCAAAAGGGGAAACTTTGGTGGATGAATGAGTGGAAGTGTTGCAGCTATATTTTGCCCATGCAATCCATTCAAGCCACTTTTTTGGCCGCTAACTTGTAAAGCACCGGAGATATGGATCGAGTGTGTGGTTAACCACTTCCGTCTAGCCATCTATCTGCGGATGGTAACTAGAGCTCATACAGAGAACTGAACCTTGTAATTGAAATAAGGTTTTCCAAAATAGGCTAATAAAAACTTTATCACAGTCACTTACAATGGAGGCAGGCATGCCATGAAGCCAAACCACTTGGTCAATAAAAATCTTAGCCACTGTGATAGTAGAAAAGGGGTGATAGAATGCGCATGCTTTGTCAAGCGGTCGACTACCACCATGACAATAATTTTTCCCTGTAATAGCAGTAACCCTTCCACGAAATCCATGGAGATGTCAGTCCACACTTTATCGAGCATTGGCAATGGTTGAAGTAAGCTGGCAGAACATGAGCTGTTAGATTTGCAACGCTTTCAAACATCACAATTTTTAATGAAATCTTTTACCGCAATTCGAATGTGAGGCCAAGTAAAACTTGCCTTGATACGGCTCAATGTTTTATGATAGCCAAAGTGACCGCCAATTGGTGAGGAGTGATGTGCGGTTAAAATGGCAGGAAGTAGGCTTGAAGTGGGACTCAAATAGATGCACCCCTTTTTAAATAAGACCCCATCACGTAAGGAGTATTGTGGCTGAAGATGTGATGGAATTGAACACAACAACTTACTATAAAAAGGATTGTTCGCTACCTCTTCTTGGAGTGTGGTCCACCAGTTTGTGATGGGCAAAGACACAGCTTGGAATTCAAGTTCTACAACCCGTGAGAGAGAATCCGCACCGCAGTTCTCCTTTCCCTTCCTGTATTTAATAAAATAATCATATTCGAGAATCTTCGATAACCACCGCGTTTGTGCGGGAGTGGTGACCCGTTGCTCTAGCAAATATTTTAAACTCCGCTGATCAGTGCGAATAACGAAGGGCTTGTCGAGCAGGTATGGTTGCCACTTGCAAATGGCCTTAACTATTGCTAGCATCTCCTTCTCATCTGTAGAAGGAGAAGACCGATGGTTTGAGAGCTTCACTAAAGTATGCTACTAGTAGATCACATTGTGACAAAATAGCCCCAATGGCCACTCCACATGCATCGCATTCGACCATGAAGGGCTATGAAAAATCTAGTAAGCGAAGGATCGGAGGAGATGTGAGGGCATGTTTTAATTGAGAGAACGTGACTACAACATCAAAGGTCCATTGGAATCCATCTTTGGATAGTAATTGGGTGAGAGGGCCAACGATCCCACCAAATCCTTTGATAAATTTCCAGTAATATCCAGACAAGCCAATGAAGTCGCGAACCCCTCTAGCTGATGTTGGAGTTGGCCATTCAAGAACCGAATTAATTTTTCCAAGATCGACGGCCACCCCGACAGAAGAAATAAGATGCCCCAAGTATGCCACCTGTAAAATGCCAAAACAACATTTTGATTGCTTGGCAAACAATTGATTGTTAGATAAAACAAGGACTGCTCTAAGATGACAAAGGTGGTCTACCCAATTTCTACCATACACCAAGATATCATAAAAAAAAAAACAAAACGAATTTCTATAAATAGCGTCGCAGCAGGTCATTCATCAAACTTTGGAAAGTAGAGGGAGCATTTGTAAGGCCGAAGGGCATTACAATGAATTCGTAATGTCCGTCATGCATGCGGAAAGCAGTTTTGTGAATATCAGCTTCCTTGACTCGTACTTGGTGGTACCCGACACGGAGATCGAGTTTGGAAAAGTACTTGGACCCATGTAACTCATCAAGTAGTTCATCTATGATAGGTATTGGTACTTATCTTTGATTGTAATATTGTTGAGGGCTCAGTAATTAACACAGAACCGCCATCCACCATCCACCTTCTTGAAAAGTAACACCGGCGAAGAAAAAGTATTGACATTTGGATGAATTAGACCCAATTCAAGAAAATCCTTCACCATTCTTTCAATTTCCATTTTTTGATAATAGGGGTACCGATAAGGTTGGACACTCACAGGCTCCTAGTTCGGTTACAGCGGAATCTAATGATCATGGGCTCGCAATGGTGGCAAGGTGTTGGGTTCGACAAAAACATGCTCAAATTCAGTGAGGATGTGGGCAAGGTCGGCAGGGTGATTTCCAATTAACGCTGGTTCGATGCATGGAGTGATCTGAAGAAACAATGATGTACCATCAAGGTTTAGAAGCTCCTTATCATTCAAGGCTGTGAAGGTAGGTTGCTTGAGACCCTAAGACATACGACATTTTCCTTCTTATTTGAAGGACGTAGTGAGCTTGCTATAACCAATTTCCATCGAGCCAAGAGTGGCCAATAACTAGACCCCCAAAACCACCTAGCAAGTTGGCACTGGTAAAACGTAAAAGTCTGCTTGAACCAGAAGGTCCTGAATGAGAAGTATGAGTCCAAGGCATCATCCAGTGCAATCGATTTTGTCCCGATTGGCAACCATCACTTGCAGCTTTTGATCGCATGTAACGGGCAGCCCGAATTTCATTACTACTGCTTGGTGGATGAAATTGTGGGTGCTTCCACCATCAATGGGGACAGTCATAGCTTTATTTTTTAATTTACCAACCACTCATAATGTTTGTGGATGTGCCGTTCCCACTATCGCATGGAATGAGATTTTAGGCAATGGCTGGGTTATGTCAGATTCTTCAAGAGTAATCTCAACATCGGTCCGTTCTAGCAGTGGAGACTCTTCAATCATAAACAACTGGGGCTGTTGACAATGATGGCCAAGAACAAACTTCTCATCACAATAGCAGCACAACCGTTTTTCACGGCGTTCTCGCACTTCTTAATTGGTGATTCGCCGAAAGGAAACTGGAGTGGTGGTCGAAGTGTGACCCATTCTTTGCACGAGTGGTGGACCTACGACTCCAGGTGCGTTATTTGGAACAGGTTTGGGTGTCATTGGAGCCCCCTGAGTACGAAAGGGATTGCTTCTTCTCTTTTGTAAAGAGTTGCGCTCTTCAATTAACCGAGCCACACCAATGGTGTCGGCCAAGGTACGCGGTTGCTTGATTTCGACGAGGCATATGTCATCTCGGAGACCTACAATAAAACATTTAACTAAGTATTTTTCCGTTAAGCCATCAACTCGATGTGAAAGCCTCTCGAAGGCTTCTTGATAGACAGCAACTGTAGAAGTTTGTTTGAAACAGGTCAAGGCTTCTGAGGGATCCTCGCAATCGAGGGGACCAAAGCGGAGCATCGCGGCTTGGGTTAACTCGTCCCAAGTAAGGGACCCCTAAACTTGGTCAGCCATTGAAGCCATTGCAGAGCTACGCCTTCTAGATGGACTAACGCAAGTTCAACCTGTTGGTTAGGAGCAATATTTTTAAAGTCAAAGTACTGCTCAGCCTTGTAGACCCAACCAATCAGATCTTCCCCGCAAAATTTTAGAAATGAGAGTTTCAGGTGCGTGTGGTTGTGGTCAAGAGTGTTGTTGGGCCCATTAGTGATTGAATGGATGTGTCAAAAAGGTGAGGACTGATTGTTAGAGGTTTCGGCATGGGCAACGAGATTGATATCTTCTACTGGTTTTTGGGTTTGTGAGGTACATAAAGCTTGAAGTTCAGTGAGGATAGTTTGTAGGGTGGCATGTACTTGATTGAAGTTGGACTCCTGTTGAGGGAGAATCTCTTGTACTTCATTGCAGAATTCAGCATTTGACTTCCTGCAGGTATCCATGGCCTAACCTGGCTTTGATACCAATTGGTAAGTAATTTGCACAAGAATAGCAAATAAGTAGCTTTAAAGGAGGGAAAACATTGGAGATGGGAAAAGAAGAGGTTTGGGTATATAATTCTCTATATTTATTCTCAAGCAATTCCCAGGCCATTTACAAGCCAAATGAGAACCCACGTACTACGAAAGATAACAACTGTAAACACTATTGCATGAAATGTGGAGGTAGTTGCACATACAATGGTGAACTGTATGTCAAGCATCCATTTATTGAAACAACCTGCACTAAGTCCTATTTTCATTGGCAACATGATGCTCATGCTAAGACCCACTCTCAAGCAGGGCCTATTCCTATGATAGCAGTGAACACGTCAGGAATGCATGTGCCTTCGTGTGTGTGTGTGTGTGAGAGAGAGAGAGAGAGAGAGAGACCTGTGGTTGCATGCACTGTTGTCATCAAACCCTCTACAATGCCAAACTCCTCATGAACCACCTATTAGATGTATACCATAGAAATAACACACATTAAGACAACGATGGAGTTTAAAAACAAAAAGGATAAAATAAGCATATGTTAAAATATGCTCTATTAGCAATCAAACATTTCAAGTTCATTCAAACCTTAGCAAGAGGAGCGAGACAATTGGTAGTGCAGCTAGCATTAGAAACAACATCCATGCTTGGCTTGTATTTAGTCTCATTTACTCCAACCACAAACATAGGTGCATCAGCTGATGGAGCAGAAATGACAACCTTCTTTGCACCACCCTACAGATTAAAACACTTCATATGAAATGTAGGTACATAGATAAAAGAGTGTGTGCTTATATAAAGAGAGATATCAGATGAACTTATTACAGCAGAAAACAAGTTTCAAAGGAAACCTTCTTGTGTGCTGAAGCCTTCTCGACTGTTGTGAAAACCCCAGAAGATTCAATGACATATTCGGCCCCATGATCGCCCCAAGGAATCTCCCCAGGGTCCCTAAAAAGAGATAAATCTGGATGTTAATGTTGCTAATAGAACTAGAGATTGCAATTTGAAGTTTGTCATTTACCAGCATGCACAACAGCCATTTCATGTTTTATACAAATATGTACGAGCGTCTGAATGCAATACCTTTTATTTGAAATTTTAATCTGCTTCCCATTGATCTCCAAAGTGGACTCATCCAAGACTCGGATGGTTCCCTTAAAGACTCCATGAGTAGAATCAAACTTAAGCATGTAAGCCTGAGGAAAGAAAAATCATATGCAATTAAACCATTTAAACATGTCGAAAGCGGAACCTAGACAAAAGAGCAGCCGGATACACATGCTTACCATGTACTTAGCATCAATAAAAGGATCATTGACAGCTACAACGTCAATATCATCCCTCGATGTTGCTATCCGTAAAACTAACCTTCCAATCCGACCAAAACCTGTAATATTTAGGATTTGACCATGCCAATATGTGAACATGTTAGATGTACAACTATTTTCTAACCAAAATCATGCACAAAAGAGCTACGAGAGAGAGAGAGAGAGAGAGAGAGAGAGAGAGAGAAAAGATCATCAAAATATATTAGTAATTTATGATAATAGCGTTTCCATTTGAGTTAGTTCGATTTTGCTAGTCAAGGACACTTCTCAATCTAGAAAGGAGGCACACATCCACTAAGTCACCAAAAATGGCTTACACAGAATACTAATGAAGGGGGAAATTCTATATATAATTAAAAAAAATTAAAAATCAAATTATTGAAAGCATCGATGTGAGCATATAAATACGAAGAAGCAAACACTTATATAACAGTTCCTCTCTAATCTGGAGAGAACATTAACTAAAATAACCAACGAAACAACATTAAACAGAGAGAAATGGTTTCCTAGAATAGGCACTTCAAAACGAATGAAGCTGACAATGTTGGATCACAGATAAAGATGGTCCAAAAGCGCAAGGTTTCTGACTAATAGAAAATAATACTGATTTATAAAAAAAAAATGCTCATAATGGGACAAATAAGCTCCAACTGATTAAAAAGAAGTCATGAGTGTCGAGGTAGTGCAACCAATTTATGTATGACTGTACAGAAGTAACTTATTCTAGCATCGAAACACCATGCTTCAATGGTCAAAACAGAACATGAAACTAAGCAGTTGTTGGAGTCATTTAAATGTAAATAAACTTGAAGTGCACTGTCTACAATCAACAAAGAAGAAACAACTAAAACATAAGTTACATAACCCCCACCCCACCAAAAAAAAAAAAGAACAATAACAACAACAACAACAAAAAAAAAAAAAGTGATGCTGGCCCAAGTAATGGAACATGAAATCATCAATAACATACCGTTGATTCCAACCTTTGTCTTTCCACTGCTTCCTGATTCTAAACAAAGAAAAACAAAATAAGTTCGGCAACAAATGCCATTCCTTGGATATTCAAACTGACAAAGCACGTGATCTAACTATGAAAGATTGCATTTTACTTTTAAATGTGGGAGGCAATTCAGTGGCTGTGGCTTTGATAGGTTGCATACTCCTGGCACTACATTTCCTGCATAGTTTGGACCGAATAATCCAGTTTCAATAATTAAGCAGCCTGTACAGTCACTCAAAGAGAAAGGTAAACAGATAAAGTGGATAACTCAACTGTAAGGAACGTGAATTGCCAAAAATGCTTGACTCAAACTTTTTAGATTTCAGATTGTAACACAAACCAACAGAAGACACCTGAAAGGAAATAAAACAATAGTAACAGTCGTGAGGAAAATTCCATGCAATGCATCGCAATCCATGGTAGTGAAAACTAAAGGCCATATATCCCAGGCAAAATTAGAACTGGAAACCGATCTCAATCGATACAACAAACACACGCAACATTCATTAAGAGGAAGAGGCAAATCTAGAGCAACTATTTCCAATTTTGAAATATATATTCGATTACTTTTCATTCTGCTGGTTTTTGAACTAAAAATTTGCTCTTATTCTGTTTGGTTGCGAGGAAAAATTTAAATTAACAAAGAAAAACGGCAAACGTTACACAGAATCAAAGCAAAACGCAATTCGAATTAAGCAAAGCCAAGAATAACAGAAGTCAGACGGAAAACAACTGACAAAATAAAAATATATAAACAATGAAACCTTGTTAGAATTTTTATTTGTATTTGTTACTTAACATGATCGATCGGTAAAAAGAGATCAATTCACCTTGTATTGATCAGCCAGTCGGAGCAGAGAAGCAGAAGGTGAAACGTCGGTACGTGAGGCGGCTTCGAGAGTAGCAGCGGGAGGTGTAGATCTGAACATAGTAGAGATTGCCATTGCTGAAACACGAGCTGCTCTTCACTTCTTCTCTGCAGAAATCAATATTATATAATATACTAAAACCCTAGAGAGAGACACAAAAGGGTCACGTTCTCGAATTTTAAAAGCCAAAAATGAGCGGAGATTCTTATATTAAACGCCACCTCCTTCCCTATGTTGTTCCGTTCCTCTCTCTCGAAATTGGTCAGTTGAAAACGGGCCTTTTTCTTTCTCTCTCTAAAATAAACACACAGCTGTGTTTCTCTCTCCTTTACAGGTAGCTTGCCAAGTGGAGTTTTCTTTGTCGTTTTGTGGATATCAGAGCTGACGTCGACCTCGAAAGCCACGATAAACAAACCAGGCCATGGTCAAAGAAAATTAAGGTGGGGAGTGGTTTAATTTTTCGTTTTTTATTTTTTGTTTTTTATTTTATGTACTTTATATTTTAAAAATTTTAAAGCATGAAAATAAAAAATATTATATTTTTTTATTTTGAGTTAAAAATACTCAAAATGATATTTTGTATTTTTTATTTTATATGTAAACTCATTTTTTATTTTTTAAAATAAAATTTAAAAATACAAGTAACCAAATATTTTTTAAATTGTTTTCTTTATTTTCAAAAGCTCAAAACAAAAAATAGAAAACAAAAAATAAAAAAAAAAAACTAAATGAGGCCTAAGATTTTGCACGAAAGGGCCAAACATCACACACTACTGTGACATTAAGGAGCTATGCTAAGCCATCGTTTGGTGTATTAAAAAATAAAAAATACTTTAAAAATTATTTATTTTTATTTTATTGTATAAATTACGAATTCATAATATTTTATTTTATTCTATTTTATCTCACTTTTTATTACTTTAAATACATCTTAAATACATTATTTTTAATTTAAAAAATACTTTAATATATTTAAATAATTGAACTTTAACAGCCATCGAAGATATCAGCCCCCAATCCATAAAGTATCCCATGAAATCCCACATTTTATTCTTTAAATATAATTTAAGAATAAATTACTTCTACTTTCCTTTAACATTTAAGTAATTACGCTTAACATCTATAACATTTAAAAAATATACTTCTTTCTTTCATTTTAAAATATTATTAACATTAACTCTCTTTCAATAAAATCAATTGTTAAAATTTAATAAAAAATGTTAAAATGATTCAAATTTTAAGTTTTTTTATATTTTAATAACTAATTATATTAGAAGATAGTCAATATTAATAATATTTCAAAATAAATGAGTCAAATGTAATTTTTAATGTTGTGAGTATTAAATATAATTATCTAAATATTAAAAGAATATATGTGCATTTTATGCCATTTGAAATTAGTTATTGACTATTGATGATTCACTATCGTTCCCACATCGGTTAGGAGTCGAGAACTGAGTCAACTAATAAAACACCTCTACATCTCTCCCTAGTACGAGACCTTTTAAAATCGTGAGAGAAATTGCAGTGCTGCAAGACCTCGAGAGTGTTCAAAACGGACAATATCGACCTAGGCCTACCATATGTCGACGAAAAATCAGCATCAACAGTTGGCGCCGTATATGGGAACCAGGGACAACGTGCTTGCAGATCCCAATCCCTCAGTCCTTGACTGGGGGTCTAATGATTCACTATCGTCCCACATCAATTAGGAGTTGAGCTGAAAGAATGCTTCAACTAGGCATTTAAAGTCGCTGACAGTCGATATTATCTGTTTTGGGTACTCTTGGAGTTTTGTAACCTTGCATTCTCCCTCACGATTTTAAAATGTCTCATACCAAGGAGAGAGGTAAAGATGCTTTATTAGCTGCCTCAGTTCTCCACTCCGAACCGATGTGGGACGACAGTGAATCAGGAGTTGAGCCGGAAGAATGCTTCAACTAGGCATTTGAAGTCGCATGGCACATGATAGGCCTACCTGGTCGATATTGTCTATTTTTGGCACTCTCGAAGTCTCGTAATCTCGCACTCTCCCTCACAGTTTTGAAATGTCTCGTACCAGGGAGAAAGGTAAATGTGCTTTATTAACTGCCTCAATTCTCAACTCCTAACCGATGTAAGACTATAGTGAATCATCAGACCCCCAGTCAAGAACTGAGGGATTGGAAACGGCAAGCACGTGGCCCTCAGTTCCCACAAACAATGCCAACTGTTGTTACTGATTTTTCCTCAGCACATAGCAGGCTCACCCAGTCGATATTATCCGCTTTGGGTACTCT
>JAVXUM010000017.1:14187294-14199479 GCA_035590655.1 Pouteria glomerata | reverse complement strand
CTCGCTCTCACAGTTTTAAAAAGCCTCGTACCAGTGAGAAATGTAGAGATACTTTATTAGTTGCCTCAGTTTTCAACTCCTAACTGATGTGGAACAATAGTAAATCATCAACTATTATCAATCATTTTGCGACTCATGAAAATGATGTTGTGTATATTGGATTGTAATAATATTATACTAGTCTTTTTAAAATGAATGGCATTCCATTTCAAATTTGAGAATCGGATTAAATGAAAATTCTAAAATTTAACCAAATTTCATGAGTTTAAGATTCAAGCGCGATTCTCCAACACCGATTCGAGGCCCATCACCTGATATGCTGGAACTTGGGCCTTGCTTAAGTTTAACGGGCAATAGAGCCCAAGACTACATAGAACTTCACAAAGCCACTTGGGCTTGGGCCTTGCTTAAGTTTAATAAGCAATGGAGCCCAAGACTGTATAGAACTTCACAAAGCCCATCTATACTTTGTTTGGTCTGGAAAGAGATTCAGATTCGCCGGCTAATGGTTTGTTTTCGAAAACATGCACCAAAACATTTAAAGCAAATTCTATTATTTATATTAAATTTTTTCTGAATAAATTACACTAGATTCCCCTAGAGTTAATGAATAGTTAAAAATTCTGTTACACTTCCTTTAAAAATATTTTTTTCTTAAAATTGATTTATTTTAAATTACAAAATTAATTTAACTTTATTTAATAAATGAGATTTTGTGTTTGAAATACAAAATTTTATTTTAATTTTAAATATAAGAATTAAAATAAATTTAATTAAATAAAATCAAATTCCATTAAATCTATCAGTCAAAACAGAGTATTAATGTTTGAGAATTTACTACCAATCACCCTTACTTTTCAATTTTTCAAAATTTGCTAACAAAGTCCATTTCATTTAGTAACCGAATAGCTTTTTCATTCAATTTAACATTCCATTTAATACATTTGAGATTTAGTATGATAGTGGATTAATTGTCGGTTTAGATTGATGCGTTTGGGATCAAGGGAAGTAGAGAGTGGGGAGATGAATTGTCAATTAATGTATTATTCAAATTTAGGAGTTTGGAAAGAATGAAATTGAAGTAAAGTTTACTTAATTAGGGAACGTTTGGCAACCTCAATTTTGAATAATTTTTGGTAATTTTTTATTAAAAATTGTTAGTGATAATTTTTGGTGTATTTGATGAATAAAAATTTAATTTTTAGTAATTTTTTGTAACTTTTAAGTGTTTGGTAAAATTATTACTTTAGCAGAGCAAAAAAGTAACATTTTTTATGTATTTGGTAAAGTTTTTTACTGTATCCGAGCAGAAAAGTGTAAAAAGTTGAAATCCACTGCTATATCAAATTACTGTAGTAGAGTAGAAAAGTGACAAAAATCGTTGTTTCGTCAAATAACAAATTATTGTAACAGTACAAACTTTTGGTAATTTTTTACTCTTTTTTGACTACCAAACGCAGCCTTAATTTAACCCTTAGAGGCAACTCAACTAGTAACATTTTAAATTTGCTCTCCAGTAGTCACTAGTTCGAATCTCCTCAAAACCACTGATGATTCAGCCAATCATTAATTTCAAGACCCCCTAGTGTGCACAAGTTGACTCAGACACCTTGAATTATAAAAAAAAAAAAAAAGTTTACTTCATTAATTTAAAAAATTACATTAAAATTTTATTAATTTTGTTTTTATTTTTTTGTGAATTATATTTTTTTTTATCATTATTAAAATTTTACCCCACTAATTATTGGTCCAAGGAAGGTTGCCTGCAGACATGCTGTTAATCTTGTGAATTTGATGGTGGGTATAAAGTTTAATTTCACCTGTTGTCTATGTAGTTGATGTTTACCCAATCTTTTGCAATCAATCAAATTCATTATATGGATGTGTTTGGATTAAAAATTTATTAAGGGAAAAATGAAAGAAGATTAAAATTTTTTTTTATTTAATTTGCATTGAAAAATGATAGAAAAATGCATAGAATTAAAAAATTCAAATAATTAAATTTAAAAATTATTTTTTTTGATAAATATCTTCAATTTTTATATATTTTCTAATCTATTCAAATAATTTGTATTTTGAATTTTATGTTTCTTTTCTTTTTTTTTTTTTTTTTTATCTTTTTTTTCACTTATCAAATCCTTAATCCAGGTGCACCCTAATGTTGTGCTTGAATTAAAGATTTGTCAATGAAAAAATGAATTATAAAGATTTAAAAGCACTTCTCATATTTGGTTTGCCATATAAAATGATAGGAAAAACTTATGAGATTTGAGGAATTAAAAATAATTAAATTATAAAATTAATTAATTGATAAATTTTTTTTATTTTATTATATTTTCTAATCTATTCAAATAAAAATATATATTTAAAATTTTTTATTTTCTTCCTATTTTTCCTTTTTTTTTTTATTTTTCTTTCCTCCTTCTTCCCTCCCAAATTATAAAATATTAGATCCATACATTTTCTTTTTCATTTTCCATAACAAATTAAACATGAGAAGTGATTTTGAATTTTTATCTTTTTCCTTTGCCAAATCGTTGATCCAAACAAAACTAAGTATTTTCAAGAACAATGTGCGTAAAATGTAAGGAATTAATTTGATTCACACCTTAAACCTATATATGTGGACATTTGAGGCCTATTCCATTATTTTTTTTTTTGGGGAGGGGGGGAGGGGGGTTGTTAGGTTGAAAATTTTTTATGAAGCTATTTGGTTATCTAGCTTGGCCGAGTTTAAATTGAGCAAGCTAGATCAAATTTTAAAAAATATATTATTTTATAAAATTAAGTTTTATATTAAAATTTATAAAAAAGTTATTTATATTGGTTAAAATACTTACTTTTATTTTTTAATTATTTTTATTTAAAAATATAGTTTATATTATTTTTTTTAAAAAAGGTTTATATAATGCTAATTTGAAAATTAAACTTATACCCTTAATTTTTTAAAACTTAATTCAATAAACAAAAAACTATTTTAAATAGATCCGATCCATACCGGTTATTCAGCCATAAAACCCACTCAAATTGTCATTACATGTTGAAGCGAATCCATCAATAGAAAATTTGTCGTTCTAGCGAGGTAACCTCTTATTCTGATACGTGGAAGTCCGCAGCCGCTTCCCCGTAATAGGGTGCGCACAGGGCGAAATACGCTCTAGGACCCTACCCGGCAAAGAGCCCTGAAGAGTAAACTAGTCTAGGCAAGTCCTGGTTGACTGGCTCGACCGAGTGGAGGCCAATAGGAGCCCGCAAACACGGTAACCCACCCCCCGAAGGGGAGTCAAACTCGGGATCTTATGGCCCAAGCTCTTAAGGCGCACCCGACTACCCCCGAGGGGGCAAGGTAGCCTCTTATTTGTCTACGTAAAAGTTGTTGCCATGTAAATATCATTACGATTGGTTTTAGAATCTATACAGCGACGTCAACGGGCAGGTATGACTTTTTTTTTTTTTTTTCGTTTTCATTTTTCTTTGTTCTTGTTTTTATACTCATTTTGAGAATAAAAATTTTTCTTATATTTGTTTCTATTAGGTGATGAATTCTTAGTCCCTGTTCTGTCCTTCAAACATATTAACTATTACAAATTATATATAATAGATAATAAATATTGTATATATTAAATAAAAAAAATATTTTATATATATAAATAAGCATTATTCCTTCCCTCAGTAGTATATCAAATTGGCCTATTTAAAAGATCTAAATTCTACCTTTATAATTCAGAGAAGTTCGGTTAATCAAAAGAAAAACTACTTTCTAGTAATATGAACATTTGAACATCAAAGTATATCTCTCCCGTCACAATCGTTTGGTTGAAGTGCCGAGAACTAGTATAGGAAGTTTTCACATTAAATAAAAATTAAAAAATATATATAAATTAATAGTAAATATTTAAACAGGTACGGAATTGAGTGAGGACTATCATATCTATTTCCGTGCTTGTTTGGATAACACCTTAAAATTTTTATATCCATTTCCATTCTTGTTCCTATTTCTTCTATTAGTATTTTTATACCCTCTCTAAATAAAAAAATAAATAAATATCCACTTAATACAAGTAATTTTGACATTTCTAATGCATGAACATTTTGGACCACTTGAATGTCAATTGGTGATCATCTTAATGAAAAATAAATAAATCAATAAATAGATCCATCTTTACAAGAAATTGGGCCTTTTCATTTGCAAAAATTAATAAATTAAGACTTTTAAATCAGAGCTTCAAAGAACATGTTTGATTGCGAGACATAGTGAGTTGAATTATTAATTATGTGGCTAACACCATATTCCATATTGGTCTTTTGTTTATTTACAACATATTAATTCTTTTAGGTGATGCATACGGTAAAATAAATAATTTATATAATAAGAAGGTTCAATAACTTAAATTTGAGATATTTTTTATTGAATTTATTCAATAATAATGATTATTTCTCCTTTCTTTGTTTATTTTTTTTTATTTTGATCGTATTTTTAATCATTTTACATGAAAATATACCTTCTTATATTTTTTATTTTTTTAAATATTTTTTGATAAAAGTTTCTAAAATTAACATTTTTAAAAATATAATAATATTTATAATAAATAATAAAATTTTACATATTTATTCAACACTGTATGAATTTTCTTTTTTACAAGTTACTTTTACAACATCACTTAGTTATTTTTGTTTAAGGGATTAAAATGAGGAGATTGGATCCTGTATTTAATGGGCACAATCATCCTACATGTGCTTGATCCCACAAAATTGAAATGAGCTAATTATCCACTTTGGACTGTCAGCCTTATTGGTTTTTCTTACCATCAGAGCATTGGGGTTTTGTTTATCAAATTATCCACTTTGGATTGCTGGATCTGTTTGGCTTCTTCTGGTATTTCTGTCACATGATCTGTTTGTCTTATTCCATTGCGCATAAATGGATTGATGTGGTTGGTCTAAATTAATTAATTTTTATTATTTTTTTATATTTTTTAATTAAATTTTATCATATTTCATTTTTATATTTTTTGCCGACCACACACTCTCATATATATATTTTGGAAACTTCCCTCTCTTTCAATTGAGAAAGAGATAAAATTGAGTCGGATTTGAGTGTTTATTTGGCGAAAAAAGAAAAAGAGCAGTTATTAGTTTTTTGATTTTTTAAAAGTGATCAATTTTATTGTTTTATATTTTAAATTTTTTTAAATTTTAAAAGATGAAAATATTAAATTAATAAAAAATTAAAAAATTAACTACTAAAAAGTTAATTTTTTTTTCCAAATTTAACTCAAGTCTAACTTGAATTTAAATTTTTGCACGAACTTAAATTTTTAAATTTGATAAAATATGATTTGATAAAATATGATTTGGACCCAAACTCATTTTATTAATAATTTATCTAATTAAAATAATATTATTTTGTTCTAAAATATAAATATCAAAATGAATAATTTAATTAAATCAAAATAATAGTAGTCCTAAAAATAATAAAAAAAATATATTATTTTATTAAATCAATCCGTGAACCTTCGAGCCAAACTCTTCTAAAATAGAGCCTAAACTTGAATTTTAAAGAAGTCACAATTTGGGCTAAAATTATTTACTTATTTATTTATTTATTTTTTATTTTTTAGAACTGAGCTCAAGCAATTTATTGAAGTAACTTTTAAACATTTTACTCACGTGCCGATAAAGAAAAAAAAAATCGACTCTCTTGCCCCCATACATTATTTTCCTGATTTGGAACTATTTTTGTTATAATTTTTTATGGACGAAATAAAAATGTCTAAAAATTATTAAAAATAAATAAATCTCTGTAAAAAAAATCATTAAAAAAAACTAAAAAAAAGATTGACTTTCCTAATTGTTGCCCAAAAGAGTCTACTAATTATTGGGCACTTGCCACGCAGATGCAAGCATTATGGGCCGTCCTTTCCATCCAAGAAGAAGACAACCCTTCTCCGTAGCCAACGTGTACCCATCACAGCCGAATACCGCCAGCATCATCCTCGCTTGGCTCATCGACTTCAACCCCACCGCCTGAAACCCAGCTCTCCCCAGCTGCCGCCGCCATTGGTCCGCCCTCTCGTGCCTCTCGACCCGACCCGACCCCTCAAAAGCCACGATGTTCCTTATCTCCTCTGCAAAGTGAAGCCTCTCTATCTTCGTCCTCTGGGGGCTGTTCCTGGGGAGACTCGCTTCCAGGGAGTCGAAAATGGCCGAGTAGTAGTGGAGAGACTCCAGAAACCTCCCCAGGAAGAAGGGCCCGTTGTGGTTGGCGTCCTGCTAGACGACGGTGAGCAGGGTCGGCCCCAGTTTCCTGATTGCTTGGAGGATCGTCTTCAATGACCCTCGGCTCTCCTTCACGTACTTGTGCAGATGCATTACGGTGTTGACGAAGATCGCCTCTCCTTCTCTCACGTTGATGTTCTCCTTGGTCAGCAACGATGGGGTTGCTGTCTCTGGTATTAGGTGGAATTCTAGACGAATCCCGAGTGAACTCGACTCGTCCATGAGTTCTTTTATGCTCGCTTGAATGTCGGATGCACTATGATGATCTCCGACAAGCCTGTGATCGGAGGTGACAGTACATTGATCAAAGATGATAATATTCGACATCACACGATAATACAAATTAAACATAAAATTATTGAGACAAACAAAAGTAGACACAAATACAGGAAAATGCTACGAACAATCACAAGTAACGTGATTATTCAATCTCGACCGTTTGAGTGCGATGCTTTCAAATATACATATATTTATAGACATATATATCTTATACCATATATGCCGATTTTTTTCTAAAATTTAGGAGTCATGACTCTTTATTGGCTGCGCTTAGTTAACAAAAAAAAATAAAATAAAATCTTACAAATCTCTATAAATCTCTATAAACATTATAAACATGAATTACGAGACTATAAAATATTATCTTTTTATTCACAACACACAAAACGAGATATTAATTTTAAAATTTTATACAATTTTATATTCACTACACAAAATCCAAGACATTAACTTTTTATTTTATACAACTCCAAACACACCCATTATCATAATCATAATGTAGGTGCGTCTTTTAACTGTGCAATTGTTAACAGCACCTCAGCACAAACATATTTAACTAAAATTAAAACAATTTGATACTAATTTAAAATAAATTAACTATTCAATACATTCATTAAATTTTTAATATTTGAATGTATGGTAAAAGAAAATGATAAAGATTTATTTTAAATCCCACTGCATGATTCCGATTTTATTTATGAAGTGTTTGGTCATCAAAAATTTGGTAAAAAAATACAATAAAATTATAAAAATTTAATATAAAAATAATATGTAATAAAATTTAATTAAAAAATTAAAAAATTGATAAAAATTGTGAATTTTAATTAATTTTGATCTATTAAATACTTTATATATATATATATATGCAAAAGCATTTTTATTGCATAAACATAAACGTACGAACGTCGACCTGAATTGGCACCATTACCTGTGATGTGCAAGGATTTAGGGGGACCCTCGGCTCGCGAAGCCAAGGTTCTTACCAAAGAAGGCCATTGGAGGGTGTGTTCCATTCCCAGATCAACAATGTGCAGAGACTCCTTCCCTTTCGCAGCCTGAAATATAGCATCGTTCGCAGCCATGAAGCCGAAGGCAATGTACGGAGTTGATTGGTGAAGCAATTGAAGTGCTTCGGACTTCTCCTCCCTGGTGATGGAGGAGACATCCGCAGCGCCACTGGTGAACGTGCCATTGGCGTTGAGATTGTGGAGGAGGAGGGACAACCTGGACTTCAGTCCCATCGCGAAACAATACGAGACTCGCTGTAGCGAGTCGCCCCACGGACTCACCGAGGGCCAAATCCGGCCTAGGACGGAGCCAGCGAGGCGAGTGTCCCTGCAACCCACCGCCTCCGCGCAAGCCAGCAACAAATGCACAAGTTGAAGCCCCTCGTCCACCACCGCTCGTTGGTGGTTGCCGCCGCCGGTGCTCGTCATCGTCATCGCCTTCTCCAAATTATCAACCTCGGAATCCTCGAAGAAAGCGGAAGTCATGATCATCATGTCCACCTGATCATCCAGGCTTTGGCGATGATGATCTCCGTAGAAGTCATGATCATCTTGGAGTAGTTTGTTGTTGTTGTTATCAGTGTTGTTGTCGAGGTAACATTCCATGTTAAAGAAGCCTTCCACGAATTCTGCGTCCACCTCCACCTCCTCCTCGGGAATGGCGGCGGCGGCGGTATCGGTGGAAGACCATAACAGATGATCAAAGTACTCATTTGGTTCGGTTGTGTAATGTTCCTCCCGGCTGCAGCTGCTTCTGCAGGGCTGTTCTCCTACGGCTTGCTGTTGGTTGACTCTCGCCGGACAAAACCTTCGAATGGCGAGGTCTTCTTGGGTTTGCATGGGGAAGAAGACCCAGCCATTCATGGCTTCCATTACTTGAGAATTAAAGAGAGAGAGAGAGGAGATAATTGGGTTTAGAGAACCAATATCACAAAGTATTGCAACGGATGGTGCTTCCTTTATGAATTATGTTAGAAGTGGGAATACCCTCTTTGTTTTAGGCTGAGGGCTCGGCCGTCGGAAGGACATTTTCAATGGCAAAGGTACCAGAGAGGGAACAGCTTGATTGGGATTCCGAAAGTATTGATTGTTTGTCGAAGCCTTTCACCATCAATGGAAAAATAATATATAATATGAAAAATAGCAATTATCTTGGAGTAATGCTATATATACGTAATTATAAAAATTTATTCAAAAAAATATAATAAAAATACGTGGCGAGATTAACAATGTTACACTCAAGTTTGACCTACAAATAACTATAAACTAATCAAGAATGTCATTTTAAAGTAAAACATAATAATGAGATGAAATAGCTCAATTAAATTAAAAAAATATATATTATTTTAATAAAAAAATATTATTTATAGATATGTATAATTTTATTAAAATTATTTCACAAACCAAACGGCACTTTCAAATTCAAGATCAAGCTCGATTTTAAGTAAAATATAAATCAAATTTAAATTCGACTCAATAAAATTGTGAATGAAATTTTGAGTCAAATTAACTTGAGTAATTTGTGATAACTTGATTTATGATCAATTTCAATATGAATACTTGTGAATTTCTTATTTTAAAATAATTAAATTATAAATATTTAGTTTAATTACATTATTATTTATTACTTGCTAAATTTTTGTAGTCTAATTTTCAATTGATCCCTTCTTGTCCTTTTCTTTTGGTACGAATAAACCCGCAGTCGCTATCCGAGGATGCGTACTGGGTGAAACTCGTCTCATGGCCCTAACTGACAAAGAACCATAAAAAATAAACCAGCCTACCTTCTTGTCCTTTTAATTGTTTGCAATGTGCATTTCATATATACGTACATAGAATTCAAGTTTGTAGTCTTTTGGCTTGTAACTATGCATGATGCCAAATTGCCAAACAGTTGATCGCAAGAATAGGTGCAATTAAGCTTCGTTCGGTTTGTTAATTAAAATTTTTTTAAAATTATTTATTTTTTATTTTATTATACAAATTATAAACTTACAATTTATCTTATTTTATCTCATTTTACTTAACTTTTTATCACTCTAATCCCGCACAACTTTTTTTTATCGTTTTCTATGCTGGCGAGCGAGAAGTTTGAGGTGCCAGAGTGAAATTTAGAAATTGTCTATTTTATCAGAAAATTGTTTGCTCTCGTTGTCGCAGCGGTGCAGACTGTTCATTTTAATTCGGTATGTTATTCAAAGTTAAATCAAATTATAAGTCCTTGATAATTAGTAATGTTTTTATTTACTTTTTTCACTTATACTTATAAATTTCTAAAAATTGAAGAATAACATATTTAATATTAATTATTATTTTTTTCAAAGAAATAACATTTTTTTTAAATTTAAACTCAAATCATAAATAGAACAATTATGTTCTCGCTTAATTTTTTTTTTAATAAATATTATGTAAACTTTAGGTCTTAGCCAAGGGACCTAGGCCACTTGGCCAAAACTTGAAATTTTTCTAAAGGAAGTCTCAAATTCAGTTAGCCAACTAATGAAAGGGTTTGCCGCTGAATTACTTTGATTTGATTCGCAAGAAAAAATCCATGTCACGACTATCTGAAACTGATTAATCAAATGGCTTGCTATTGTACTACTCTGGTTCAATTTTTAGGCCTTAAACAAATTATTTTGTAAATTTTTGTTGAGTTATGTTAAAATAATTTATTTTATTCAAATATTTTATTAAATTTAAATTATTGTTTATAAAGAATAATATATTATTGCAATGAATTATTTTGAAAAATTAAAATTAATTACAAATAAAATAATAATTTATTATTAAAATAAATTATGAATTAAATAAAAATTCTTAAATTAAATTTATTAAATTCATTAACTGAATTAATACAAAATATATTTTATTAAATTATATTAAATTTTATAAAAAAAATTAAAATAATTAAAATAAAATTAATTAATGTAAATAAAATTACATTATCAAACATGTTTCCAATTTTATTTCAGAGGAAAAAATAATAATCGAAAATAAAAATAAAAAATAAAACTATTAAATTTTAAAAAATATAAATGTTCTCCAACAAACTATAAATAATCAATTTAAAATATTTTAAAATATAATTAAATTATTAATTTAAAGAAATTAAATTAATTTAAACTATTAATTTTGATTTAATTTGATTTAATTTAAACATTTTATAAAAATTAATTTGTTAATAAAAATTTATATTTTAAGAATTCAGGAAATTATTTACCAGTAATAATCAATATCACTTTAAAAGGTAAGAATTACATGACGTACATAGACTGTATAACAGTTCGGGACCAACACCGCTTGAAAATATTGTCCACTTTGGGCACCAGGCGCACACGGCATCCTGGCCCCTCACGATTTTGTTCTTGGCGAGGATTACCCTAGTGCCCCCCAAAACGTGTCCGTAGGTGTTAGAGTAACGCAGCGCAGCAGCTGGACCCACCCACTCCCATATATTGTCCCCTCTGGGTACTTCCCACCCTCAGAGTTTTGTTCCTGGCGACGTGTCTCCCCACGCCCCATAACGCGTTCTTAAGGGAGAGATTCTCACATCCTACTTATGAGGCATGCTTCGTTCCCTTCTCCAACCGATGTGGGATCTCACAATCCACCTTCCTTGGAGGCCCAGCGTCCCGGCTGGCACACCGATTCGGTATCGGCTCTGATACCATTGTAACAGTCCAGGACCAACACCGCTTGAAGATATTGTCCGCTTTGCGCACCGAGCACACACAACATCCCGGTCTCTCACGGTTTTGTTCTTGGCGAGGGCTACCCCAGTGTCTCCCAAAACGCGTCTGTAGAGGTCAGAGTAATGCAGCGCAGCAGCTAAACCCACCCACTCCCAGATATTGCCCCTCTGGATACTCCCCACCCTCATGGTTTTGTTCCTGGCTATGTGTCTCCTCACGCTCCAGAACACGTCTTCAAGGGAGAGGTTTCCACATCTTACTTATGAGGCATGCTTCGTTCCCCTCTCCAACCAATGTGGGATCTTACAATCCACCCCTTGGAGGCCCAGCGTCCCCACTGGCACATCGATCCAACACCGGCTCTGATACCATTATAACAGTCCAGTGCCCAAAGCGGACAATATCTTCAAACAGTGTTCATCCCGGGCTGTTACAGACTATTTCTCTTGAAATCAAAACACAGTGTCTCTTTCGAGATCAAAATATGTATTTTGATGTTTGATAGGGTGGTTTTTTGCTAACAGGATCACTTGACCTATCAAGATTAAGATCCGAACTGATCGAATGAAGTAAGCATTGATCGGGCCCGAATGACCATAGTCTCGAGTACAAACAAAATAGCTTGTGTCATGAGCCACATGTATAATCATCTCTTAACGTATTCTAAGATATGCACCAAACAAAATGCTATTATTTTTTAACGATTTGGCTAACCAATTGGGAAATCAATTTTGGGATCCGCAATATAGATGTCATCACTGATTGGAGAGAAAAGCATGATTGCATACGACTAAAGCTTCATATATATACCACCATTTCACAAGCACACAGGTATAACACTCTTTGTCACTCCCCTAACATAAATTGTCCGGGACGGACGGTATGGGAAAATAGAGATAATTAAAACAAAATAAGACCTGTACCAAGG